>JAKUCG020000249.1:1800000-2103348 GCA_022539655.2 Ceriodaphnia dubia
AGACAGACGTGGGGCAAAAAAAAAAGGTTTGTCTTTTTTTCTTCTTTTCGACGTCGTTGTGAAGCGGATCGAACTCGTTCAAGCGCGCTATTCACCAACGACGAGGAGCGCTCGCATGTTAATACTGTCGAGAGCTGTGCGCGCGACCACCACCGTGCTGGAGCACGTTTGACTTATTGATTTAGTTGGACTTGTTTTCTTCTTCCTTTTCCTTCGTTTTCGTTTTGACGGTATTTATTTCGTAGACGATTTGGCAAAGCGATAAGGAGTGTCCGAAGACGGTCACGCTAGTTTCCCCAACTATGTTTATGCTCGATGTTGTTGTTGATGAGCCCAACACAAGAAATTCCTGTGTAGTATGTAATAATCTAGAAGTTTGTAGTTGATCCGATTTCTGCGGCTTACACGCTCCTCTTGGCTCCACTAATGGATTAAATCTAAGGCCCATTAATAGCCTAATCGGATGACATTTCCGCAGTTGCTTTTAATGTGTATGTGTATGCTGCGAACGGCTGCTGCATTTCCTAAATGAAAAGAAGCGTGTGCTGATGTCAATCGGAACTGAACGTGCCGACTGACGTCCTTTGCTGTTGCTGTTTGAACTTTTAGTGCGCGTCCTCAAATCTCGCTCTGGCACTTTCTCACTCACTGGAAGCGTTTGACTGCCTCCCTTCTCTCTCTGTCTGCAATTGTCCCACTCTCTCTCTCTCTCCTCTGCCGATTCCCAATCGGAGCCCTCCCAAACGATCAGCTCAAGATCGTGCAATCACACTCCTATTCTCACACTTTCCCTTCTCTCAGCTCCATTCTTTATATATATATATATATATACGACGACGAAGACGACGACGGTACAGTTTGTCTTTATCTCGGCTCTTGCGGGAGCACGTTTCCACCTTTTCACTGAAGAAAAGAAGACGGCGATGATGAGACAGACGAGTTTTTGGAAACCGATGCTTTCCGATGCGGCACGAGCCGTGCTGTCTTTGTAGTGTACACTTTCCCCCTCGAAAAATCATTCGCCGTGCCAAAAAAGAATTCTGTGGCAATCCTTGTTTCTCAAACCGCAGCCGCCGTCCTTCCCTGTGCTGCTGATGGGCGTTTCAAGGTGAACGCCTGAACGAACCGAGTGTACAGACACTGTATATACGTACTATATATACTGCATGTTACTCTCTCCAACTTGGAGGATATGTGTATTGGAATTTTTCCCTCTCTCTCTCAATCCGACGAACCAATCGGCGTTTTGATAGTGTCGCTTCCCGAGAAAAAACCCACAAGGAGAACGCGATGCTGTTATCGCTGGCACATACACAAATAGACAGAAGGAAACGCATTCACTGGCCCTCCGCTGCTGCTGCTGTATAGTGTGTGTCAGCACTCAGCAGGTCTCGATTCACTGCTGCGAGTGTGTTTTGATTCTATAGTATCAATATCAGCAGCAGGCTCTCTCTCTCGCCTTCAATTTTGTAGGAGAGAAAGGTTCTTGAAATCGGCCATCAGTCCGGGCGAATGACGGGCCTTGATACTGAACACATTGGTGACATTTCAAAGTGGGACTCTGAAAGACAGCTCGCCTATGAAGGATTCGAAATTATTAAATCTCTATCTCTGTCTATATGAACCCAAAAAAGGCTGGTTCTTTCCCCCCTTAGAGTCGACGTTAGAAAAAGAGCTGAAAGATTTATTTGACATGAACTCACGAAACGGTGAGTACAATATATATATATATACGGTATATAGATTTGTGAAAAAGAGTCGGGCCATTACTCGTCGCCGGGAGCAAAAGTATTTTTATTTTCGAAACAGACGGACAGGGGGGCGATGGTCTGTCGTGCATGGACGAAGAAAAGAAAAGAAAAAAAGGAAGAAAACATGTCGGGTATTGAAAAGGATCCCCAATGTTGTTTTTTTGTGACTTTCCACGATTCGGGAAGCTAGAAGTTACGTGTAACGCTTTACAGCAACTATTTCTCTTCTTTTCCTTACTGCTACCTTGTCTGATGTGCTGGTGCTCAAAATCGGTCTAAGGTCAGACGGATCGATAAATCAAAGCTCGTCGTCGTCGTCGTCGCCACTCGTTACATTATACGTTGTTGGCTAAGAAAGAAGAAGAAGAAAGAAGGACGTCAGAGACAAAAAAAGAAGAAGAAGGGTGAAAGGCAAAAGAATCAGGATAATGAAAAGTGAAGTGAACATTATGGAACCGCCCCAATCCAACTTCAAAGCACAGCTATCGATTGAATGCAGAGAGAGAGAGAGACCAAGAGAGAGGAGCATTGGGAGCACGTCTCTCTGTCTCTCAGCACTCTTTTATATATAGCGCCCGACGACGACGACGGCGACGGCACTGGCGGCGTTTCTTTCCCCGCTCCTTAGACTTCCATGTTCACGATTTTTCACGACGAGTCTTTTTCAATAGCTCAGAGGAGAAATGAAGAAGAGTAATATGGCGAGAAAGTTAGAAGAGGGTTTCTTGCGGCAGCATCGATTGTGTTTTTTTTCGGCTCTTTTCTCTAGCCACTACTTGTACCAAGAAAAAAACACGCATCTTGAAAAAGAAGAAAGAGAATGAACTACTACTAATATATAGAGAGAGAGACTAAGAGGTTCCAGATAGCAAATTAGCGACTAGTCGGCGCTTTGATATAGCTCCGGTTCAAACTATTTTTCATTTTTTTTCTTCTTCAACCAAGCTCGTTTTTGAAGATCCGTATTTGATTAGACAGCATTAGTAGCAGGTCGCCCACTCTCCCTCTCTGCTTTTGTTTTCTTTTTGTACTCGCAGGAAAATTTGAGGGTCCGGCATGATGGTGGAACTACAGTTTTTTTTTAACCTCTCGAATGGAAACTGCTTGAGATCGAGAGAACAGATAGTACTTGAATAAGGAAACCGGTTTCTTTTCGTCGACGACGTCGGTTCATTGGCGATTTTTTGAGACGCGGCCTGCCTGTCTCTGTGACGTGACACTTAATCGAGAAAAGGAATCGATACCGAGCCAATTCTGCGTTCTCATTTTAATTCGAGAACTCGATAGAGAGAGAGAGGGAGGAAAAAAAGAAGAGAAACCGAAAGTAGAAACTCTTTTAAAAACATTTTCCTTAAATCATTTTCCGCGTCTATATCTTGAAGAGGATGGTTGGTAGAGGATCTTAAAAGAAGATCAGAGAGAAAGGAGTTCACATATTCCTCGAATTCAATTTTAAAGTCGGTGGATCTTTTTTTTTTTCCTTCGGAACCTGCCAGTTGGTAGGCGGATTAATTTAGGAATATTTACCCTCCCCTTTTTTTATTTCTCCACTTTCAAATTCCGGTTGGTTCCACTGTTGAAAGGAGATTGAGGAGCTGGTGGAGGACGAGACCCCTTGGCCCTATCAGAAGGGGTGTGAGCCCTTGCGGTCTGAAACGGCCATGGCATCAAATAAATAAATATACACTGTAAATCTATAGGAGAGATGGGAGATAGAGGACGACGACGACGATGACGACGACGAGGCGGATGATTTCCGAAAGTAATTCTTGATTTGTGAGCGGGTAGCCGAGTGGAAAGTGGTAATAGGTCCCGGGGTCTCCTCAGCTCTCTCCACGGTTTGATAGCCGAGCAAATGACGCAATTCGACACGATTTAGCCTTCGGGTCTCTCTCTCTCTCTCTCTCATCGCACTCTGATGGCCATTAACTCTTCTTATTCCATCCCTCCCCCCCTTCCTCTCTTCTCTTCAATTCCACAACACCATCAAATGTTTCGATTCGCGGAGAGCTGCTGCTGCTGCCTTTACTTGACCAATTCTATTCCATTTTTCGCCGTACTACTATATAACCTTTTTTTTTTCGTAATTTCTTTTCTTTTTATAGGTGTTGAGGTGCTGGCATTTCGTCGGGGTTGAAAAATAAGAATCAACAACCAACGGGTGGTGCCAAATGTACCGTGTCGCTATTTTTTCAGGGCATAATAACTTTTCTCTATACCGACTCGGCTTGCAACGCGCATTAGGACACTTTGTGAAACCAAATTGATGGTGCGAGGGCGACGAGCCAACCTTGTAAGAAAACCAAAGGCTTGTCGTCCTTCCTTTGATGGCCTCTGCTTACCCAGTATATTTCCTATACCTTACCACTTTTTTTATATTTTATTGCAGTATGACTGCATCGCGCGGTTTTATATTCGACGCGGCCGAGTCTATTGAAAAATTGACGGGTTCCATTTGTGTCAGCTAATAAAGCACACGCACGACCGCTAGCCTTATTTCCCCCAAGTCAAAATATTTATAGGTTCTTGTTATACTTTACAGAGGAAGTCTACGACTACCAGACATATAAAACGCGTCTTGAAGAAGACAGAAAAGTTTGGGTTGTATATCGGGAGAGACGTCGGTCATCGACGTAACAAACAAAAGAAGGCCCTGGCTTTCTTTATTACCTCACTGATCGGTGCGTCGTGAATAGAACGGAATGTTCTCACAAAGCTCGGACCTAGGGTGTCTTTTTTCTTCTGTTTATTTTGACGGTCTTGGATACGCCGGCCGAGAAACGGAGAAAGACTTCCGCAGGAGCATCAGAAGCAAGTCTATAACGCCATCGGGGGTGGCTCTCTTTACCTTTAGCGCACCTTACCACTTCCCGCCTGCCTTGCCGGGAAATCCAGGAGAAGAAAAGACAAAAAAGAACTGAAGAAGAAGAAGAGTAGACAAGAAAAGGTCGAGGTTGAGCCCGTTTCGTGTGTCGTTATTACATCTCTCATGCGCCCGTCGACGATAGAAAGGGAAAAATGAGAAATAGAAGTGGTCCTCTTTTTTTTTTCTCTCTTTCTCCGTTGTTTCTCCTTTGCTTATTTCTTTTGAAGTCTCGACCTGTTGGCACCTTTTTTTCTTTTCGAAAAACTAAGTCTTTTTTTGTTCTTTCTTTTCTTTTCCTTCGTTGTGTTTTCTCACCCGGTGAATACTCATTTCCTCCCTTCCACTACAACCCCTCTTCGGTTTATTTTTTCTCTGTTTCTCTCTCAAATGCCCCGAGGCTGTATGCACCTTTGGGCTTGCAACCTGTACAAGGTGCATGTGTGCTTAGCGTTTTCTCCTCTTCTCAAAAATGATTAGAAGAAAGAGAGAGAGAGAGAGAGAAGTAGGAGAGAAAAAGGGACGGTTTCGTGCGTGCATCTATCTATCGTTGGCCCATTTTATTTCGAGGCTTTATATTTTTAACGACTCTAACGTTTGTCGATTATGCTGCGGTGACCACGTGAGTCATGCTGTTTCTCCTCCTTCTTCTTCTCCCATTTTATAACTGCAACGATGTATGAATAAATTTAGGTGCGACACACACACACACACGGCTACACAACACAGACGGAGCGCGCGGAGCGGAGGTGAATCAAAGCCCCAATGTCTCTCCCGGTCCGGGTCACGCTTTTTCCCGAAAAAATAACATTTTTTTCCTGCCTTCTTTTTATCTACATCTCTCTTTCTTGTCTGTCGGAGCACAAAAAGACAGCAGCAGCTCTCAAGAGAGGAAGAGGGAGGAAAAAGGCCTTATAATTGGATATCAGGCGAATCCTTCTGACCGCATCCGCTCGGCTGGCAAAAAAAGAGTCAAAAATAAAAGTCGAATAGAAGAAAAAACACGGAGAGAAACAAGCTCAAGCTCTCTTATTGTCCGCCGAGCGGAAAGAGAGAGGAGTCGGTGCGAGTCACTGGCTCTCTCGAGCTCCTTTACGACACCTTTTGTGGTGTCGCTCCCTTATAAAAAATCTCGTGTTTTTTTCTCTTTTTTGTCGCTCCGTCTCTTTTTGGCTCCGTCGAGCTCGACAGGTTCAAGATGGATATTTTGGCACATGTGGAGATAACTGGCGAGGAAATGCGATTCGCTCTTGATACGAATGAAATCGAGGTGGGACCGAGTTAGCTAGCTAGAGAGTGAGAATCCTACTTAATTCCAAAGGTAGAGAGAGCGCGCAATTGAATCGACTATAGATCAGGGCGACAAGTTTCTACCTACTCGGCGTTTCAAGAGCGTTCCTGCCCGAAAATGTGAGCTATACACGAGTGGGGGCAACCCGTTTGATGTCGACGCAAAAGGGGAACGCGCAGTGGGAGGAAAGAGCCCCGAAAATTCCAACGGGAACGAAACAAACTAGCCGATGGAATCAAGCTGGCAGGAAATCGAGTTGGATTCGCTTTCCAGGGATTCTAAAGTGGGTACTACTAGGACTCTGTCTCTCTGTCCTCCACTCCCGGAATACGGAAGCTTGCGCGACGAATGGCGGGCGGCCCACAAGGGCCACTCCCTTTAGCCCTCGCATCCACTTTCCGCCCGAATTCTAAATTCCATTTGATGATTCCACGTGAAACGAGTGAAGAAAAAGATGAAAAAAGAAGAAAAAAAAAAAAAAAGAGTTTCCTTTGGTGAATGATCTGAAAGGCCAAAAAGAGATAGAAGACCATACTCCTCTTGAAAACTGGTTAGAGCAGAGACGAGTCTATACCACGATGAAGAGGTGTTCACCTCCTGCTACGTTTACTTCTCATAATTCTTTGGGCTCCAAAGAAGGGCCGTGATGCTGCTCGAATGCAAGCCACCGTACAACACCTGGCGGACGCCTTGAAATGTGTTTTCCCTTTTCTTCCTACCCTTCAAGTCCTTTTGTGAAATAATAACACTCTCCAGCAGCAACGAGAGAGCGTACACCACCGAAAAAAACCACCTAAGTTTTCTTCTTTTCTATGCACTTCACAAAAGGAAGAATGGAATATTATTAATGAACAGCATCTTCTCCTTTTGCTGCGTGAAGGCATCTTGGCAACGACAAACGCCATAGATCATTGCTCGGCTACGTCAATTCTTTGCCCGGGACGTTTCCCAGTGAGGTCAAACGAATGCTGCCTCCTTTTTTTTTCTTTAAAAAAAAATGCGATTCCAGAAAAAAAAAAAACAGGACGTTGCCGAGGTGCACCGGTTAGACGTCACATTTTGTGACGATCATCAGTTAAAGAAAAAACCGACAAAAGACGAGGGTGTTGGGGTACACGTGTGACTGGCAGCTATACTACGGTATACACCGTTAGCTGTTCTTCTTTCAACTAGGAAAGAAATGACAATACTTTGCGAGACGGCGGGTCGTTCACTTCTCAGTGGCTGCTGTTTGCTCAACACCTCGCCGCAACTTCGGGTATTAACAAATAGAGAGAAGAAGAAAACACAGAAATAACATACACGGTACTACCCATTTTCAATGGGTGCGCCAAAGTTTATTTCTTTTTGAAGAAAAAAAGAAATGCGCAATATTAGTAGTACTACGGTACTACGCGTGGTGAAGGAGGAGGACAAAAGACGTACGTTGACTTTTTGTGTGTATGTTTTGGCTTGACGACTGAACTTTCACCTCAAGAGCACCTGGCTGTTTTTATAGACGTATTTTGCTTCTTGCAAGAGGGTCTTTGATCGGTGCAGAACCGGAAGAAAAAGAGAGAGAGAGAGAGAGAGAGAGAGAGACTCAAGCTGCAGCCGCAGCACGGCTGACCTTTTTCTTATAATTGCTGCCAATTTGGCCTATTTAGCCGCCACGGGGTGTTTGAAGAGAGCCCGAGCCCTCAGATATACGTGTGCGTCGTATTATTATCATTATATTCGTTACGTCGCGTCTTACGACCTCTAGCTCCTCGTTTAGCGGTTTGGCTTAAAAGATGAGTCGCCCTGCTCCTGCTGCTCCTGCTGCTCTCATTTATTTCCAGCGATATCCATACTAGCTACGACTGCGTCCGTGGACGTCTAGCGTAAATACGAGGCAATTCACTTCTGATAATGATATCGGCCGGAGGTTCCTGTCAGTGACGTAAAGGGCTTTTATGATTGACTAATTGCTTTCGGGGGTTATATAGCAGGAGCGATCTCGCTCTGCGCTGCTGCTGCTGGGAGATGGTTAGAGAGAGTGAGAGAGTCGCCGAGCTAAAGGTGCTGGTGGAGAACCTTCCCATCGATAATGAGATCTCATTAAAATAGTGAATGGCTCTGTCCTCTATTCTTTCTTTCCTTTTTTTTTCTTTTCCTTCTCTCTCTTCTCTTCTCCTGTTGGCACTTGACAGCTGTCCGCCTCCTTGGGTACACACATTCGGTGAACGCAACTTCTTCTTTTTCTCCCGCTCGTCCGCGGCCAACGGGAAAAACTTTCTTCTTCTTCTTCTCTTATATATATTTAGGTTTTTTTTTCTTTTTTTCTTTTCCCTCTTCTTCCTCTATTACCGAGACACGAAATTACCAGCTTGTCGTGACGCGCGCAAACCCCTTTTCATTCCTCAGACTCGCTTCAAGATTTGACTCGAAATTGTTTGTTTGTTGGTTGTTGTCGGTTGTTGTTTTTTCTTCTTCAATTTTTTTTTTTTCTCTCTCTTTCTCTCTCTTGGTTCTTTCTATACTCTGTTGTTGTGCTTCGGAGTCGGTATATATCTGGCCGGACAATCCTCTCATCTCTTCTTCTGCTTGTCTATTTGTACAGTATATCCGTCTACGTCTGCGTATATACACAGAATGGAAGAAGAAGAAGAAGAAGAAGAAGAGTCTAGTAGTCGTAAAAAACTAGAAGAAGGAAAAGTCAACTCTGCTATGAGGATAAAGGCAACGTTTATCGAAGCCATGGTTGTTGTTGCGAGAGAGAGAGAGAGAGACGCACACCCTTTAGTCTCTCCCTCTCTCTAGATGGCTTTTTATTTGTTTGTTTGTTTGTTGCTGAACCGTCTTGATCTTGTCTCAACGGTCCGGGATGACGGGAATTCTGTCTATGAAGGGAGAAAATTGAAAAAAAGGGAGGTTCTTCTTCTTCTTCTTCTTCTTCTTCTACTGAATAGGTTAATATTTGGACTATAGAGTTCGGCCGATGCCAGCACGTTGCTGGACCAAACGCCGGAATGAAAAAAAGGGTGCTGGCTAAAATTGCCATCAGAGAGATTTCTATTGTTTCCTTTTGTTTCGACTATAGTGTAGGAAGAAGAAGAAGAGTGGGTGTGGGGAGCCCAGTCTATATACACACAAGGATACAACAACAACAAAAAGAAGAAAAGAAAAAAAAGAATTAAAAAAAAAACACACGGGGCAATGACGTGATGTGTGCCGTCAGTTTCCCCTCCGATGTTATTTCTCCTCTCGATGTTTTTCTCCTAGCTTCGTTTTTTTTTCCGGCCCAGACTAAGGAAGCATGTGTATTGGTTTGCAGCAGACTAAGGAAGCATGTGTAGTAGACGGAGAAAAGAAAGAAAAGAAAAAGAGTATAAAAAGGTGAAGAGGTGAGTTCTCATCAAAGGTAAAAAGAGGCCAGAGACTACACACACACTACTATGACTACTAGTATGTAGATTTACAGTACTACGCTATCCAAAAGTCGTAGTATTAGACTGGCAAGTTTTTTTCTTTTTCTTTTGGAGAGAGCCAAGACCTAAGGAGAAGGCTACGCCACCTTCACCTGTCATTTGGGTGATAGGGCCCTCCTGAAAGAAAGAGAACCCTGGGAAACGGCTGGTCGCTCTGGCTGCTTGGGTCAATTGCTGCTACTATAGTACTGCGTCGTACTATCGTCTCTCTCTGCTAGCTCTCTCCCCATGTCGTCTTCTTTATAGGTCTAGTGGTAGCAGTCTCGTATTGCATCCTCTTTGCTTTGCCTCGGTACATTATCCGGGTGTATACCGTGTCCACTCCATGTCGGGCTATATATCTTTTACCGTGGTCCCTGACTCGAGGAATGCTTCGCGTCGGTAGTTTTTGAACTGCTAGTCTGTTGGTCGAAGTAGCTGCAAACTCGGTGGCGGGTATTGTCGGTCGACAATGGAAGATTGAAGAGAGAAATCTGGTGGACTTTGCCATGAATGCATTAGGGATGATGCGATTACACGTTCTTATACGACGACGGCGACGACGTTGAGTCTCGGCGGGACGAGGAAAGATGCTCCGTCAAAGCGAATGACGTTTGTGGCACATTTTGTCTACTCGGTGTAGATTGGCTGACTGGATGGTCCTAGAAGGAAGGAAGGAAGGAAGGAAGGAAGAAGATGAGTCGAATCTGGAAGTAGTAGTCTGCTAGAATCCGCGAATCGGTGCAACGGGGCGGATGGAAGCCGACCTGACGTGTCAGTGGGGGATCCACACAGTCCATGGGATTTTCCACGGCTCACGGGTCCTCGTCCGAATGACACGTGCCATCGCAGCCCGCTGGGTGTGAAGAGACGAGCCGCGATGCTCCTGACAGCTTGATCAAGTCGACGACGCCCCAATGAGCTCGGCGCCGGGTCACACGTCGATTCCGCCGCCGTCTCTATAAAGCCTCTCCTCGTTCCCTTATACAGTGTACTACGTACGGTACTACTTTTCTTTAGACTATTCTGATTAGGACGACGGCCAGGACTACTGCTAGCTAGGGCTCTGCTCTCAGTTGTCCTTTAACGTATGTCACCTACTACTAGCCGATGACGAATCCCTGATGCTTTTGCCATCTGCATGATAGACGTCGGACAACCTGGTGGGCGGATCGCACAGATTACGGCGCCCCCTCCACATTGAGAGGGGGGACACCACTCAGAGGGATTGAAAGGATATTTCACCACCCGAGTTTTCCTGATGACGAAGCGTCGCCAGCGTCGCCATTGAGCAGCTAGCCAAATAAAGTTGATGGTTGTCGGTTTTTGAGTTGCTGGGTTGCGTGAGTCAGGGCGACGAAATCAATGTGGCGCTCTCTCTCTACGCTCTCTGCTGGTGCATCCACCGCAAGACGTCGATGTTCGTCACCGATCGACCTCATCAAGCACCGAGAATTTGCTTGTGGAGCGTGGGACCCGACAGAAGAGTAGAAAAAAGAAACAAGATCCAATCATCGCCTGGTGCTAACAACTGTTAGCACGACTCTAACCACAACGGGGTAGACAAAAAGAGAGAGAGAGAGACATAATGTATCAAAGGACGCGTAAAACTCGGAACGAAAGGCGGAAAAAGATGGGAAAGGTTTTTTTTTTAAATTTTCGAACGGCAGAGACAAGTGTGTCAGTGAGGTAGTAGTACACCATCCGGCAACGTGATTATCATCGTTAGGCGGCGAACACACATAGTACTATACTGTATAGCCAAGTGGAAGCTAGCGAACAGCTGTAGCGACGCGTCGGTATCGTTCCATGCTGCTAGCGATTGTGCAAATGACGACCGAGTGAGTCTTTAGAGAGGAATTTCCAACTGGAATCGAGTCACGCTACTCGCAGTAGGCATTCCACCAACTTGCGTTTGTTTTTAAATTGATGGGGAAAGTCCCTTCGTCTCCTCTTAACGTCAACTGCTAAATTAGTGGAACAAATCCTCCAAGTTTTCGGATCAGAAACTATAGTTGAGGCATCTAGCTCCTAGAACAGGAAAAAAGGAAAAAAGGGAAGAAGAAGAAGAAAAAAGGATTTGAAAAGAAATGAAAAAAGGCCCAACATTTCAGGTCGAAGCGGGACGCTGGGAGCAGACAGCCGAGGAAATTAGAGTTTTTTCTCTCTGCTCTAAGGCTCTTGACTTTGTATTTCATTTCTTGTTTTTTTCCTTCAGTTGTGTCGAGACCGGGACGAAAAAAAAGGAGGATTGTTGTTGTTTATTATGGGATCTCATCTCTTCTTTCTGTGAAACACAGTGGCAACCCGAAGGGAGCTGATGCTGGATCGGATTTGTAAGCAAAGAGAGTGGGATGGCCGACAGACGAAGATGTGATTTCCCAGAGATGAGTCTTGTCAATTTTTAATCCTTAAAAAAACCAGGCGCTTTCTCTACGACGACGACGAAAGGGGAAAAAAAGGCGCGCATCGGTTATTTAAGAGGCCTTTGCTGTCTCTTTGAATATTTGATTCCCCATTTCCGGGATCGTGGAGAGAGTGTGTGTTGTGCTGTGCGTCTTTGCGTCTGTGTTTGTCATGTCTCTTTCTGTGTAAAAAAAACCACTTGAGCGCATTCATTTATTTTCCATAAATCGTATCGCGTCTTTCAGCATTTCTTTTCGATCCCCATCTGGATTTAATCATCGAAGAAAAACTAACCAAAACATGGATGAATTCATCAAAAATAAATAGAACGGCAAGAGCAGCAGAAAAGTCTATAAATAAAACGATCATTTTAAGAAAACGCCATGTCGGAATAAATAATTGATTGAGAGACTTGTCTCGAGATTCCGATATCATCAAGGTCTCGAGTCTAATCGTTTTGAGTTGCGTAAAATTATTGAAAATTTTTGATCCTTCTCCTAGACAACTAAGCTCGTTTCAAGAGGAAAAAAAAATCACGACAACGGATAAACCTGGGAAAAAATGTCATCCTAGTAACCGGATCAAATTTTATCCATGTTTTTTTCCTTTCGCAAATTTGATTTGATTCCATCTTTTCCCTTTAAGGATCATCTTTGATGATGGATGGGTCTTCGTACCGTAGAAGACGCGTTTGCTAAGTGAACACCGTAAAAAAAAACGGTCACCATCCGCTTGGTATAAGATGGATCGGATTCCAACTTTGGTTCTAGTATATAACTTTGTGAAAAAGGATGCGCAATATTATGCCATCACCTTCTCTCCTCTCTCTCCTCTCCTATATATATATTCTTGAATATTTGCTTAGCTGAAACAGCTCAAAGTTATTGATCGATGCGTCCGTTGCTCTGAGGCACTTTGCCGAAACAGCACCGGGGTCCAGACTCCGGAGAGAGAGCTAGACGATGCGCGGGCGAGAAATGATCCTTTTGGAAATCGAATTCAGTCCAGCAACGGGCGGATACATAATTTTTGTGCATACACGATCGAGTGGCCTCATGTTCAAAGCGAGAAAAAAAAAGAACGTCACGGGCGAGGGTGGCGGAAAGAAACGGTGACGGGCTAAATCTTCCAGCGTGAAAGGCTTTCGGTAGCGCTGTTGACACGCATTTTTGAATACGGCGCTGATGAGAGAAGAGAGAGAGATGGACGACACGGAGGCTCGGCTGGGATTTGCGGTGGACGCGCATTGATCAGATCCTTCGCCGGTGACGGGAAAAAAAGGACAGAGACGGTAGGCCTACTTATACATTCCGTCTCAGACGTCCATCGTCGTCGTCGTCGGACGCGAATACATTTCGATAAGAATCCGATTTTGTCTCCTTTCACGCCCGCTTGCGTGTTTCCTTGCAAGATCAGCATTCACATATTTTGCATAGCCTGGCGCTAATCGGACGTGGACTTTTCCTCCCTCGTTGTGCTCTGTCCCGTCCGTGCGCAATGACATGATCTCGTTTGCATGTAAGCGGCTTCCCCCCTTTTCCCGTCTCTGTGAGGCCTATATATGTAGACGAAACGGGCGACATGTCGCGCAAGTATGTTCGATCCGAGATGGGAACGAGATTACACTACTAGTAGTAGTAGTGCTGGAATTTTAGGACGACGACGTCAACACGGAGAACAGCCAATATATTTACGGAAGTGATCAGTGAATAAGTCGGACGGACAGCCGCGGCTTTCCAGGGGCGGATATGAGCACGACGACGACGGCGACGAAAATTTTAACGCCGGCGGATGGTGCTGCGCCACACATGAACGCGTCCCATATATACGTTTGCCTTATTCACGTGGCAATTCGACGACTGGGATTTGTTTGTCACGTACATACGAGAAATAGAATGAAGGGCGGACTGGGGAATTACATGAACAAATTCCGGAAAATAAAAAGGTTTTTTTCCTTTTTTTTTTTTGCTGTAGTATAGTCGACCGGAGATGACGTTGAAGTAAAAAGATGGGCAACTCTTGAAAAGGATTCAAGGGTGCGGTTTTTCTTCCTCTTTTTACTTTTTCTTTTTTTCCGCGCGATGAGGAAAAGTGTATGCAAAGGACATTTTCCCTTGAACGTCGTTTTCCACGTCGACGGCTCCTTTTTTCTGTGCGCTGGTGATGGAGATGCTCGTTAATACGGGGTGGAGGTATCAGTAGGTAGAAAGAAAGAGCCGAAGAGACGAAGAGAAATGGGAAATTCATTACAGTCTTTGAGTATCATAAATACGAGTCGGTTCAATCGTTCATTCTCTCACGAGTCTCCACCTATTCTCAGCTGCCGTCTCCCAGCTGCTGATGTCCTTGATTGATTGAGTTTTCCATTTCAGCGGAAGAAGAAGCGGCCTTTATAAACGCGGCAGCGGCGGCGGCCTCTTCTTTTGCTAACCAATCAGCATGCTTTAAATAGGTCGTCTCATTAGCTGCCAACGTCTTCCCATCTAGACGCGCCTCCTCTCTCCAACGAGCTGTTTGGTTAAGAAATTGGATTGATTCTCGAACGTCAGTGGGTATAATAGAAGACTGGCAAAAAGAGAAGAAGAAGAAGAGCAACAGAGAAAAGAGGAAGAAGAAAAAAGAAAAAAAAAAGAATAGACACATGAAAAGAGCTAGCGGAAATGGTGGCGATATTTCCCATAGGGATATGTGGCCGCTATGAAACTGGAAGAGAGGAGGCAGTTCGGGAACTGGGGACTTGACGTCGCAAAAGAAAGAAGCCGTTTGTTTAGTAGCGTCGTATTTTCGTTTCGAATTTGGCATCCGGCAGAATGAGAAGACGGAGTCAAGGCAGCACAGAAGATACTGGACGACTCTCTTCTTCTAGTGTTCCCTTCTTTCTTCTATTGGATATCCCCCATTCGCCCTCTTGGCCTCAAATCAAAGGACGTCTTCGAATCGAAATTCTCGCCAGCCTCTCCATCCTTTGGCTTCTTCATTTCAATTTTCTTCCTTCTTAACACAGAGGCTCGTCGTTTATTTCTCAACAGCAGCCCAGCCCATCCGTCTTGATTATCTATCGCCTCTATAGCTCTGCCCATTTTCTCTCTGCCTATATAGTAGTAGTAGAGTCCCGCAGAAGCAGAAGCGGCCGCATCCTATCGGCTTTTAATCGCTTCTGCCCGGTCCGTCTATCACTTTCCCCCCCCCTTTCCTCGTTGCATGCTGTTGTGTCTACATACACCTAATACTAGACGTACTAGTACTTCTAGCACCACGTAGTTTGGGCTTCCTCTCTTCTGTTTGCCTGTGGGCGTCGGTCGTGCGCCGCCGCCCCGGCGCTCAATATTTGCCAAAAGCAAAGGGTTGTCTGTGAGGCGACGAGCCTTTCAGAAACCTTAGTACATCATCTGGATGCGTGGTCATCACCACTATACTATACTGACCGTTAATGGCATGACGTAATCTGCTGCCAAGGGCACGGAAGCAGATCCGTACGTACTGCGTTGACTTTTGACATGGAAAATTCCTGAGCTTTAAATGAGCCAAAGAGCAAAGTGGAAGCTAGAGAGTCGTGTGTACGTGAGCGACAGATAGGCAGATTGATTGGAGCTAGAGAGATAGAGAGATAGAGAGAAAAGCTGGGCTGGGGTATAACCAAATAATGACGACGGAGAAGAGAGGCGGAATTAATTTGGGTACTACACTATACACCGACGACTACGTAGTAGTACTACCTACAAGCGGGAGGCTGAGAGGCAATTCAGGCTGAGGCAGCAGCAGCAGGAGCCGATTGTCTTTTGTCAAAGAAATTGGGTGAAAGAAGAACGGCTTTTGAAGTGGAGCAGCGCTGGGGGAGAATTGGATGGAAAACGTCGGTGGAAAAGGCTCCATCATTGGGATAGAGAGACGTCGAGGTTGAACCCAACGAGCCTCGTCCAAAGTGACTGCCGGCTGCCGCCACTGATCTCGCGCCCAGCTGTGTGTAGGGTAGACAGAGAGCCTATTTAGGTAAAAAAACGCGGATGAGATGGTCACAGAGAGATGTAGGACGTCCCCAACATCAAAGAGTTCAGCTGCCAAACGACATCAGTTTTCATCACTGATCGCAATTTACTCGCCATGGAAGAAAGAACAATATGGGGCCAACCTAATCGCCTGTGTGTTTTTTCTTCTTCTTTTATAGAGATAGATGAGGCTTTCACCTTTCTCCTCATCTGGGGAAACCTTTAGCGCAACTATACCTCCCCCAAGTGAGGTGCGTGTGAATAAACTTGATGATTTTCTAAAGACATTCATTCTTTTCTCCACCGCCGCCGCCGCCGCCAAAGAGGAGGGAAAAAAGAGAAAAGTTTTGCATCTCTCTCTCTTTCTCAATCGGCGATCAACAAAAGGGGGTCGCACACGACGACGACGACGATGTCGGGCGTTACGCTAACGTGCCGGAGAGTGGCCGCCCCTTTCGACCGGATTCGACGCGGAAATGGAAGGAAAGATCAGAGTCCGCCAACTCCCCGAGGAGAAGACTGCGGCCTCCGACAAACGCTCATCAGACAGTCGCAATCAACTTAGCCAGCGTTGCGACTACTACTACTCCGGCCCGTCTATCCATTTTCTTGTTTTCTTCTTTTTCGACCCGGCCCGATTTTTGGCCGGCTGCCTGTTTCCTTCCTCTGGCCACCCAGCGCACCATCCATTCTTCCTCCATCTTCTTTTTCTTCCTCCCACCAACAGCAAAGCCCATTGGGGCCGTTCTTTTGACAAAAGACATAACTGCCGTCCCTCTGCGACTGCCGGAATACAATCCCCCCAACAACACACAGAAACACAACATGGATGCCCAGAATCCAATCGAGTCCCTGCGCTTCCTCTTTATATATATATAGATCCTGCCGCCTCCGTCGCCGCCGCCGCCTAGTCGGAAAAACATGAAATCCGCCAGGATCTACACAACCGCGACGCGGCGCATATTAATCAAGACGCCACCGGGAGCTAATTAAGAGTTGTGTGTCTGTGTGCTTTGGCCGTGTTGGGAGATTTGGCGCCCCTTGATGGACGAGAACGACGACGACGACGAAAAAAGAATAAAATTCGCTTTCGTTTCTAGATAGTCCAGAATATTTGGCCAGCTATACTACTTGATTTATCGTCAATCGCTTAGAATTCTCGATCTGGATTTACTAATGCCGTTTGAGAGAGGAAACCTAAGATGATGAGTCTCATTTCCTCGAGAGACGACGCGCAAGAGGGGGCGTCGATTGGGCGGAAGCTTCCATCAAGGCTCACAGGAAGCGATCGGGAACTTTTAGAGACTGTTTGACTTTCCCAACTTTCTTCCGCCTACGACCTTTAGTCTATTCTTCTCTCAATGATTCATCGCGCGTTGCCGGAGAAGATTCCAAAAGTTTAGACAAAGCGCAACAACAACAACAACATTTGCGGCTTTTATACGGGATTGGACACTGTTTGTTTTTAAATATCTGTAACGAATCACAAATTCGAGCACATCTACTAAAACCACAAATGCAATGTGACCACTATGGCAGTTTGCTATAGTAGGAGACTACGAATGCAGAGGACAAAGGTTGAATCCTATCAACAACACATTTAGTACTGACTATATGAATTGTGTATACATACGCATTTCCCGCCTCTATTCACAACACTGGGGATTAATTATAGAGTATTATGTTCTAACACAGATTCGTGGAAAAGGTGGAAGAAATAGAAGTTGAAGAATTTCCGCCCGGACGAGTCGGAGAGAACAAGCGAGCGACTGGCGCCAGGTCAACACAAAGCGATGGCGACGCGCGTTTGATGAGATGCGCACTCGACTGGCTGCGTCTTGCTATTATTTCCTCGTGATTGGGATATATCCGAAGAATTCCATCCCAGGGAGCACATGTCCCCACAATCAGTAGATTATTACGAATTCATGGCGGATCACACAGGCGCCGTAATCCGCGATGAGCTCGCGGTATACTACGTAGATGCAGCGGTCATCGAGTTCGTGATCCGGTTGCCAATGGCAATTTTTTCCCCCCGATCTTTTCATCCTTTTAAAGGCCGGCGTCATCTGCTTTCGATGTCTCATTACTCCAGCCAACAACCCCAGAGATCCATCGACAAATCCTCAAATCGTTTTTGGTGGAAGACGCGTCAATCGTCGACCACTTGGATGATTTTTTTTTTGTTGTTGTTGTTATTCCATTCCCGTTTTTCTTGTTACTATAGTAGTCGGACTAACGGCTAGACTCATTTTCATCATTAGATGACGACAAGACGCCGTATAAAAGACCCGACGAGGAGGCTTATACACAAAACTAGTGACACACTAAATGTGTCCCTTCATCGACGGGCCCCCCGCCTAACCGGATTGACGGGAGCAAATCATCGGAAGATGATGAGGAAAGCACGTGGAAAACGAAGCAGAGCGGGTGCCGGTCATTAGCCGGACTAGTAGTAGTCAGTAGCGATGCGACGACGACACACAACGTTGAAGAAATATAAAAGACGGTTGCTGCGCGCATATCGGATATCGTCGTCGTCGTCGTCGCGCCACTCAGAGGATTCCTCAACAGCAGCAGCACGCGACGGGCTTCGTCATCGTGTACATGTTCGCCCGGTAGCTTATCCGTCTAAAGTGTCTTTTTATATATTTTCCGTAGGGAAAAGAGAAAAGAGTATTACCTACTCAACACGCAGTCTATGCCAACAAGGGTAAACAACTCAAGCCGCCCGACAGACTGGACAGATGATAGACCTTTCAGCTTGATTGATGCAGTTCGACAGGTCGATTTCTAATCTCTCTCTCTCTCTCTCTTTCTTGACGTGTCCATCTTTCTCAGGGCTATAGACGCTGACGGCTTCCCCTAGGAAGTTGACTTGATGAGATTGGCTCGGTAGTAGGCGATGGGTTGGAAAAATTCAAATAAAAAACGTGAAATCGTAGGCCTTCGACAAGTTGAAACTATGGCGTGTTTCGAAACGCCACCATGATAATGTTGTTTCGGGGTACGAGAAAAAGAGGATTACTTAGTCTACGAAAAAAAAGTCAGCTGGGCTGCCTACCACTACTACTACTTTATGAGATTGAAGAGACGCGGACGCGGATTTCCATAACTCGACTGGGCAGCAGCATCGACGACAGAGAGAGAGAGAAAACTTTTAGAAATTCCCTTCTGCCACTAGAGGAGAACGGCGTGCATTTCCGGTTCTACCGATGGGACGGGAGCCAATCTTTATCATTGCCATGTCGAACAGGATTTTTATATTTCTCTGCTGGGCTTCTTGTTTCTAGGCTGCCCGTCTGTAGCCCGCCCACAACGTGTCAAGTTCAATTGCTCCCGCCATCTAGATCAAAATCCCACATAACATGGCATTCCCGACCGAGCACGGCAAGACGGATCGCATCAAACCTTGTCAATCCATCAAAATTAATCAAGTAAACTCTGAAAGAAAAAGAGAAGATGAAAAGAGTCAAAAAATAAACTAAAGGTCTGGCACGGCAACAGATCCGGGATTCTCGCAGCTGAGCCGATTTTATATATTTTCTATTTTTCTTTCATCTGTTTCGTGATCAACATTGCCTTAGTGCACAGAGCGTGACCTTAAAACCAATCTTCTCCTTCTTCCTCTCTGTGTTGTATAGTAGTATGCGTGTTTGTCTATGATGTCCGTTATTCCCGAATCGGACAAGCCCAGTGATTACAAGGTACTACAACACTTGGTCGACGCGCAACGATGCCGACACTGTTGTTGTTGTTTCTCGGCAACGAAAAACGAGGCAAAAGAGAAAAAGAAAAGGGGCGCGTGTGAAAACCATTCAATATCGTAGTTCGGGTAAACGTCGTGTTTCCATGCGAGACCGCAAAAACTCCCGACACGAGGCCCCGCCAGTGATATGATTACGATTGACGCCTTTTTTTTTCGTCAATGGATATAACCCCGGCCGCTCATTAGATTCGGTCTGTGGACGGACCAAAAAAAAAAAGATTTCCCTTCAGTTTTGGAATTAACAAAAAGATGACGGGGTGGAGCGATGAAGGTGGAAAAAATTTCCCATTTTGGTGGTGGGGGAAGAAAACCGACTCGCTGCTTGATGTTTTCCAATCAAAAGTTTTGCTGGTTAAATTGTTTCGTTCGCTTGCGCAGTCAAAGGCCTTCAGGAAAGAAATGGCTGCTACATAATGAAACGCGACCCCTACACAATTCATAGGTATTTTTTTCACGAATGAAGAAATCCGAAATGAAGCTTTTTGTTCGCAATTTTCTTTCTTCTTCGATGCGAGCGACATCAGATCGAACAGAATGGCACTTTTTTTTTTGTCGCGGCACTTGTACCTTCCCTATTGAACGTCGCAGCGGTGATATTTCACTCGTGCGTGGATAATGGACCAAAGAAAGACCATCAGCAGAAGCAGGAAAACTTTGGAGCAAAGCGAGAGTGGATTCGGCCATTTTGCTATTCTTTGCATATTTTTGGTTCTCTTCTTTTTTCACTGTAAATTATTCCGCAATACTATGGAGACCCCGCCGACGGAAGCCGACAGGTTGATGTTCTGTACTGGGATCCTGATAACAGCACAGCGCACGCATAAGTAAAAAGGGGGTGAAAAAGGAGATGGAAATCGAGATAGTACCTAAGGCAATACGTTGGCAGAAAAATCCGGGTCATAAAGAAGGCCTTGCGCGCTCCGTCTCTAAAATAGTAGGCCAGAAACAAAAAGAGAGAAAAAGAAAAGATAGGGGGAAAAGGTTCCCTTTCATCTTTTTCGATAGGAGGCATCCTATCAAACGACTAGATTCGCATTCGTTAGATAATCTGGCCAACTTTCTCGGTCCATGTGCTCAAAGTACGGCCAAGCGCGAGACACATAACAATAAAGGAGCTAATGATGTATAAAGTCCCGCAAATCACTTACAAGCATTCCATCGACGGCTGCGGCAGAGGAGGCGGAAGCCCCGGCTGTATACAACCCGACGCATCCGTCGCTTTCCGGCTCGTTAGCGGTAGGAGGCGAGTTATTTCTGCCGGCATAGAGAGAGAGAGAGAGAGAAAAAAAAAAAGGAGAGACAAGAGAAGAGAGAGAAACCGGTAGGGGAGAGAGAGATGCTCTAAGAGATTTATCTATAATTGGCTTGTGTCGGGTACATCACGCCGAACGAGAGAGCCAGCACTAGCCGAGACTACGTCGATATCAACCACTTGAAACGCTTCTAGCGCGCACGCTGGACCGGCAGCAGGCTAAAAATCGTATCTTTTCAGGGAAAAAGCAAATATATATATATTTATTTATTTTTTCCCTTCTTCTTTTAGTTGTTTTAGATCGCTTTTTGGCTTTTGTGAGCTCCTGCTGGCTATTCTTAGGCTGCACTTTTACGGACAACACCTTGTCTTGCGACAAGTGTCTATGTTCTATATATATACGGAAGAGAGTAGTTACTGAGGGACGTATCATTTGTTCTTCCGTCCGAAATCCAGTCAATTGAATCATTGTATCCATCAGCTCATAATTGGAAGGAGGAAAAGGCGACGGAGGAGTCGTAGACCATCGTTAAATTGCGACTTGTCGCGCGGTGGTGTTCAGTCAGACGCGACAGTTTCCGCGACTCGATTCGTCGAGGGTTACGGGATATACAAACGGGATAGCGCATCATCATTGTCGCTTCCGCTCCAAGAACCCGACGAGATTTAGCCAGACGGGAGGAAAAAAAGGGAGACTGAAATGATGAAAGCCAAATGGGGGATTTTAGATTATTAAAGCTAGAAACTATTTGTATTTATCAACAAGAGTCCTCATTAAATAGATGGCACTCCAGACGGAAACGATTTAAATTTTAAATGCAGCGGTTGCATAACTGCTTTTATATTGAGGCGTCTGGTGAAGTAATAATATTCTCGGTACGGCGCGTACAGTGGGAATTTTCTTATTCAGCAGCTCGGTGCTGTAGTGATATCCACATTTCACCGCATCCTTTTCTCTTCGGCCGAATATCAGCCCCTTCGTGGAGAAATTGATTTCTTCTTGGATCTGGCGCAACATTACGTATTCGACGTAGGTTTTCACGGAATGGGACGTGTTTGCCTGTTCGGCTCCTCCACTCTTTCTCTTCATCCGAGGGCTCTGCATTAGTAAATCTAGATTCCTACGGATGGATGATCGGAATGACGGGCACGTGGCTCGTCATTGCTCTCTGGCCCGGTATACTCCTCCACCGCCACCACTAACGTCGTCTCCGAGAGCGAGCCCCGGCCGATATTGATATGTATTTATATTTAATATGGTGATTGCATTTTCCCCGGGTCGTTCCATATATATAGGAGCGCAGCGCACCAGCGAGAAGGGCCCAGCAACCTCTGGGGCTATTCATCTGTGGCTGTCGTTCTCGTCTCGATCATTGATTCATTTCAGCTTTGATGCCTCGTCCTCCTACTCGTTGCCACAGCCATTGATGGATGCATTCCTGCGGATCCGCTGATCCGGAATTCATCATCAGTGCTGCGGAATCCTCCCATTCAGGCCACAGCCGCTCTCTTACCAACCCTATATATTCGTCGTCGTCGTCGTCGTCGATGCTTCCCTACTCTCCTACGTATATATACTCAATTATCAGAGCCTTTCCTTCTCATTGCTTCCGTGGCGTTGACTCCTTTTGTGCAAATGGGCATCTTAACCCTTTTCTACGCGGCGACCAGCGAACCCCGCTATACAGTACAGCAGGCCGTCTCTTTTATTCTTCGACGACCCAGCGTTTTCTCATTTCTTTGCTGGTAGTCGCTCATGCCAAACCATCAACTTAATCGATGTTCCGCATGTTCATTCGTCTTCTTCGCCGATCTCTCTGACCTGCTCCTGGGTGGAATGTCCGTCCAACCGGCTCCTTGGTTATTGAACTCCATTCAAGTGCACCGCCATAATCATCGGGCGTTGATTATTTACACCAGAACGGTGGCCGTTTTTACTCTCGATCATAGCTGCCCAAGAGCCCCAAATAATAGCCCGGAGGGAGTTCAAATCGATGATCATTCCCTTCTCGGTTGATAATAACCGAAGCAATCTTGGCGAAACCTGCAAAGCGGGGGGAAAGACCAGCAGGGTGAGGGTCCGCCAAGCTTAGTGTCAACAACGGACAGATTGCCTCAAAAATTCTATCGCCCACACATTTTTTTTATTTTTTTGGCGGTACATTCACCTGGGTCGGTAAGTAAAAGAATTTGAGATGGGGGGCTCGAGGGGTCTCCTCCTACCTTTTACCGGGCTTATATCATTCAATCCTCTGAAAAAAATCTCCTTTTTTCCCAAAAAGAGTACTATCCCTCCTCCTTAGTTGGTCATGTATTTATTCAGGTCGAATGGAAATTTCAACTGATTTGTTTGCTGATGACGTGAATGGATTTAGTTAGTGGCAGTTGTAAACACGTGTCAGTCCGCAGCAGTGCCCTTGCATCTTCGCTCGTCGCCGGATAATACGCCCATCACTCTGCCCCAACACGGGGGGAAGAAAACGGTGGAGGAAGATGACGTCTGATGGACCTTGGCGCTAATCTTGATAAAAGATAGGAAAATCTCTCGCCTTACTCTTTCAATGGCGACGTGTCCTGCTACGAGAAACTTTTTCCACATTTAGAATGATCAATTCCAGACTGCCTTCGCCGTCAGGGCTCGTTTGGCGACCGGCAGAAGATTTCGTCATATATGAAAAGTTGCTAAATAAACACGTCGGCGGATCTTTTAAAGTTTATTCTCTGCATGCATCATAGCGTGCTGTTTTGTCGCACAGTCGAGCTGGTAGTAGCAGTAGTAGTAGTAGGTAGCGTCGGCAGAAGCGGATGTTGTGTAGACTGCGATCAAAGTTTCGCCGGAAAACTCATTTAGTCGTGTGCGTTTCACTCCTGCACTTGTTCTCATTTCACTACAACGATTAAAACGAATCGGATTAACAGAGATGGACAAGTTTTCCACGCTTCTTCGCTTGCCAACTTTGATCTTCATTACCAAAGAGTAGAAGTACCGTAAAGTCTATACCGGTAGCAGCAGCAGCATAGCGGATGGCCCTGTCGTTCGCGCTCCAGACGCGCAAAACTCCAGCAGCAACACCATCAGTCTGGGGCCAAGTTTTTGAGTACTTTCGGGTCCTTCAGGTCCCAACCTTCTCCGCTCTAACGAAACCTTCTTTGAAGACGCTCGGCAATAATTCAAGAACGGCAGACTCTCTCTCAGAGTCGTCGTCGTCATTAGATCCGCTCCCTTTTGCCCAACATTTTCGCAAGAGAAAAACGAACCGCACACCTTGTGGAAATTATGAAGAAGAGAATGAGCTCGTCAAACGCGGAGCAAAACTGCTGCCCGACGAAAATCCTGTTGGAAATGAAGTGAACAAAGTTCGGCTTCGACTGACAAAGCGAGTGAAGGCGCTTTAAAACTTTGGAACCGCCGCGGAAACTAGCACCGCAACTCGGTTATGTGTCGTCAAAAAATTCCGACTCATTTTTTTGTTTTGTATTTTTATTTCCTACTTTGTTTGTTCTCTCTCTCTCTAGACGCCGATGATGACATTCGAAGTTGTTTTAGAACTTTTAGGACGGGACGGAGGGGAGTTTTTTATTTTTTATATTTTTCCTCCACCCCATATGGAATTCCAGACGAGGCGTAAACTTTCAACTTAGTGTGACACCTAGCGGATGCAAGTCGTGCTACCGAAACTCTTTGAATATTGACGACGGGTTTCTGGGAGGATATAAAGTTGATCGCCACGGTTGACGTAGAAAACGGAGAGAAATACCAAGAAGAAGAGAAGAAAAGAAAAAAAAGAAAAGAAAAGAAGAATCGAAAAAGAAAAGGATTTTCGGTGGTTGTCGCGCGACCATTGTGGTCGCGGCTGGGCGGATCGATCTGTTCAGTCAAGTCATGGACGACCGATTTGTAGTGGTCTGCCAGCAAGAGCCCGGGGTTAGATGTTAAGGGAAGAACAACAAGCACAAAGTAGAGGGAGAAGAATAGAAGAAGCTGGAGATCTCTGCTTAGAACCGACACTATACAATAGCTACTTTGGGACGCCATTGTGGCGACGACGATGGACTTCACGGTCGAGATTAATCAAAAATCACTGTCGGGTCCGTCGCAATGCTGGAGACGAGCACAATGAGGAAAAAAGAAACCCCGGAAAATAATAATGGAATTCAATTCATTGATATATAATGGGATCGCCTGTCCGCCCGACGATTTTTCCCCCTCGGGCCGCGAATCAATTTCCAACTCGTGTAACACTATCCGTTCAATATTTAATCAGCCGTGGAGAATTGGAGAGAGAGAGAGTAGACGAGTGGAGTCATGAGCTCGTTCTATAGAGCTCGTCTTCTTCTTCTTCTTTTTTTTCTGTGTAATAAAAACGGGATCGACTAGAGGCCGGGGTCATCATCCAATTGTGACCCCCATTGAACGCTGCGCGAACGAACGAAGGAGAATAAGAGAAAAAAAATATACAGCTCAGCAGTCAAACAGACGAAAGCCACAACATTTTGTTGTTTTGTTTTTTTAATAACTCGTTATTAAGACAAGTTTTATGATAAAACTCTATCTTCGGGGGTTTAATTAACCTGTGAGCGATCAGGCAGTGAGGGCCCGAAAGGCAGAAAGAAATCATCTCGTTGTTTCTTGATATTTTTTGATTTGAATGGGAAGAGATGGGGCCCCGATGGCTCAAACTCTCAAAGTGATTTAAATAAGACGATCGCGTGATGGGCCACAACAACCACACGGCTACGCATTTACGGACACACATTCACACACACTCACTCATTCGTTCAGGTAAGAAGAAAGAAAAAAACAGAGAAAGACTAGACGCGCGGATAAGAAGAAGAAGGAGAGAGAGAGAGAGAGTCTCGTCCTCTACGACGATTGTTGTTGTGTGTTGTAGTGGGGTTCTTTCTTCCCCTCTACTTCATGTATTTTCCCACCTTTCTCTCTATGTGTGTTTCTACCCGTTGGCTCTCCCTTCGAGGGTGTTTGTGTAAATTCGACATCATTAACTTCGCAGAAGAGGGAGAGTATAAATTAACGTTTTCCTCGCTCGTTTTCTTCTTTCTTTTTTTCGACTTTATTTATTTTCTCTTTTTTTTCGCCAAGTTAATTGCCAGACAACATGCTATGCTTCCACTCGTACAAAATATCTATTTTTTTCCTTCTTCTTCTTCTTGTTGTTGTTTAATATTTTTATATTTCTTCTTGAATGCAACCTGGCGTGAAATAGGAACAAACTAATCGCCAATGCGGTGCGCCGTCTGGCCCGAGCCGGTCTGCGGCGACCGACGCTCGTTTGCTATCCACGAACGAACGGACGGGTATACGGACGTAATGTCGTAATGTGTGTGTTTTCTTCTCCTTCCATCTCCTAGCAGACTCCAGCCACTCCCACAATCCGTCCCTCCTCCTCCTCTGTTCGTAAACAGTTTTAATGAGGTGAATTCTTCTTGACCTTCTTTTAATGGCCGTACGAGGTCTCTCGTACGAATAAATACTTAGCCCGAGAGTATAAAGAAAAGAGAGAGAGAAGGTACGGCCGATCGTTTCAGAGAGTCGCGCGCACAGGAATACATATATATCGTCGGTGTATGGAAAATGGCACAGAGCTGACCTCATCGTTGCCGGTTGGGAGAGTCGGAGCGAAACGCGCGCAAAGCGCATAACCAAAAAAAAAATAGACATCCATCTTACATCCCAAGTGTTGCCTTGTCTGGCACATTTTTCACAGCCACGTCACGATGACGGATGCTGATGATGGCCGCAGTTTTCGACAATAACACCACACATAGAAAGGAAAAAACAGACTGAAAAAGGGGAAGAAGAAAAGATTCAAGTGTAGAGTGAGAGAGAGAGAGAGAGGATTGTTTGCTTCCATCATTCTGTGTCTATGTGTGGGACTGGGCGCACACAGTACATTTCCCTTTTACTTTTTCTCATTTACACGATCGGAGAATCCGAATCAAAAAGACGTCTAGACGCGCAACCGAGGAGCGACAATCCCACAGGAGAGAGAGAAAAAGGGGAACGGCTGCTAGTGGCTGTCAGTCGGCGTTGACGGGACATGGGAGTGACTGACTCCTCGACTTAACGTCACGCCGGCAGAGAATCACAGTGTCAACGACGCCGACGACGAAGATGTATACATACTTTCGTGGGAGAGGCTCAAGAAAAATACATTCGTTTCCTCCCCGGTTGAGGCCTTACCTCTCGTCTAGCCTATACAGTGACAGCCCTGGGCCTACCACTACCACGTCACTACGTCAGTGTTTGTACAAATCGAACGTGTTGTTTGGACTGTCGAATGACGTTAACTCACCTCCACCCCGATATGAAACAGCTCACAACAGGCGCATAATAAGGAGGCACCATCCTGTAGTAGTCTATAGTGAAGAGCCGGGCCCTATAGTGAAGTGGGAACAGGAGTCACGACAAGGAGGACGACGCTCCAACGCTCCAAAATTGTAATAGAAAGAAATGGAATAGTAGATGATATCTTGTGTAGTATAGAGTAGACTATGCAGACGGGCTGGCATCATCCATCGTTCTATTCTAATGAGGCCAGGACGTTAGGGCTGCTAAAGAGGTGCTGCCTCGTTTGAATGACGGGCCTTCTTAGAAAATGGAAAGGGTGTATTAATAGCAGACAGAGAGAGAGAGAGAGAGAGAGAATGGACGAGGACGGGAATGAAGAAGAGAAAAGAAAAGGAGGGAAGATAGTGCAAGACATTAGCTAGTAGTAGACAAAGAGACTCAGAAGAAAACCTGTTCTGATAGTTGTCGGCCGTAAAAACCAATGTACAAGGTTATTTGCAGGGCGGTTAGTCGCCACAGTTCGAGGATCTTGAGTGCGATCAGCTCACGATGCAGCCGTCGGGTCGGACACAATGTGCTCGACGCTAAACGAAGTCAATTAAGATTGTCGCCCCTCTTCTCTTGCGGCTCCGCCGGAATGCCTCCCGCCTTTCCCGCTCGACAATCTGCCGGCGGATAACTCTTGATGTGACCCTGCGTGCGTTTATAGCTAGAGAAACCCTTTCTCTCTTTCCACTTTTTTCTTCTTGCCATTAATGTTCTTGACGTGCGGGCACGCGTTTCTTTCGGGTTCTTCCCCCAACCACTACCTGATGGTTTCCAATCGAAGATAAAAGCGAAAGAAGACAAAGCACATGTAGAATCTAAAAGAATAGAGAGAGAGAGAAAGAGAGTTTGAACGGGATCTCCGGTCTAATGCATACGAACCAGCTCATTTTTCAAATGGGGTATATTCTTTATTTGGTGGTTCGATCACATAATGGAACGTGGGGCTTGTCCGTTGTTGGCTGGCGTCCATTTTCTTGTTTTTCTCCGTATCGAACAAAAGAGAACAAGAAAAGGAAGACGAGCAAAAAGGGAGAAGAAAGAAGAAAACAAAACAAAATAGATAGATATACCCGACGACTGTAGGAGAACATAAAACAAATAAGAAGACGTACGTGTGGCACGTCGAAGAGAAGAGGCCAGCAGCAGCAGGACGAGCCGTGTCGCCGAGCGGGGAACCATAACCATACGCTACGCAGCGACGCCTTGTTTCCGAACAACCGTAAAAGGGGTGGCAGTGGTGGTGGTGGTGGTGGTAGCAACGAGGACGACGACTTTACAAGGAGAGCAAAGAGAGTGAGTGATGGAGTGCGCTGGCTGGTGGTAATCTGATGGGCGATGACGACGCCTGTATCATTCCAGTCGGTGGTGCTGTATGGAAACCTCATCATCAGCGTCCACATTCTTCTTTCTCTCTTTTTCATCTTTCCTTCTTCTATTCTTTCCATGTCCTTTTCTTCCCTTTTGTTTTCCTTGGAAATTACAGCACCTTGACTTTATTCTTCTTTAAGGGCCATTTTTCCTTGGCTTGACACTCTCTCTCTCTGCTCTTATTTGAAAAGAAGAGAGTGGACGGTCACGCCGGCGACCATCAATGGAGGATTAGTTCGTCTCTCTCTCTACTCTCATCTAAAACTCTGCATTGGGCTTTTGTTTTCTATTAGCGTAGGCAGCGGACTGTGCAACTGGCCACGGTCGCACATTTTGTATTTGCTTTGAACTTTTCCCCCCAATGCTGCTCAACACGAGGCTTCAATTTATTTACCGACAAGGAGCTCCGCGCTCAGCAATCAGAGCAGCAGCAGCCGGAGCACTTTTCTTCTTTTTCGTTCCGAGTCTTTCCACAAAAAAAAAATAGGATGCGCTATAATTATAATGGGCTTTTCTCCCTCGGAGAAAAAAAAAGAACTTGGTGGTTCAAAACTTTTGCTTCTCCCAAACTTGCGCTCGCGTCAACTCTTAAAAGGCGAAAAAAAAAGAGAGGGCGAACGAGAGGTAATATATATATATATATACGAGGCTATAGCATTACGCCCAAGGCGAAAGATCGATTGTTGATCGAAAGTTGTGTTATTCTTCTTCGTCCCCGAATCCCTTTGAAAAACTAACGGGCACCGATGGACGAACGGTCGGTTGTAGTATAACGTCAATATATATCGACGCCTCCATCTATGGGAATAGGAAGAGCGAGGGTCGGTGCGTGTGCGTTTTTCCGTCGGAGCTCGCACAAACGCAGCATCAGGCGTGAATGTAACGACCGAGCGTTCAATTTAAATGGTATGCATATTAAATAAGACTACGGCTATAGGTCCAGGTGCCTCGGAGCGTAGCACTTTTCCCCTTGCATTGTTGCCGGTCGTCGTTTGCCCTTTTGTTTCGCTCCGTGTTTTCCTTCTCCGCTGTTGTCCGCCATCCGATACAAAAAAGAGTAGGCGGTCTCGGTCATCCGTGTTTGGGGTATATATATACATGCACAGCTCGTACAGTGTATCGGTTTTTGGGCCATCAAGAGGAGGGATGATGAAGGAGAAAGAAGAGGTCGATGGAAGATTGCTGGAGCCGGGGAGGGATTTTCTTTTCCGAGGGAAAGTTGTAAAAAAAAATACAACAACGAGGGAGAAGAGGAGGCTCGACCGGCTTAATAATGTACACCTTCCAGCTCTGGGTGAAAAAAAAATACATTTGCATAGGTTCGTTGGTCGATTGGTTCCACATACATTTTCCCCTTCGAATCGAGTTTAGTCTTCTTCAGCTCCCAAATTATTCAGATATTTTCTCCTCGTATTATTAGTTTAAGGGGGGATAGAAAATAAATAGGGTGTACCTGGTTTGTTAATCATCATTATTATTTTTCGTTGGTTTTTTTTTGAAGGGTGGGATGATGTCGTGTACAAATGTGTGTGCAGTACGTAACGCCAAGTCGCGTTTGGTGCCGTAGTGTTGGGTTACGACGCCTCCTGCTGTGTCGTAGTGCGCGGCCGGCCCACCAGGAGTCACTAGCGCTCGAGCCCCTTTTCACTAACTAACGAAATAGTTAGCCTGCATCTCGTATCAAAAACGGGACGGACGGGAAGGGAAAAGAAAATCCAAATAAAAAAAAATCCGCCGGGCGTGGATTGTGTGGCCCAATCATCGATGATGGATGGTCCTTCTAGGTCGGTATTTTGCGCCATGATCAAAAGACTAATTTATTGACTACTTGGGGGCGGGACGGAGAGGATTGCATGTTTTATTTTGCCCTTTTTCCCAAAGAGACGAGGCGTATAGGATGGAACTGAGAAACGGAGAGAAGAAAAACGGCCCGAGAACGGCCCAACGAGTCTTCTTTTTCTTTTCCCAGGATACGAGCCGGACAATAAAAACGACGGTTACTGCAAAGAGGACCTGTTTATGGGGCACGCATTGTGAACTACTCTTTCTATGCTTTGATAAAGGACAAACCACCACCACTTGATGATCCTATTCTTTACATATTGGCCGAGGTTACGTGAAGTCGTGTCGATAATCTTCGATTCCGGCCCGAGAAATAGCAGCGCACAATGGGTGGCTAACGAGGAAAACATTAACGACTGCCTTTTTTTTTCTTTTCTTTCTTTCACAAAATTTTCCTTCTTCCACATGGAAATCAAATGTCAAACGAATCGAAGAAGCTGCAAGGACTTTAACAAACGCTTCTTGTTCGGCCGTGTCAAAAAAGCCAATTCATAGCCATTTACTCGGCATTTGGAATAAATTGTAGAAATGTTGTTTGCTTCGTCGCGACCATTGAAATTCGGCTGCCAGGACGGGCGCAAATCATCGTGGGCGCTCTTTGTGAATCCCATCAATAACCAATCGACATTCGAGTGAGTATGGAAGAGGAAAAGATAGAGAGGTTACTGTCACTCCTAAAGTGTGTATTCAGCGAGGTCTCGAGACATTCCGATCGACCCAACAAACAAGAGACACGCAAACATTCACAGCAACAACAAAAAAGAAGAACTGCAAAAGAGCACCCGATTTCTTTCAATGCGATCTGAAGGGGCCTGTCATGGTAATTACCCTCGAGCTTGTCACACAAAACGGTCGCTAATACGACGCCGAAAATCCGGTCTCTTTTTCTCCCCCTTTTTCCGATCCAGCGCTCTCTTTTCAGATTGAGAGAGAGAGACGGCTCTAGTACTGAATGCTCACCTGCAGTCTGTTCATATTTCAATGAAGGGGTTTTTCCTGCCAACCCTTTTGTGCCATTTCTAGGAACATCATTCGCCCCCACTCTTCATGTCTACCGTCTACACTTCACCTGGTGTAGTAGAACTTTTTTTCATCCACCGACGGCCATTGTGTGGGAGAGAATCCCCAAGCGGCGCCGCGTTCCTTTTGAAATCGGGGCTCGAGTGTGGCCGTCCGTGCAAAATTACTTTTCAATGAGACGGGCAAAAATAATAAATAGAAGAATGGGTGGCACGGATGAAAGAAAGGGTTGTGCTGGCGGAGGGAACACCGACATGGCAACCAGAAGAATAGAATATCGAAATAAATTCTTTTATCTCGTTTCCGACATCAATAAACATACACAGAACTGAAAACCTTGAGTAAAAGTCTGCTTCCCCCTCCACCTTTTCTCCTTCTTCTTCTTTTCCCTTTCTTTCTTTGAATGAGAGATGATTAAACCGGCGTACATAGAGTACTACCCCGCCGGGAAATGATCTTAAATTAACGATAAGAAGCTTACGGGATTGGAAATCTCTTTAATAGGCGACCGTAGAGGCCAGAAAGGTAAGAATCGGATGAAAGGTACCCCCTCGGAGCAACTAGAGCGGAGTCGATGGATCTATTCTCCCTTGACTCTACATTTCTTCCTCCATTTTTATTCTATTTGTTTTCATTCTTGCGATCTACTTTAGCGGGTGAGCGGGCACACAATAGCATCTACCGCCGCTCACGCGATTGCCAAACGGGCACTATTAGTACGCCTACCCACAAAGCTTATGGCGGCAAGCAATTAAATCCATTGCGGCCCTTTTTCTCCCATATTGTGCCGAAAGAAGAACCGGAAGCCTGGAATACTGTCTGTTCGGGATATAGTTTCCGAGAAAAATAGTCTGGTAATTGAATCGGCTCAGCGTCGGAAGCAGTAAAAAGAAAAAAGAAATAACATCCCTTCTTTGAATTAAAATGGAAAAGTCGATTTTTGAATACAACAGCGTCTATACATATTTTGGCGCCGTCTTCATTTCCCTTGCGGGTGGAAAAAAATAAGTCCCAAGACGTTGTCCAGCACGTTGCGATCCATAATGCATGAAGATTCCGTTGTTCCGTTTTTTACTGTACATCTTAATAGAAAAGAAGAGTGTGTTGTCTTTTAATAGAAGGGCCCGCATAGCACTTAGGAATTTTCTTTCCATCGTCTCTTTTTACATTTTACGACGTCGGATAAACTTTTTGAGAATAGAAACAAAACAAAAACGAAAAAATAGTGTTTCCAAGCGAATGGCCGAACGGCTAGGAATAATCATTTGCTTATAAACGGCCAATTTGTCAATCACGGGATATGTTACGCGAGACGCTGATACCTTGCTGGCCGCCGTGTTTTATGCATCTTGTTTATTCTTTTCTTTACGCCCCGTCTCTCTCCTTTGGCAGCTTCTTCATTAGATCTCTTTTGAATATCTAATGACGTGATGCAGGCCAACGCTATAATGAATAGGGATATCTATTTCCACCACGGCCCTTCGGATTTTTTGCCTATCCGTAAATTTAAATATATATTACAATCAGGTCCTCATTCCTACCCGTTCTCCTATACTGAGAAATCCAATTTTTTTTCTTCTCCCTTTTCTAGTGTTGCGACGTATCTCAGGGTGGGGGTGGGGGGTCCGGAACCATGCCTAGAATTCCGCGGCGGGGGATCCGCATCACCGACACGTTTAGGCCAGAAAAAGAACACGCCGGTGAGCGGGGAGGTTGTGGCGGCGCGAGAAAGAGAGAATGACTCGACTTGCGCGCCACGACAGAAAGAATAAGAGAAGGATCCAGGGATGCAGCAATAGAAGAATCATTTGGTACAGTGATCGTAGATATTTATTTACAAGGAGGATGGAGAAAAGAATAAGAGAGAGAGAGAGAGAGAGAAAAAAGGAACAGGTGAGTATCAAAATAATAAAAATTGTATGATTTATAGTCGATGGCGGCGTTGACCGTCTATACATATATATATATCTATACCTTTACACAACACAACATTCTCTCAGATGCTCTTTTGGCTGTTTTCTTTTTTATCTCTTCTCTCTCTTTTTCTCGATTCGTAGCGGCTGTTAAAAGAAAAGAGAGAGAGAGATCCCCCCAACTGATTCACCTTTATCGCCAGTCACGACAAGACGGCCGTCCGTGTATACCTCGGCTCAGTTTCGTGTTGTCTAGAACCGATCGTCTTCGTTTCCCTCAAAAACTCTCCCGCTTTGATACGTCGGTAGGCGGTCAGGGAGGTTCCGAATTGGTAAACGGACAGTGGGAAAAAACGCAAGCAAGAAGACTATCTGACATTTCCTATCGGGGCACTGAAATGGATGAAAAATGCTGATTTGTCGATTGTCTTTGTTTTTTTATAATTTGATTTTTCTTTTTTGGAAGCCAACGGTCAAGAAATTGAAATTAACAATCCAAGGTTATCTTCGATCGAAACGAGATTAAGAGTGAAGAAATCAAAAATCCTAATAATACAAAGTTTCTTCAACCGTTGGTCGAGCCTACATTTCATCGAATGCCGCGTCATTGTTCGTCTATTGATTTTTCTTGTTTGTGTACGTCCAGTCATGTGTTATGCGTGTTTGTACACTGAGAGCGAAAGACAACGGTTGGGAAACAACAAAAAGAAAGACACGATGGTGACGGAAGAATGCGAAGAATGTGGAACAGTCGATACTTCATCACTGGGTGAGCAATGATGTGTTCCGGCATTGGCATTTGAGGGACGGAAAACTCCGACTCGGCCAGGGTCCCTTGCCCAGTCAGAGCTGAGGTACATATCGCAGCACGGCGTCGATTTAATGGCCCACAAATGGGATCGCGCGACCTATGGCGCTCTGAGGGGGGCAATACTATTGTAATTCTAGATGTGACGATCTCGTCGTCGGCGGATGGAGACATGTTCAAAAGGTGCATACCAGGAATTGGGCCGGATACGCAGTAAAACAGGCAGATATATTTAACATTTTCGCTGCCTAACCGCCGTCTCGGCGGCGGCCGAGCTCAGTTTGTGTGTCACCACCGAATAGTTTTTTTTTAATGGGGGAGAAAAGGAAAAAAAAAATCAGTCGGGGTCAAAGGCAGCTATCACCAAGAGCCAGGAACTTTCGGATGAGAAATGATTTATCCCCGACGAGTTGCTGCTAGAGCGGTCGTCGCGTGATTTATCTTTATGGAGGCTTGTGACTGCGAGATGGTTATCGTTAATGGAGACGACGGACGACGACATTGCTGGTTTAGCCTTATGTAAATTAGTAGGAGGATTTTCAGCCAACGTCTTTTTCGTATGACGATGTAAATCATCGCAATGCCTTAAGAGAGAAGAGCTGTACATCAACCGAAAGCAAAACGCTTTTCAGCGGTCGGTCACTTTATGCTTCCAAACAGCCGCGTGACATTATCCCTTCGTGATCCCTGGCGGTGCGCTGGCCCTTACCAACGTTCACCAAATGCCAAAGAGTGAAAGCCTACTTGTTTTATGGATCGCGTGCAACTTCCACCCACACGCCGGGCACGATTCTCTTATCAAAAGGAGGGAAAAGGACCGCACCGCCGCCGCCGCCGCCACCGCAGCTCTCTCATATTTGTTGCCAAGAGTGGGGAGATTGTACTTGTAATCGAGGCTCAGCCATTATTGGAAAATAGTGGACATCATTAAAGGACAAAGTTTTCGAGGGCAAGTTTTTCCACCAGAATCCACAACCACTCTCTTTTGGTACTTTTCTTCCCGCCTCTTATATAAATAAATAAATATATATATATAAGATTTCTTTCATCTTATAGTTCATCGTGTGCGTACAGTACAACGTATGTACAACCTCTTTCGTATAATCAATATGAATGTGGAACTAGGCGTAGATCCGGATCGAGGTTGAGGATCATACATCTTTTTATAATCCCCTCTTTGGTAGCAATAAATTGATGCTTGACGACGATCTCTTCTTCGTCGAATAAAAGAGTTGCTGGAAACACAATATTACCTGTGTGTATATGGAGGGAAAGATCAACAAGAAAAGAAAAAAAAATGGAGAAAAAAAACACGGTGTGAATCTTCGTGAGCTCCAAGTTCGTGACAGCTGGCGCTCCATCTTGTCATCTTAGTTTCAAGATGTCTTCCTTCTCTATCTATACACCTTTTTATTGTCAACAGCAGAATATGCTGTATATTTTAAAGAAATATTGCCTTATTTATTCCATCTCCTCGAGTTCATAGATGTTGGAAGCTCCGGCTGCACGCTCCACAGGCGTCTGACAGGGTGTTGAAAAAAGAAAGAGAAAAAGGAAGCTAAAGGGTATGTAACATTTAGATATATGGCTTCCACTCTTGTTGTATAATACTCTACTGTATTACTAGATTTTGAAGATTGAACTTGGTTCATTGAATCCTCTGATGCTTTTCCAGCTGGCCAGACATATTTGTGTGGGATAGAAAAGATTCTTTCTTTCCCAACTGTCGATTGAGGAGGCTTGAGCTCGCTAATAGATGACAACAGTTGGCTACACTATATGTTACACAGCCCACTACTTCCTCTCGCTGGCTATTCAATTTTTGTTATTCCGTTTCATTGGGTAACTGTTTGGACGCTGCCAATAGTGCCTCCAAGCTAGCCTCTAGCGACACTCGACGGATTTAACGGGCGTCACTTACGTAAAATGTATAGCCTTGTGACCGGTCTCGCATAATGGGATTGGGGTCCCATCTTTTCTTGTAAACTTTCGCTTCGACTTCTTCTTCTTCTTCTTCCAGCACCCTCTGGTACCTATTTACAAGACTTGAACAGAAAGACCGAAGCCCCCCTCTGAGCTGTTTTGTTGGTGGGCCTACAAATCGAAACTTCTGTTTTCGTGTTCATGCGTAGAGCCTGTTCGCTATTATTGAAGGAATTTGGTCGAACATCCATGTATCGATCATTTGGGACAATAAAGTAAAAGAAGGCTCGGTATGTCAAAGGAGAACAGACGGGCTGCCGGTAGTATTCAGCACAGACCGAAACAGCCACTGTCGGTTTCCGTTTCTCTATATATACGGACGCTACGCCACATTGCTGATGCTTCTTTTACTTCGGCTGTTCATTGTCAATTGTCATCGACTGTTGACCCATTTGGAAACCTTTTTTTTTTTTTTTGAATATCGAATTCGTATTTTCGGGTGAATGGCTTCCATCCGTCGACAGCATGTAGCCTACCAGAAGTCTATTCATCGTGCTCTTTTGACCTGCTGCCGGCCCAAGGGCAGAGCTGAACTCTTTGTCGCGCGAAATGACCAAAACACACGGGTGCTAAATAGGCCGACAGCTTCAGCAGCATCCATTGTAACTTAAATACATATGCGCGCTCTGTATTTTTTCTGTCATGCTCTCTAATAACAATCTACCTCTTTTTCCCAGGTATACAGTGCACATTAACAAAAGAGCGAAAAGAAAAAAAAACTCAGTACTAGTAGTCATAGTAGAAGTAGCACAGCACACAGTAGAGATGAGATGAAAGGGTCATCCATGAACACAACTTGCTGAAAGACCCGTTGCTGACCATGGAGTTCTATGTGAAAGTCCGTCTGCGCATTCACATATGTATTTTACAAGAAAAAAAGGTCGGCTGGCCCGCATTAAAGCTTCTTTTTTTGTGTGTCGAGTATCATGGTAGCCACGTCTTTTCACGAGAGTTTGGTATGAACGTTGTTTCACGTCTAGGCCAAATGTTATGAATAGTTTGTACGTGGTTCCGAGAATCACCTGGAGCCAGAGCTTTTATTTGGCTGCTCCTTCCCATGAGAGACGTCAGGAGAGAAGGCAGCAGCAGCAGAAGTAGAAAAACTATTTACAAAAAGGCTCTTCTTCATCAACAGTTCACGAATGTTTTCACGAAAAGGCATTAAAACGAACCGTGATCGTTATTCGTGGATGACGCAGTCAGTAGTATCACGAACGTACGTTTCTGTTACGAGTCGTGTATGTTTAGGTTTAGTTTTCTAAATCTTTTATATCTTTTCCTTTGAATGATGCTGGCACTTGACACCGCCAAACACGATTTCTCGGTTTAACTCTATATATTAGTTCCGTTTGTCTGTATATATCTTTTTTGAATAAATATTTACATGTTTAAATAAAAAAATACGTGCATATCAGTTTGAGATGAAAATTGACAGTAATGAACCGGAAGCCGAAGTGGTGGTCGTTAGACTATTACGGTTCGAATTGCAGAAAGTGCAACGTGGCCAGCCGCACGCGATGACGTAGCAGAATTGGCAAAGTGGGCGATCGCGTGGTTTGTTTGCCTCTACTATCTCTTGTCTCGTGTTTTTGTTTTGTCATACAGTCTCTCAAGGAGTGTTGAAAAACGATGAAACTCTATCAGTTTAGAGAGGACGATATTAAGATGAGTCACTTTTCATGCTGACTTGTAAACACGCCATTCCCAGAAACGTCTTCAAGTGCCAGTTCGACCACGAGGTCATCGGGAAAAACATGGTAAGTGGTCATCCCGACAATGTTTTATTCTCATAATAAGAGAATTGTATTTTTCCCCTTATTTCTCTCTCGTGAATTCTTTTTCTGCCCGTAAACCACTCAAATTTTATCAAAGATCCATACCAAATACAAATGTGGCTGGCCGTGAAATTTTCGAGATGAGGCGTTAGATATAGCTCTCTTAAATTTGGAAATTTTGACGGCTTCCAAAAAATAGGGGGGGAAAAGCCACCAAAAAATAACCCAAAAGTAATAAAACGAAACACCCCCAGCCTGCTCCCGTCTATTTTCCACCAAATTTATGGGCTTTGCCATGAAAATCGCTATAAATTAACCTCGACGCGACGTCTCAAAGTTTTTCTGAAAAAGACCATATATATCTATATAGCTTTTTCTTCTTTTCCCAGTCCAGCAGAGTGCGATACGCGGTCATGTATACCAGTATTGTGTATTCATCGGTATAGAAAAAGTTGAAAAGTCGTTTTTTCTCTCTCTCAAAAGAAACAGGAAAGAATAGCCAGTCTTTCATTCTTTATCTCTTTTGACCTGAGTTGCGTCGCTAGAAAACTATTGCGAGAAGAAGAAGAGTTTCTTCGTCTTCTCATCGTTTTCTTGAAAAGCCTCGAAAGTGAGAGAAATGTCCCGCGACAGCTTCTTTTTTTGAAATAGGCGTGGATAAATTACGATTCTGTCTTTATGACGAGTCGGAAAAAGGAGAAAATTTTTTGGTCGGAGCCTCCTCCTTTTAACTCGTTAGATGATTTTGAAGTGCCGTGGAGAATTCCACTCTTTTATCAGCCGGATAATTGATGTAACAAACGCGCGCCTCCACTTCTCTGCTGATGGCATCCAGCAGTCGATGCTGGTTGAAGTGAGCGTGCCAAATTGCCCTTGAAGTTATATCACGAGGTACGGAAAGGCGTAGACGATATATTTATTTATTTATATTCAAAACACCTGGAGTCCCTTTTCTACCATCAGCTCGGAATAGTGTCGAGTGGGTCGGGAATTGTATGCGTGTAAGACCGGATCTCGGGTATGGATGTCAACTGGAACGAATCTCTCCGGCTGCTCTCAGCACAGCCGATATCGTTTGCATTGTGTCTCAAAAAAAAAAAAAGAGAAAATCTCGGCCAGATGCTCCCTCCACCTGTCTCCGTCTCCATCTGGAGACGTCTTGCAACAACACGAAGGTCACGACGCCATTGTTTGCCGTGTCCTCAACAGGTTTTTCGTTCGTGATCAACGCTTCACCTGTCCCCCATTTCCCCTCGGCGCGATGTTTACCTGTCCGCGAGGGTCCGTCCGTTGCGATGCGACGACCATTCTTCTTCTTTCGTTTTTACATTCTTTTCTATTTCTCTCAGAGAGTCAGAGACGAAAATAACTTGGCGTGATGGTTGAACATGTTTGCCCATTTCTGATGGCTTGTTAGCCCATCTTCCCCCTTTTTTTTCTCTTTTTTTCTCTCTTTCTTTTTCTGGGGCCCTGCGTGCGTGTTTGTGTGAGCGTTGCCGTTTGTTTGTGAGTGGAGAAACACTGGGCATACAAGTGCCAGGCGTGTGTATATCAGCCGGATTCTGCTGCCTCATCTTGGCGGCCTTTGTGGAGGTGTACTCTAGTAGATTGCAGGTACGACGATTCCCATCGAGCCGAGTCACTGCTCGGTGCTGCCTCCGAGTCCTCGTTTGTGGATAAATGAGGAACATGACACACACTGGGGTGGACACGGCCGTCCTTTCTATCGGCTGATTCATCAAAGTAAATTTTTTATCAACTTAAAAAAAAAGGAATATAAACGCATCTTCTATAAGAAGAGTCCTCGGTCATTTCCCTCTTAGTGTTGTTATCGTCTTATTCTCTTTGCGTCTTCCGTTAGAGTTCAGTCGGGATAGACTTTTGGTATTAAACAAAGAAAGGAAACCCATAATATTATGGCTGATTTTTTTTTTTACGATCGGCGACTCGGTTTCACTGTTCAGGTGATATGGTCGCTATTTGAGTGGTGGTGGGGCCCCTTTTGTGTCGTCTTGGAACTTGGCAAAGTATTAGGAACCCCCGGCGTAAAAAAAAAACAACTCTCAATAAAAGCCGGGAGAGAGTTTCGTCGAAAGAGACAACGGGCTCTCTTCTTATGTCTTTTTGGGCGTGTTGTGTAGGGTTGGCTGCCTCAAAAAAAGCTTTTATGGGGAGCGAATGAGGATAGGGAGACGAAAGGGAAGAAGAAAGAAGAAGAGTCTTGGGAGATAGTAGCCGCTGTCTATCTTTCTCGCCGACTCCCCATCGCTACTTTTATTGATGGTTTCAACACGGTTTTCTTCCTTGGACTTTGGGGAAAGAATGGCGGCTTGGGCGCGCCATCACCTTGTTCTCCAGAGACAGATTTACTCTGGCTGAGACAGACAGACAGCAGCGAGGCCGAGGACGATTCTTCCCGTCAACGTGCTGGGAGGTCGTTTCCCCAGTGTTTTATCGGCTGACGATGGGGTTGACATGATCAACGGTCCTTGATAAAGTCGGCCACATTACCAGCCGACGACGACGACCTTTCAAGTCGTCGTCGTTTTTATCTCGCCAGCTTCCCCGTTTGATCCATAAAGAGACGAAAGAAGGATCCCAACATTTCCCAGGGTGCTGTTGCCTGAAACGGCCGTTGTAAAATATCGGCTTTCCCTTTTCCAACACACAGATTCTCATCGTCCCAACTTGATGACAAGAGTTGTTTGTTTTTCCCTCTGTTGATTATCAGTAAACCGATGGAAGTGGCCAAGAACAAAAACGGCCTGTTGATCACCTCTCTAGGGTTTTTTTTTTTAATGGTAGCTCCTAGTGTTAGCCGTAATAATGCGTCAGCTGAGGCAAATCACGTAGGGAATTCAGAATTGCTTGCAATGAAACAGAATATCATTCTAAAAATTTCGTTTATTTGTCGACTCTTTTTTCCCCTTCTTTTAGTATTTTTTTTGTGGATATCAAAGAAACTGTTGGTATTCAGTTGCAGTTGGAATGCCATAACATTTGGAGTTGGAATGACTGGAACGCTTGGCGCAAAGTGTCAGTTTCTTCCGATTATGAATGAGGACCGGGGCAGCAGGTGGAAGCTGTGTGGTCACCAGTAACAAGAGACTAGGCCAGCAGGGGGGTTACGACCGGCCCATTTAAAAATACCATTTTAGGGGCGGACGGCCAGGGAACGACGGCGACACTTTTGCCTGTCAAAATAGATGGGGAAAGAAGAAATGTTTAGTTATTTCCAGTTTGTCACTCGAGCCCATCGTAAAGAGATTCTCCATTTCTCCTCCAATATATAGAAGAGCCGGACAGCTGGACACATTAAACTAAACTATTCCTAGAGAGGAAAATAAAATAGAAAAAAGAAGGGTGCGACAGTTGCCTCGATTGGCCGGTCGTTGGCTTTTGATATTCATTTCCTTATTCGTATTTTTCTCGCTCTCCGTCCGTCCGTAGCAATCGGATTCCGCCGTGCTAACCGTCCATCAAAGACAAAGATGGCAATGGCCCAGTCTGGATGTCGGGAATCGGATACATCTAGGTGGGCATTCATTACATTTTGTTTGTAGTACGTTACCTCCCCATCGCTTGTCTCGTCCGGCTGATGGATTCCATTCCGCCGAATGTTTTTTTGCACCACATTCCCCACTGCCGCCGAGAAGTTTTGAAATCGATACGAGTGCTGAAGGATCGATATTCCAGTCACGCCCCACGAGAGACGGATAGAATGTTTGTGCGGACGTGATTTACTGTTACGGCCGCTCGTTGTTGATGCTGTTGTTGCCAGAGGACGCGGTTATGACGAAAGGCCATATGCTCTTTCCATGTTTCCATCGTCAAAACGGCTGCTAATGACAGTGGCCCCGTTGATTGGTTATTTCAACGTCGTACCAATCGACCCACCAGTTCAAATGGGGAACGTAATCATTCCAGAGTTTGCACACATTCAGCAGCCAACCCCTCTCTATAAGGAGAACAAAATTTCTTCGTCTCTAGGGCAAAGAAGACAGTCCTAAGGCAACGAGGTTTAATTAGTCGAATTCTCCGTTCAAACGGGTTCAAACTTTTTTTTTTTCACCGCATCCCGTTCGGTTCACGGCGCAGTTGTGCGTCACCGTAAACATCTCCACGGCGACCTATTCGCTTTTTGCGCTCACTACTTTGTAACCCGACCATCATCCCTTCTCTAGACTTTTTTTTTCTCTTGAAACTCTTGATATAATCCATTATTCTGAATTGATTTTGCTGTCGGGGTCGAGGAAGAGGAGTTGAAAGAAGAGTCCGATCAACAGGAAAAAAAAATGGCGAATCCGTTCCGCACAGGCTCATGCATAGCAACGGGAACCGTATCCGTATTGCCCCCTCTGGGCTCTCAATGGAACTTAAAGATTGCGCACTGCGCGCGCGCTCGAGAGGCTGAGTGGGGTATTTTCTTTCTCTTTTTTTGTGTGTCTGAGTGTTATTTAAAATATAAAAAATAAGGAAGAAACAGTTTTCCGTGTTGACGTGCTCGGCCATCCGCTCACGCTCTCTCTACAGCGTTCTCCCCCACACCAACCAACACTCGCCTGATGGGATATTGCCTCTTAAACCGATCCACTTACTTTACTGTCTCTCGCTCGACTATTTATAGCTAGTCGTAGATGAAATAGCCACTTTTTTTCTTTGGAAATGGAAGGTGCTCTCGACGATGCTGGGAAATAACTTTCGTTTTGTTTCCGAAGGAGAGAGAGAGAGAAAATGCCGCTACCTGCTGTTGATTCCTATTATGTTAATTCAATTTTCTCACAGAGCCCGCTTCGCACCGCTTCGACGGTCGTTTGCATGTTTAATGCAATCCACCTAAAACTTATCGTTTTCCCCAACGGCCGTCGACACGTTAGTTGAAACGACTGACGGCATCATCTCCACTGGAGTCCAGGATGATCCGCGCGCATTTCAGACTCAGAGGCGTGAAAAGACAAGACGAAAACGGGTGTTTGTTGGCTACCACTAACTCTTTTCAGTGGAGATTTCCGCTCTGGAATTGAATACGTCGTCAACGATGACGACTGCGTAAGACAGCGCGGATTTGGAAACTTTTGAATGAGGCTCTTGGTAGATTGAAAAGCGGTCTCACTTCGTCGGTCTCTGCACTTTCGCCAAAGTTTGGCGAGAGAGATCGCCACCCACGCGCTTGCAAGTAGCGTATCGCACGCTTTAATAACGAGAAGAACCGTGAGCACTTTTTGCTGCGGCAAACATTTAAGTCGACGGGAGGAATACTCGCGGAGCGCGCTGCGTCTCTTCCTATAAACTTTGATGGAATCTTTCACGTTTCCGCGCTACGCTCACTAATCCCGGAGCAACTTTGAAACGGAGAAAAGAAGTAAGAAGGAATTAATAATACAAGCGCAGACTACTGGGGGAGAAGATATGGAATGGAGGAGGTGCTACATGTACAACTTTCAATCCTGGACAAAACTCTTCGACATCAAGAACATGCTAATGATATGGTCTAGCTATATTTGGACGTTATTCACCTCCGACTCCCTCCCCCAACTTCTCGAGTCCGCTTCAATTCTCCAGCCTTTTTGGAATTTCAAACAAGACGGACTGGAGAAAGAGTCGCTAAAATGAATAGGAACTTTCGACTTTTCTCCGACGAAGGAGAAAACTTTTTTTTTCCTCCATTCCCCTCTTTGATATACAGTTCTTATTCTTCTCGCCCGTCCGTCGGATTGCCCCTTCTCATATTACGACCTTCTTTGCTGTATAACTTAATCAATTATTGATCCAACTGGTCCTCGTAATAGAAAATCGGGAGACGGTGGACAAATCCCAAATGGATGGACGAGAGAACTATTGAACTCGTCCGGGGGACAATCCTCGCCGGTGAACTCTTCTAGGAGCAATTCCGCTGAGAATTCGATGATTGAATTGTCTGAATCATCGCATAATGCACTGTACAGAGCAGACGGGGAACTCCCCGATTGGAATAGTCTGCCTGCCTGCCACACGTACCGATACGTATGTATATATAGTTAATGCGCGCCATCCATTCCATTCAGCCCGCAGAAATCTGGGAAAATTGATAAATGGTTCAAGTAGAGAGACGCGTAAAATATCGATCACAACGGGCGAATGTTAAACTGGAAGCGTGACGGACCCGTGTCTGTGAGCGTTTTCCTCAATTCTTGTCGTCGACAAATTTAGACGTTGGCGTCTGAATGCGTTAGAGCCGGATGGTGGTGGGGTGGGGGGATACGGTGCATATATTATCGTCGGTCACTGATTTCTATGCACCGTTTCGATATCCTGATGAAGATATTGTGATAGGGTGGAGACTGGCAGGGGGTGGATGGTCGTAAACGTGATGACAAGGGACCTCTGTAATCAGCTCCGTTTTCCAGTTGTAATTCAAGGGGGAAAGACGAAGAAGAAGAGTAGCAGAGAGTACGTATATAGGGGGGGGGGGGGGGGTTACGATTGCAGATTCCATGCGCACTCTTCCGGAATCTCAATAGACTCATCTCTTCGTGTGTGTCTTCTTCGTCAGCACACGCAGACACATCGAGACCTCCTATTGAATTTTCTTTTGATGTAGACTTTTTGGAGACCAACAAATAGAATAGCAACCGTTTCGTGGGGGTCTTTACGTTGTCGACGTGATGTAAGGCGGGCATAATCCGGCCGTATTATCAAGCAACTAACGTGTACGCAGGAGAGCGTAAAGCCCCGTTTTGTTGCCGTGTTCTTATGGTAACGCTCAATGGGCTCTGACGTGAGCACCAAGGTAACAGACAAGTTTGGATGCTTATCCGTACCTTGTAAGAACATCAAGTTTCAGTTCACTGGCCGTCAGGAATGATTGCCGAGGAGCAATATGAATCAGTAATGGCATCTACAATTGCTTTACTTATCCAGCGGAACATTGGAAAAACATCGAAACAAAAAAAAACAAGATTTGTCTCATCCGGTTCACGGGACGAAATTAGATTCAAATGGAATAAAAAAAAAGTATTTATATTTCATGTGCGAAGCCCGACTTGTTGAAAACCTTCTCGTCCCCAGTTCTTGTATTCAATATTTAACTATTGTCGTCAGATGCGTTCCTGAAATGAATAAATGCAGATTACTTTCTACATCTTAGATGTCCCTACTCGACCAATGTCCATCGTCGTATTATTATACCAATAATCGGATTACAGCAGACCAAAATAGCCGAGCATATCTATTATTTCAATAGAGCACTGTTATTACAATAATCGGCCTTGTGCCCCCTTTACCCCCCAACAAAATCGTGTACCGTATTTGAGAAAATAACCATTCGGGGGTCTCATCTTGTTTATTTTCCCTCCCACGGTCCATCTGTGGATCGCCCGGTATTTTTTTTTTGACAAAAAAAAGAAAGAGAAAGAAATACATTTATATTAAGAGGACTGGGAACGAACGATCGCTGTATCTATTTAAATGAAAACTGAAAGGTGTGCAGAAACTGGAGAGAAATGATTGGTCGACAGGAATGCAACAATGGATAGTTTAATAATCCACCACAATTGAGACCTACGCCTTGAAGGGGAAAAATTCCTAGCAGCCAGTGTCTAAGGCTTCGTCTCCTTTGAAATGGAAAGGGACGTAGGGCGAGAGAGAAGAATGATCAAGAAATAATGGAGAAAAATCGAGCTGAAGGCTGCCTGTGGTGTGAAGCTTTGACACATTGAAATGGTAACAGTTTGACCCCCTGCCAAGAGTACAGCGCTCCTTTTGAGAAACGAAGAGAGAGAGAGAGAGGAGTGAGGAGGCCCGTCTTAATCGTCCCCATACCATCGGGTCTCTTCTCCTCTGATTTCCATTGCATTCAAATCGCTAGTCTAATGAACGTCCTCCCCTTCCGCCGAAGATGAAAAGAAGAGCTCCAGCACTACAGGGGGCAGTCGGACATTTTCCCGCAGGAAAATCTATTGTTGCCTCGCACCGGGCATCTCTCTCTCTCTCTCTTTCCCTCCCGCACCAGATCCCCACCACCACCACCTCCCACAAATGCAACCGGACTGTCTGCCGAACGATTATCTCGTCCAGGTTCATTAGATTGTTGCCGCCAAGTCATTTCGATCAGTATTCTCTCTCATTTCAGGCTACCGTCATCCAGCAATCCGAAAATGGCCGTTGGCGAACGACACGAACAAAAAAAAACCTATTTAAGAAAAAAGAATATCACAATCACTGCCAGATTGCTATGCATAATCCCCTGGAGCGTCCTGCGTCACGGGTCACCAGGTTATTTATTTATATGCATTATATATATAAAGGGAGATACTTTGTATATTGCTTCTCTTTTGCTGCTGCGGGATGAACAGCTTTTCTGGTCGGTTGAATCCCAATGGCTCGGATCGATCCAATCAGAGCCGTTCCCATTTAGCTGGAATAATTTTCAGCGTGCGCTTTTAGCCCTCATGCGGCCATTGTTGCTCTCCCACGGCTGAATGGCCGAGGGTGGAAAAATGTATTTCAACAGGACGAACAGCTAACAGGACTTGAATGTCCCCCGAAGAGTAAGACACCGGTATTCACCCTCTTTTTTTTAAAGTTTTCTTATTATCCTTATATATAAAAAGCATCCGGGGATTGTCGCCGCCGCATTTTTGTGTTCTCTGCAATGCACGACATCCGTGATGCGTGCGGTTGTTCAACCGACCATTAATCCAGGTCGACCATTCTTCCTATAAAGTGTTTCATATATCTTTCCATTTTTATTGTTACCTGTTCATGGGCACCGAATCATGTTAGGAATGTCTCTTCTGTTATTTTAACATTTCATAGATCCATCGTCCCCCAACAATGGGAATCGATAAATGCTGAAGAATGTTTTTTATTTTTTTTTTATACAAGGAGAAAGAAGAGTGGAGGGGGAGACAGTTGTAGTAGTAGTTGTCGTCTATACAGGTGATATGCCCCCCTCTTGATCTTTTCTTGTCTGGGTGTGTGTGTGCGCGCCCATCGCGTGATGCAAGCGCTAGATTTGAAGAGCCGATCGTTGTTCAAAATTCGATCCGATTGGGAGCCCTCGTTTTCAATCGGTTCCCCCATTGTTGCATTCCGACTGCTTTACACGGGTATTCCTGCTGTTGCGTCACATTTGAAGAGGGCGTTCTACTAGGGACCAGACGCGCCGACTATTGTGAGAAAGAAAAAAAAATTTGGTGGACCATTGTCGCCCCTGACGTCGCGCCCACGATTCTTGTTGGGATTCATCTTTGTTATATACTCGTTGATCTCTTTCTACCCACTCACCTCTCTTAAATCTACGTCTGCCCATACTGTTTCACATTGAGAAAAAAAAAATGTAAGCTATTGGGTGGGGTTATCCAACGCATATACAACAATTCCACTCTATATAAATAGTTATATATATATATATATATATTCTAGTATAAAGTGGATGAGTTTTCGGTTTCATTGTTGGACTCTGAGAGACATGACCACGATGCGATAGGGTCATCTAGCTCTATCCGCCTCGGTGGCGCATCCATTTTTCATGTTTTCTCTCCCCTCGAAGAGCCTCCCCATCGTCCCGGATATCCATTCAAATGGGCCGGACGCCGTTCTATCGCCAGTCGCCCTATCGGAGAAGATGTTGCAGCAGCAACTTCTGAGATGCTTTTTGCATCATTTCCATACCGACGACCACTCCGCCCGGCAGCATCATCGCTCGCCAGATCCCTCTTCTCTCCGTTGAGGAGATGAGGAAGAGGGCGCTCAATAGTTTGGCAATCGAATACCCCACCCGATATCACCGCGGAGCGCGCGATGTGGATCATTGATAGAGCCTTCAACAGTCTCCTCGTGTCCAGTTTCCCAGTGATGAAGTAATAAAAAAGCAATGGATCGAACCAACAACCTGCCAGAAATGCAATTTTTTCCCATCTCCTCGCAGCTCTTCACATGCGTCGTCATCGACCCATGCTGGCGCCATGTTCACTTGATGGAAAGAAGAAAAAGAAGAAGAAGAAGACGGGAAAAAACAGCAGTTTCATCTTCATCAACAAAAGGTCGTTGCCTGTCAAATGAGAAGCATTCTCTCACCTAGACGCGCGGTGTTAATGGCAAATGTCTAGCCGTGAATGGGGAGGCAAAACAAACGAAAAGAAATGAAGAGGAAGATCGAAGAAGAGTCGGATGAATGAACGATTTGAAGGCATTTGGTTGAATGGCCATGGCTCATTCTCACGTCCGTCTGCCAATTCATTAAGATGTTACACGATCCGGCGTATTTGCAATTTATATGACGCGCTTTTGTTTTGCGACACCCGGACCTTGTACATTGTACTAGGTCCTGCTGTTGCCAACACCCTTTTCCACTGAAACGGCAATACCATTCACAGTTCCACGAATCGAAAGATGATAGCATCTTGCGCTATAGTGTATGCAACAATCCACTCGGAAAGTGGCTGGCTGTCTACTCAAAACCTGAAATAAATTTGAAAGGCTTATTTCTTCCTGGATAGGCTTACTTTCATGATTATAATCGTCTAGGCCATCTTGGAAATGGTAGTAGCTGGAAGCTGCTCTTCTATTTTTTGTGTGTGCTATCTGTCTCTAAATAGCCGGGAAAAGTAGGAGAGCGGGCGTGGTTTCAGTCCTCTCTCAGCTTGCTGTACTTTTAGTGCTTTTGATTCATCTGCCCGGAGCGCATTGAATATTACATCTGTCTCATCGCCCAGCATGCGGCACTAGATGAGCTCCATGAAAGTAACTACAGAAGAGTAGGCGAATAAAACCTTTAAAAAAAAAAGAAGAACAAAAAAAAGGTAGGAGATGAGTAAGGGGGAAAAAACCGTTCATCTTCTTCTGTCTCCCGCCTCCAACCTGGAGCACTTATCCCGCCGTTTGACGGACAGCCGTAATAACACAGCGGAACCCTATAGTGCGGTGCTGTTGAACATACCTGATTAGTCTGCGATTCGGCAGTGTTGTAAAAGACGAAGAAGACGAGGGCGCGGCCTTGGGTCTGATAAGAACAAGCAGAAGAGAATAGAAATGAAATTTTTCATGACCCTCAGGTTCACTAGCGCGCGCTTTATATTGCGTCAAACGCCCATAAAGTGTTGGAAATAAAGCGCGCTTTTTTAGTGATTTAAAAGTGGTCGGATAGTATATGCGACCTCAATGAAACCTTCATCACTTTCACCCGTTGTTTCTCTCTCGCTCTCTTGTTCTCCTTGGTTTTTTTTTCTCCTTCTTTTGAAATCATTTATTCCTCCTATAAGGAGAAACCTCGGTAGAATTTTATACCGTTTCTGATGTTATTCTCGTTATTTTCTTCGACTTGTGTAGTTATATGTCGTGCTCTTGGCAAAGCACTAGCTCCCGAACAATTTTCGAATTTTACGACGATAAACGGTCGTAATCACGGACCGGGCGCAAACAATTACTTTACAACCCACAGAACTCCGACAGAAGTTTTATTGCTTCCGCTTGGTTCTCGTTTTCTTTTATGAATTTCCAGTTTTCTTGTCTTGTCTTCTTATTGTTCGGGCTCCTTGTCTCGACCGCTCCCGGGCCTGCCTCTATGACTCTACAGGATAACCGGGGATTTGGGGGGAGAAAAAAAAGAAAGAAATCACTATTTTTAGGCTTTGTTATTATTATGCCTTTGCTCATTATACGGAGCTGCCAAGAGGGGTTGAAGGAGGCGGGATAGGAGACGAGTTGAATAGCAATTTGATTCAAGCGTCGTGTCCTTTTGAGGATCATTATGTCTCATCCGCTTCTCGGTCCCCTATTTGTCCAGAAATTTTGATATTATTTATTTATTTCTCTATTTTTTCTCTCTTGCTCCGCCGTTTTATTCCTAGACAAGTTGTTGTTGTGCGCGCTGCCTTGTCCTTGTTTAGCTGCTCCGCTCTCAGTTGATTGCTCTCCGGGTTTTATGACTGTAATCGGGATGGAAGAGAACGGGAGGCCGAATAAGTTTTCCATGTCCAGCTCGTTTTTAGAGGTCGTATAGACGGGGCACAGAAGGAGGGAGGCCAAAAGGAAAACAAACAACTGATGAGTATCAGAAAATTGAATACTTTGATGATTCCGGACAGCAGCCCAGCAGCCAGATCTTTTCTCCCTCTTTTCTTTTCTCGCCTCTGTTTAGAATCAGAAATATTCAAATAGGAAAAGTGGCTGCATGGGGATATATCCCCGCGTGTCAGCCCCCATCAAGTCCATCACATATGGGCGAGAAGAAGAAGAAGACGAACCGAGTGCGTGATCACTGATCAGCTCTTCTCCCGTCCCTTTCCCAGCCCAGCTGGAGATTTTCTTTCTCACTTTTGCCTCTTTTCATTCCACCGTTTCTTTTTTGTACCAACCACTACCACTGTGCCTGCTTCTCTACCAATTTTATGGTAATGGGCAATGGGGCCCACACGCATGTCTCTTTGATCTAGAAGCTATTTCTTTCCATCTTCCTTTCTCTAGATCAACACTGGGGATCTGCCTTTTAGGAATAAAAGAAGAAGAAGAAGAAAAAACTACATTTTCGAGAAAGAGGGAATCCTTAAGTAGACAAGATGTTCTCCTCAAATCCATTCACGACATGACTTGTAAAAAGAAAAAAAAAAGACCAAGAACTGAAGCTAGAGAGAATGATTGTAAATATCTTAGTGGAGAGTATCAGCTTAGATTGACTTGTGGCTGACTTTATCTACATCATTGAGTCAACTGAGAGCATGTGTAGAGGCAAAGCTTCCTTACTTCACCTGCAGTGGGCTCTCGCCTTAAACATAGGAAGTCTCCTGCAGGATTAGCACGCCTGGAATCGATGGTCCAGAGGTGATAACGTCAAACTGGCAAAATCCCCCCAGCACAAGCCCAATTCATGCCAAACTAACGTCTCCAGACATTTACCACAAGAGCACTCGTTAAGACTGTACTATAGCCGGCCAGTACACCCAATGACCTGGCGGACCGACGACGAGCATCAAGGCGCGAAAGACTTGAATATTATAATCATATTTCATAATCTACATAGCACATAGAAAGGAAAAGACGGGCCGGAAACTTGACAAAGCCCGGCTCGAATGCTGTCCATAGACTCTTTTTTAAATCTCAACTTTAAATCTTATTGGCATTTAACTCTATGATAGTCTAAATGGAGCCAATAACAAACAACAACTTGGGAAACATTTTTATTTTTGAAGCGGGACGAAAGGAGAATCCGATGTGAAAAAGGTCGCAAGACCAGAAGGGAAACCCTCTTTCTTTTATATTCCGTATACGCTTTTTCTTTTTTTGCTAAATCCATGCGAGACTGTGAAAGGCAAAAAGAAAAATATTAGAAGAAAAGGGACGACCCCCGATACTATCGTCGACCGTTTTCTTTCGGGGCCCCGTCCTATAGCTGCGCTGCAGTGCTGGGAGCACTGATAATGGATGTGGCTGCCTGGCCCCGAGACTAATTCCTGCCTCTTCAAGTTTATATTCCTTTCCTAGATAACTATATGAGGACGGAGAAGGTCGTAGTGAAAAAAATAAAATAACATCGATTTTTATTTCGCATGTTTTACTCGTGTTCCGGAGAAAACGACGAAAGGGGGACGGAATCAGTGGATGGAATCTTTATTCAGGTTCTTCTTCTTCTTCTTCCTTTTTTTTTACCCCATTGTTAACGCACATTTTGAGGGTTCAAGAAGAAGAAAAAAAAAACGAAAGGGGGTTTCAAGCCACCTCCCGCATTTGCATAAACATACACGAGCAACTAGGCATCTACCTGTAATCGATTAACAAAAGAGAGAGAGTTCATAAAAGACGGACGGACGGACAGAATCCTTCTTCTTTTTAAGCCCTGTCTACTTTTTTTTCCATTTCTTTTTTATTCACAGAAATAACTATTAAAAAAACGAGACTGGCCATCTCAGGTTCTTAGACGCTGCTGCATCTTCTATTTAATTTTTTTCCTTCTAGTCTTGACAGCTAAAGTATCTGCATCTCATCAACTAGCGCGAGTTTCTTCTCTCTCTCTGCTTCACCCGACACCATCGCAACATTTTCTGTAATTTGGCGACGGTCGTTGAGAGACGAGTCAGAAAGAAAAGTAGATTGCGAAGGGAATCGTTCCGGCTCAAAGACCAAGCGGAGCGCGCGTCGTAGAGTACATCATATAGAACTAACATAAATCAAAAAAAAAAGAAGAAGAAGAAGGAAAAGAGGGCGAGGTAGTGGAAATTGAGTTTCAGGTGATTTTCTTTGACGTTTGGGTTGCGAAGGAGCTCTGTCTTTCTCTCTCTCACTCGCCTGGCTCTTCATCTCACCATCAAGTTTGAATTGACAGTGTTGGTCGTCGGAAGCTTTTGGTGAAGGCACGTCAATCCGTTGCCGTGGATATATCAGAGAGAGATAGACAACTGGGAGGGGTCTATAGGACGACAGAGAGTGCTCCCATTCGACTACTTCCACTTGTAAATCCCATCAGAAAGTCCAATTCAAGTCGTGTTCAATGTCAGCGGGCGGCTGGGTGGGGGAGTATATACATCAAGAGTGTTTTATTCCCTTTTTCTTTTTTCTTTTCTCTCTCTTTTATCTTGGGTTTTACTATGTTCTCCTTACATATTTCATTTCATCTTCCGACCTCTATGCGGCGAATATCATCCGAATGCGGAGGACCGCAATGTGTAACCGGGGTAGAACGGACCCAGCACGCTAGAACTGTAAAGTGGTGGCCTCTGGTGGCGGAACATGTAGACCAGATGCCTAGAGGGCAAGACTCTCGACTCCCGCCACTCCGTGTTCCCGGTCTAGACCTAGACTTGTTTTGCCTCTTTAAAGGTTTTATAAGGTGGCGGGTGATGCGTACATCTTCCTATTCCGGGATCCAAACTCCTTTGCTTCATCCTCTATTCTCTTTAGACTGCGCAGACGTTTTCAATCAGTCTCTCTGAATATTCATGGACGAACTGATTGAGCCTCTTCTCTTTTCTCTCGGCGATTCCAATCAAAGACTCGAGGCATAATGGAGCCATCCCCCCGCGATGCCTTGGCTGGCCTTCTCTTGCTCTCTATGAAAATGTCGAATGACAGACGAGGCAGCAGTAGCTAGAGAAACCCGAGACTTTCCTGGATAGGGCAGAGAGAAAGATACGATACCTTTCCATCATCGGCCATTGCTCCGATGGCTATCTGCCCGTCTCCGACACCCAAGTTTCTGTTGTTATGATCGACACCCGAAATCTATAAGGACGATCCGGCGGCAATTGTGGTAAAAAGCAACAGTTTGCAAACAACATCTGACACTATCTGACAGCTGAATCGAACCCATTTTCTGTCCCGTTTTTCTCCCTCCAGAAGCGCGCGTCTCGTATTTATTTTTCTCTTTTTCGCTCGCTCGCTCTCTGTGTAGACCGATAACACGGAAGGAGTGTGCCGCGCCATCCCGGAAGCCATTCCGGTTGGAGAAAAGAAAAGAAAAAAAGATTTTTGTTGTTATTCTTCCAACGGTGGCCCCCTTTCCGCGCACAAACAACAAGACAAAACACCAATACTACCAACTGTGAACCTATACTATCAGGTTTCCCTTTTTATTGTTTTGTTTATTTGACTGTCCGTCTGGGGGTCTTCTTGACGGGTCGTCACGAGATTCGGATTGAAAATGGAGAAGAAGGCGGACGATAGAGGACGGTCTGCGAGTTGCTGATGAATCTGTTAGGTAAGTCGGAAAGAATCGTGATGAGTCCATTGACTATGCAGATGAGCGACTGTTGTTCAATCAACTTTTCACTCATTTCTCTCCCGAATCCGTGTCGGTTGCCTACCCAGAACAATCGGGGGAAGAAACAGAGAGAGAGAGAAAAACATTGAGAGAAGTCTGACGATGAAACATCGGCCACCGACACGCCTCCCTCATTCCACTCTTTACCACCGTTCTTTATTTTCTCGACACGAGAAAACGTTGGGGGCCATGAATCCTCAACGTACAAATGTCCAATCTTCCAACGCCCCACCGCATGCTTGTGGAGATATAAAAAGAAACACAGTAAGGCTCAATCAGACGACGACCGGCCCAAGGAGTCTTCTTCTTCTTCTTCTTCTTTTCCGGGTGGTACGTGGGGTTGGCTGTCGAAAGTTTCGGTGGTGGGGGGTTTCGGAGAAGGTGGTTGCGTGGCTCTATAGCCACTATATAGCGGGCGATTAATAATATCAATGCAGGCTCTGATTGATATATACGACTCGACCAATTCATATGTCTGCCTCGGCCGAGGTTTACAACTGGTAGGATATTGTGTAGGGCTCATGTTGTGTGTTCTGTGCGTGGAGGGGAACCGCTGCATAGGGAGGCTGCTGTATGGGCCGTCTGGAAACGATATGAGAACACTAAATCACAAAACGCCTTGGCCTCTATAGAGAAAACGACGAGGAAGAAGAAGAAGACGAAGACGTTGGGCCCCTGGAAACAACACACAAAACGGCTGTCGCGATTGCCGTTTGTTTTCGATATCAGACAGGAGGGGTAGGGGGAGGGAGGGAGAACGTGAGCGGTCTTGGCTAGGATTCCCGGGATGCATCGCAAAGGTTTAAGCAAAAGAGCCAAAAAAACTGTGTGCCAGCACAGCCTGGACTCGAACGACATCAGGGGCGACCCCGAGGGAGGCGGAGGCTTAACAAACAGTTCCATTAGTGGCCTATTGTATGTGATTCTCTTTTTGACGGTTCGTGAGCCTTTCAGGTCGTTCGTCAAGCGCCATATTGTGTATATATACTATATATATATATACCCCTCGTAGACGTCTATACACAAACCTATCCAGGGCCCGGGCTCTGTGTTGTATATTATTTATTGCCTGGCCCGCTCCGCTCCGAAGAGACTCTATTTACACCCGACCGACAGCAGCCAATCTCCTGTCCGTCGCAGCTTCTGCAGGTGCCCGTTCTTTTTTCCCTCTCTCTCTCTCTCTTGACTAACTGTTATGTTCAATGTGGGGACACGATTGAATGGATCATCAGCCAATAGTCGATCGGTGGGGGACAGACTGACTACTAAAGAAGAAGAAGCGGGTCAGTTCCTCTTGTCCATTCCGGTGGCTTTTGGCTCTTGTGTGTGACATTTCGAGCTCGTCGTCTCAGCATTTCCTTCCCTTTTCTGCTCGGCTCCACACACAAGCGCAGCAACATGCACATTCATTGGAGTAGGAGAGGGGAGAGGATGTTCTTTTTCCCTTTTGAACGTCCTAGGATTACTATCACTCATTTGGACGACGCCCTATCGATCGTGGCGGTGATCGATCTGTCATTAAAATCGATTCATCTCAGCGCTTCCGTGATGCATTTTGAATGGAGGCCAGAAAACCGTAGCTCTGTCACCGGCTCTTCTTTTTTCCCTATTTTGATTGCATTTTTCTCTCGGCTGGCCCTCTCGATCTCCAGCATAGCGCCGGGTCCAAAAGTGTTGACCAATGCGTGGCGGCCCTCATTCTGTCGGTAATGACAGACGGCGTGTCGGAGAGATTCATCAAGACCAGCTGGGGGCCGCGGCCCATTCAGGGTTATGTGTACATGTGGCGATCATTAAGAGAGCATTGAGGCCAAACAACACGGACTCCTTTTCATGGCTGCGGTCAGGACACAATCTTGGGATGGTTGGGAAATCTCCTAGCTCAAGACATTCAGAGCTTTATTGATCGATTTGAAACGGAATCAAGTTGCGGTTGGTGCGGAGCCCGAGGGAAGGAGAAAAGAATCAAAGAAATAATAAGAAAAAAAAATCAGGCTTTCAATTGGGACGTTGACAGCGCGGTTAGGAATCGGGGCTCAGCTCGTTAAGGAGAGAGAGAAAGAGAGAATCGACCTCAATGAGCTGTCGTTAAATTGAGTATTCAGCGGATTTAATGAATTTATATACCGAGAGCTATGACAGTAGTCGCCTTGGCACAGTCTTTGCCGATTGTTTTCTGTCGTTTGGATCAAACGATGCCACTCCTCCCATTTTGGCCAATTTCGCCGGGGAATCAAACGGGTCGCCGTGACGAGAGCATTAAAGTAAATAAGCTGCTCCGAAAAAGAAGAAAAAGGTCAAAATGACGGCAATTATATTGCGTCTTTTTTGGGGGATAGCGCGGAGGAGAGCCGTGGCCCGGCGAGACTGCTAATTCATCGTCAGATTAAGCTAATGATAGGGTTGCCGTAGAGACAGCGAGACGGCGCGTTATTTCGAAAAGGAGAACAAGTCGGCGAAAGTATCTACAACAAGGAGCTCTCTTTGACTCCCGACAACTTGACGTCTGAATTCGTGAGCATTTTATTCCACCAACGTTTTTTTTTTTTTGAAAAATGTCGCGGGGGCTATTTTGTTCCCGTCTACACTTTGGCCGCTTTAATGCGACAAGGAGGGGGACACTGATAAATTGATTCATATCAAATAAATCAGCCGGAACCCTTTTTCTCTCCGGCCAAGGAATTCTTACCCAATTAGGGCTGATTCATAAAATGGAAGAAGAAGAAGAAAAAAAATCGGGGCAGTAGAAAGAATCAGGTCGTCGGCATGCAAACATCGCATCCGACATTCTCTTTATTATTTTTTTTTCTCTCAAAAGTTTATCTTTTGAATTTCCAGTTGTTATTTTCAGCCATTTCTCTTCGTAGCTGTCCCATTTCTAGCCCGTTTGACTCGCTGAAACAAAGTTAAGAAGAAAAAAAAACTCTTCAAGTGATGAAAACAGACGGAAATTTATTCTCGACATATTTTCACTTATCTTGTCTAGATTCAACTGGTTCTCGTAACTCTGTCGACTTTTAGTTCTGGCACCCCCATAAAGTTGTAGAAGAGAAACAAAGCGAAAAAAAAATACAAGAGGAGCCAGTTGTTGCTGCTGCTGCTGTTGGCTACCCGGCTATCGGATTGCGTGATGTTGGTCGATCCGTCTTATTCCCCGCCAAGGGTCGCCCCCCTTGGAAACAACAGCAACATGTATAAAAAAGAATTAGGTAGGACTGATGGAAGAGCAAAAGTTCTCTTCTAAGCTACTGTCAGAATGGCGTAGGATCGGCGCTCGGCGGGGATCCGTTGCGTGTCACCTGGCCGAAAACGCAACACATGAATGGAGAGGGAGAAATCCCATTGAGTCGAGCACCGCGTCGAAATCGACTCTCTCACCGCCGCCGTTTCTCATTTCCAGTCAGGTAAGCAAGCTGCTGCTGCTGCTGCTGCCGTTCCCTTCACAGTCTTCGGCTAGTCGCGTTAAATCACGGCCCGTTGGCCACCAGATGGCGCCCCGTCGAGTCCCCTCCGTCGGCATCTTGTGTAAGCGACGACGGCGTCGAAAAACGCGGACCAACGCCTGGGCCGCACGCGGATATCATTATCGAAGTAGATACCAGTCGGCCTGGTGATTAACAACAAGTGCCGGGTAGCTAAAGATGATGAGGAAAAAAGAAAAAAGAATTTAAAAGGAATGAAACGAGATGAGTAAAAAAAAAAAGTCCAAACACGAAAACATCGTCGACAAAGACGACTCGTTTCAATCAGACGTTTCGTGAGTGCGAGTCTTGTTAAGCTGTCACGAAGTTTTGAGAAACTTTTGCCGAGTCAGACACTTGTTGCTAGTTGTGCTATTTATTATTGAATCGTTTACCAGCCTCCTGCTTCCCGCCTCTTTCTCTCTCTCTGGGGAAATAGCGTGAGATACTCTTTTCCAAGAGAGAGAAGAGCTCTCGACTCGGAAAAGTCGTTACTACGCATCATTAAAGCGAATCGATCAGCACTTTCGCTCTCTAAGTCTAGGGTATCGTTGGACGAGGACTGCGTCTACTATTTACTCGGTCGAAAGTAAAAACAAAGTGACACGGACAAGTGAAAGAACGGAAATAATGGTTAGAGCAGCGTCGAAGAGAGAGAGATTAAAAGAATAAACAACGGGGCGGGAGTGAAACGAGTCAAGGTAAAGAGCGACGCAACGCGAGCGCAGTTATGTAAAAGGTCACGCGCAAAATGCTGGCACCCACGTGAAGACCGGGGTCCGGAGGAAAAGTGGTTAAACGCCTGCGGGATCGCACGGCCGAAGCCAGATGGCCAGCGGATGCTTCCAGTCCGACACCTCTTCTCTCTCCCTTGGCGTTGTAAATGTATATATAATATTTGAATTCTCATTTTTGTGGGGCTTTGTCGTCGTTTTGACTCACCTGTGCATGTGAAAAGAAGGGTGAAAAAGAGCTAGAAAACAAAAATTTAAAAGAAAGAAAGAAAAAAAGGTAAAGAATATAACTCTCGGCCTCTTTAGAACCAAAACAAAGATTCAACACGAAGAGAAAACGTGTTATTTCTTTCCTTCTTTTCTTCAAATAATAAACCCCTCTCCCCTGTAAAGGAGGCGTGACATCCTGAGGCCGCTAGTTACACACGCACTGAACGTTTCAAGAAGAAGAAGAAGAAACTATATATATATATTCTATATAACTCTATCTCTACTGCAGCTGTGATATTGTTGGCTTAAGTGTGCCGCTGCTTATTCTTTCAGATTTTTTCTACGTAATGGCAATTCGTTCGCTTCTCTCTCTAAGTTTCCCAGGACGAGTCGGTGACTGGAAGAAAACGGGCCTTTGGCTCCTCTCTATCAAGGACGATAACGGCAAAGCGAAGCATTTTTGTCTTGGCAATCTGTTAGAGCTACGTAGCCGAGCGATATTCACGATCAAAGCCGGTCGGTCGGTTGACTTTGCCTCTGATCTTTTCCGTTTTGTTTGTTTTTTGGGGATTCTTGGATGCGCACCTTTTGGCCACCACTTTGACTACTATCAGTCAACTCTGTTGTGTTTGGCGCGCGCCCGGCATTTGATTTATACCGATATTATACAATCTGCTGGTTTCGTTGTGACACATGATTTATATGCAACACTGAATCGGTTCTTGTTTGTCGTTTATATCAACTCCTTCTTCAGTCTCTCAGTCTCTCTCTCGCTCTCTGTCGACTATTTGGCCGTTCGGGGTCCTTTTGGCGCTGTCTGCATACATTGTGATCTCCAAGAGGCGATAAGACGCCCTGTTTGTCTTGTAGCCCATCATTCTTGTTTCGGGACTGAAGAGAGAAAAAAAGAAAAAAAAAAGACTTTTTTCTTTCTTTCTTTCTTCGTTCTTCTTTTGTTTCTCTCGCCTATTGCTTTTCGTCCATTTCTACTCGGCGCCAAAAGCTTCCCTGTTTGGCTCGAGGTTTTAAATCCGCTCAATCAAACTTGGCAGCCACACACGGAGAGCAAAGACAGCAGCAACCGGGGAAAGAGAGAGAGAGAAAAAAAAACGGGTGAATGGACTCTTTGAATTGTCAGGCAGCGAGCAATAATCCCGGCGACCCGGGATCGTTTCTCACGGAGTCTCGTTGTGTCTCGTCATCGAGTCTTGCGCGCGCGGACTATCTCGTCGTATCCTTATATACTCTCTGTGGAATTGCGGGCATGATTCGGATGTTTCCCGCTCATCTATAATGCACGAAAGCCAAAAGCGATGCTACATCTTTCTCCGTACATGTGCTCGTCTCTCTCTCTCTCTCTCTCTCTTTGCCGACTCCCGCCGCCGCTGTCGCCGTTGTCAAATGTTATTTTTTATTTATTATTCCGAAGAGAGTCAACCTTTTAAGACGACAGATTTGTCTTTGTTGATTTATGCCGAACGAAACTCGATAAGCTATTGACTGAAATGGCGGCCAAACAGGTTGTGGGATGCACTCGTGGCTCGCAGTCTTTTGTTGTTTATCATTCTTCTTCCTTTGCCTCTCTTTCTCTCTTTAACTCTTTTTTATCTTCCTCACTCTTGAATACATTCAAGTAGAAGCTCGATCGAACTTGAGCTGGATAGACTTTTCAGGGCGTTAGACTATGCGGCGGGAAGTGCGCGGAATCGACAATGAGGTCAACTCGGACGACTCGTGTACTAACCGCGTTGCGATCAGCACGGAGCGCGCTAAGAGAGAGAGAGAGCGAGAAAGAGATATAGAAAACGAGCGCGCCAGCCAGTTAGCTTAACTGCTATACCAAGTCGGCGCGTGGGCCCATCATCAGGGACCTGTTTTTATATGATGATTTTTTTCTTCCTCTTCTTCTTCTTTTTTTCGTTCGATATTTTTAAGACACGATAGAAAGGATCCTTGGCCTTTCTGATCATCTCGGACGTTTACTATCACCACCAAGAATGGACTCCCGACTGACCGCGCAACGGGTTTCAATTCGTAACGCTCAAGAGGTCACGAGTCGGCGGGAGCAGTCGTGAATCGAGAAGAGGATAAAAGAGTCGAGGTAAGAAAAGGAGAGAAGAAGGAGAAAAACGTTGGACAAGAGAAAATCTTTCGGCAGTCATTTTTCTATTTTTTTCCTGAATAATTTTCAGCGTGGTTTTATGATTCAGTAGTCTGACCTTTTTCAGTCGTTGGCACCGAATGTCGATGTAGAGAGACGACGGGCATGAAATACGGCCGCGCTGAGCCGTCCACCCGATTGAATCCCGTTTTTTTTTTCCCTCTGACCTTTTACGTTTTCGCCCGATTGAAAATGCAAATGACTACGACTCATCAGAACCCGACTCTGTGTTTCCCGTAATGAATCGCTTCCCTTCACCCCCGACATTTCACAGATGAATGGAAAGAAAGAAAAAGGGAAACAATAGAGGAATAAATGGTTGCGATTGATTGTTTTGCTCGGCTCTCGTTATTTTTTCTTTCATTTTTTTTTTTTCAATTGAAACGCGCACGTCGATAAATTGATATTTGTGGAAGAATCACTTTGGAGTCGAGGGGCGACCGATTACCGGACTTCTTAACCAGGTGCCATAGGCTCTCCGTGTCACGTATTTACAGAGAAGAAAGAACAAATTTTTAAAGCTCCTTGGCCTCTTTCTGACTTTCTTCGCAACCTTCGGCTTCTTCTAGTGACGTTAGTCTCTGCTCCCGTTTTGTGCACGTTCGACGCTGTCGGATTCTATAAGTGACCGTTGAGTCAATCTTCACGCCGGCCTCCCTCCAAAAGCTTCTTTTTGCCCTTTTTTTTTCTTTTTCTCCCCGTAGAGATCTGATGATGTCGTCATTGGTCGTTGGGAATTTGATGGAGTAGACGGCCGGTAGTAGTGCGTAGTAGTGGCGGAAGCAACGAAAACAAGTCTAGTTACGTGCGACGCTCGCGTGTCGCCGGGCAAAGATTTTCTTTTTTTTTTTTGTTGTCCTTCGTCCTTTGCCGGCCGTGGATTTTTTCTACGTCGGTGTGCGGCCTTATTGGATTCTTGAAAGGATTCCCAGTTGATCCTTCGTTTTTTTCTCCCCCCCTCTACGGTCACTCCTTCTCTCTATGCGCACTGAATGAGCCCTGTTTTCCAAAAGGCGATTTGAGTGAAGAAGAAGAAGAAAAAAAAAATCCAACTCCTCCTCCCCCTTTCTCCCGTTTTCGGCTTGACGAGGAGACAGCAATTTTATTGCTTCCTATATTTGCATGTCAAATGTGCTGCTTCATCAACAAGCTGCACTGCTGCGCCCGTCCTGGCCTCCCGCCGTTGCCGCTCACCCCACTTGATCCTAGACTCACACCTTATAGACATTGGGGCTGGATGGGAGGACGAACAGCCCGAATCCAATTTGCCTAGGCTCTTTCTCTCCTTATTCTACTGTCGCCATTCGGGGAAGAAGTCTCAATGACAACAAGCCTATTCGTATCCAGGACGGGGCGTATGATATCGACTTCTCCGACGGCCGTCGTTCGTTCTTCGTCGTCGTACTACGCGATTCATGGAGAATTCTTTATATCTTCCATCATTCTTTCTCTCTCTCCTTTTCCATCGAACGCTGCTGGACCAATTGATTCTTAGAAACGTGAAACTTTCGCCCCCTCTTGCCGCGTGGACGATTGCCATCGACCGGAAAAAAAGTAAAAGTCAAAGGTTCACTCTCATCGGTTTCGTCTTGTGGGTGTAAAGCCAAAACACTCTCATTACAATCTCTCGTTTCCCTCATCTGTACATATTGCGTGGGTTTCCAGTCTGTGACGCGCAAAACACGGCCGGGGAGAAAGTGCTGACATTCTAGACATATCTCATTTTGGGATCATAATAATGATCGAAAATAGCTCCTTCTGCGGTAGGTCTTCATTTGATTCACGTTGGCACCTTAGTAGACGCAATCGACTCTTGGATATCGCATTTGTGATGCTGCTCTACCGCCTTCATGGCGGTTCCAGTGAACCCAGTTGCGTGCATACGATATCCAGCACCCACGCATTTCCTTCTCGTAGTGTTCCTTCTATTGAGCCGTTTCAAATTTTTAACGGGACTAGGTGAATGGCTTGTTGTATAACTTTCGCTGGGATGCTCACCGTACAGTATATATCTTGGTCTTGGTCGTTTCTTTTCACTTTTTTCCACCAACGTCGATAATCGATAAAGATGCTACGACGAGTCTGTTTTTTCGTCATTTGGGGGTGGCGGTCGGTCGATTTTTCCCGACCTGGCTCTCCATCGCCGTTTCCCCGGCCGCACCGGATCGTAAACAAGACCGTCGATGTACGAACGCACGCTACTTACACGCTGGTGAACATTGATCGGGCCGACGTATCATTGCTCGCGCTGTCCCCTACGACCATCAGTTGGCGACCGCAACGTTAACCTCGTTTTTATACTTATTCATTTCGTTTGAATGTGTGTCGCTGACTTTTTCGTTGGCAAAAAAAAAGGTAGTAGCGTTTCCCGAATGTGACCGAGGCCGAGTGCGGCTCTTAAAAATGCGCACAGTGTCGGTGTACGTATATATATATATATATAAAGTATATAGGGGGAATAGTAGGAATCCCGATAGCGCGCCAAAGAGAATTAGGTCATCATCGGAAAACGCCAGCGACAGTCGTAAAAGAAAAAAGAGTCGCAGACAGGATACCACCACCTACTACACCACTCGTTGACCTGCACGCGTTTCGAGCGCGTGCATTCGCTAACTTTGGACGTAAGAGAGCGCTCTCTCTCTTTCTCTCCGCGGCGCTCCTGTTGTAAAAGATACAGAGAGGGAAAGAAAAAGTGCGGCGCACACTTATCGACCCGTGTCCGCTTTTCCTGTCCACTCTTGAATCTGTCAACATCATATAACAAGGTAGACGGGATCAAAAATGGAACAAGGATGACCTTATTAAGACCAGTAACTTTTTACGGGGGCTTATTATTCCAATAGATCTCGCTTTCCAACTTTTGGAGAAAGAAATGGAGGATTATGTTGAATTGGTGTCCATATTATCCTGGGTAACGCAAAAATCATTGTATAGCTGTCTGGGTTTTTTCCCTCATTTTTAATAACTTTCTGTCTGGAAAGGCGATCTTCAGGAGACAAAAGAGCCCTGGGCAAAGAAAGAATAAAAGTTAGCCAAGTTGCTTGACTGTATTCCTCAAAACTTGAGCATTGGATCCAATTTTCAACTTGTATTCTGTTCACAGTATTAGATTGTTATTAGCTGGTGTACGATTCGTTCCACATTCAGAGCTGCTACGTTAGTCTCTGTACGTTTTTTTTCCCATTTTTCTCTGTCTAAAAGCTACCGGTAGATTACGTCGATAAACGATGCGATAGCGAATTGTGCACATCTCACTTGGCGACGAACATGAGATGAAAGGAAAAACTAAACGCGACAAATTTGTTTGTCCTCATTACAGTTTCCGGTCTGTTTTTGTTGTATGTAAATCTCATTTTCTACGCCTTGATATGACAAATATTGGATTACTATTGCAACTGTTATCGCAGTGTGTGATTACACTCGGCATTGCGGAGGAAAATTGAACCTCTCCATTGCGGAAGTTCATTGAAGTAATCCTAACCTCGTAAACTGCCGTTTCACCATCTCTAGTCTCCATACTACAATTCTATATGCGTTGGAAGACGACCAGGTTTCCTCTTTAAATGAGTGATTCAACCACCGGGGGGAATACAGTGTACTACACTTCTAGAATCAAGTTGCTTCTCTTCAATAAATGATGGCTTCGGTTGCGGCGGAGAGCGCCGTTCACGCGGTGCCGGACATGTGGTCCGGTTAGTTGAGAGGATTCGTTGCAAATGCCATCACTTTCTCTCCCTCCTTGAAATGAAATCAAATAAACTGCGATAAAAGAGAAATGAGACGTTCCCCGCTGTATCGCTTTCAATAATGCAAGTGCCTCATCTTCTATGAAGGAGGACGTTGTTCCTAGTAACATGTAACATGTATACACAGTAAAAATCCAACTCTGTTGCCCGCCTTTTCCCCCGCCTACTAGTTCACGTGCCGCCAGTGCGCGCATATTCTGCCGCCCCAATGTCTAGATCGTGTAGACTCGTTAATCGAATTTCATCGCCGGCCAAGTTTGCCCGAGAAAATTGACTACTACTACTACCTGGCGCCCATTCGGCCGCCACCGCAAAAAAGGCGACGCTCAAGGCTCTCTCTCTCTCTCTCTATACACCATGTTTACCTGAAGTTGGCCCGAATCAATTTTCCAATTTGTCAATCTGCCGTCGATAACTATCTCCAGGGAACGATTGACTGATAGTTTGTCGTTTGTTTTGTTTGTTTTTTTCCTGGAATTTTATAGGTAGGAGGAGTGCAAGGGAATATGACTGTGTCTTTTTATTCTGTTGCCATCGGAAAAGTGGATAAAGCTCGTTAATCTTTTAACAGACTTATGAAAGACAGCTGCCATGGGCGTGTACTACTGTTGACTACGGATTTCCTATTTATACCTTTGGCGATACCCCGCCGTGGTCGGGTGTACCATGTAACGTGAAAATGTCGTCGCACAAGGTCGTCGCCTTGTAACCTTTTTCCTTCTTCTTTTTTTTGTGACCCCCTGACAACGTTACTAGCCATCTAATGAGTATTAGAGAGGGACATCGACCAGAAAGAGGCCAGATAATCAATCGACGAGACGCCAAACACACATAGCGCTGTACTGTCTCTCGTCCGGTCGTCGGGCGAAGAGACGTAATATACAGAGTTAGATAGGGAGAAAGAGAACACATCATTCGGTTGGATTTCTTTCCTCTATCTCTTTCTACTTCTTTTCTTTCTTTCTTTCTTTCTCTAATACGAGATTCATTACAACTGAAGCTAATAAAAAAGGAAGCGAAGGAAAAGAATAAGGTATACTCACGGTCCGATGACTTTGTCCGAGCGGGCGGACCAACAAGGACTGCTGGCTACTTTCCTCTTTTACCGATCTCTTTCGGCCCATCTATCTTTCTCGTCTTGATACGAAAGCCGGACACAAAAGCTTTTTTTCTTCTTCTTCTTCTTGGGTACGTTTATACACAGAGAGTTGGCTGCTCACAACTCTAATGGACCGAAAAGGATGTGAAACCAAACGGACTCCCCCTCACAACCAAGCCACCGTTCGCCTATGACCTTCCATTAGCATTCCGATGCTCCTCATCGTGTTTGTTTCTTTCAATTACAAGAAGGGAAAAAAAACGGGGGAAGAAAAGCGAAGAGAATGCAGAAAAGTAGTTTGATCATAACGAGGAGGATTCGTGTTGGTAGCTCAAATGAAAAGTGAAAAAAGAAAAAAAATAATTGACGTAAAGGAAAAGGATAAGCGCGTCCTTAAATGGAGTCACACTGACTGCCTATTGAAAATCACGCGTCGTAATTGAGGTACCCCGATAATGTGTTCCAGCAACGTTCTTCTTCTTCGTTTTTTTCCTCTTTGCGTTGTGTGTGTTCAGCAAACGACCTCCTCTCCGCCCCCTCCGCCACTCTTTTTTTTTTAAATTAAAAAAAAATATCTATGTATACTCCCTCTCGCAAACAGAGAACTTGGTGTAGACGCAGCACACGGATAGAAGAGAGGAAAGAGGATAAAAATCAATTAAACGGCGGGATGTTAACCATTTACTCGCGCCCTTGGCTTGATTGTTTTCCATTTTCTTTTGTTATCCACCGGGGTCGAAAATGAGTCCGGTTTTCTTCACCCTTTCGTCTGACCCGCTCATTAAATGCTCTAAAGCTTCCCTCTCTTCTTCTCCTTCTTCTCCTTCTTTTTTTTTGTCTATTATAATCTCCGCCTTCTTCTTTTTCATTTCTCTTCTCTGGGTGGCTTCTTCCAACTAGGGGGGTCTTGTCTCTTGCTTTTCATCGCCACTCACCGATTGGTTTGCAGGATAAAGAAAAGAAACACCTAAATGAGCACAGGGAGTAGTAGTAGTAGTAGTTCTATGTCTCGTGTGTGTTCACTCCTCCGGCCGTATAGCGTGCTGCTCTAACACGGAATAAATGAGCGGTTTGAATAGAGCCGGATGATGGCGGGGGTCGCCAGCCAACATAAATGAAAACGGTCATTTCAAGAGGACGCTGACCAATTTCGTTTAAGAGCCCCACTGAACATAAAACGAAATTATTTAAACTAAGAGAGGAGGGAAGCGAGAAGAAGAGAGAGAATCTGAATACGGAAATGCCTGGTACAGTTTCCACAAGGGCCGGCTAGAGCTAGAAGATTAAAAAAAGAGAGAAAAAGAAAAAATCAATTGGACGGGTCCGCGTCGTGAAAGTAGCCGAGGAGGGATCGGGAGGCGGAGTGTTAAAGCCAACAGTTATTACTGCCCTCATCCGGCGATGATGGCGCGCTGACCAACAGACGCGCTAGAAAAAGAGACCCGAAAGAAAACAAGAAAAAAATGGAAGAAATATATTTAAAAAAGATGAAGCATTTGCCAACCATCTCTCTCATTTGTTAATGAAAAGTACACGAGGAAGCGAGACCACCCTTCAAGAAGCCGGGCATTTATTTTTTTCGGTTCTTTGGTTCCAATTTTACGCTTAATAGCGCAACTTCAAAAGAAAGTTTCCTTCTTTTTTTTATTTATTTATTCCTTTTGACGTACTATCGGTACTGTTATCCGTCAGGGGCGTAGGAGGTGCACATAAATATGCAGTACTTTACTAGGGCTAGAAAAAACCTTAGAAAAGAAACTTGTAGCTTTTTTTTTCTTTCTTTCTATAATTTGTTTTCTATTATCGACCCAATCTGAATTCGATTTTTTAACTTTCGCTTTTGGGTTACACATCAGTTGCGACGACATGTCGAGCAGTTTTGGTTAGTGGAGCTCTTTTTGGCTTCGGAGACGTCGAAGCCAGTCGTGCGCGACACCTCAATCTTGAGGAAATCGTCGACGACTTTTTGATTCCAATAAGTTTGAAAGATTTGAGAAATGGTGCTGAGAGTGAAGGGTGATAAAGTTCGATGGATGAAAGGAAAGAATGGCGGATAAGAAACGATGCGGAGAGGGGCGAGCGAGATAGATAGAGAGAGAGAGAGCTACTCCAAGTAGGCTACAGTACGTAGCGAAAGATGTCGGCTTTTATTTCCCTACACTTGTCTCATTCTCTTAGTTGCCGTACTCTCAATATCGTTCGAGAGCGCAGGATTCAATTTCAAACTCCCTCGGCTCAATATTGAACCACTCTCTTCGCCTTCCCTTCCAACTTGCTCCCGACAACTGCGGCTCTTGACTCTCGAGAACCCGAAATGGGCGCCGATGGCTTTTAGGTGAAAGTATGTAGGCCCATACCCGGAAGTAGTCGTGTGCGGTAATCGGGGGCTGTGCCGAAACGTCAAGATCTTGCCGATGGCCGGGGAGACACGAAGCGAACAGATTGGATTAGCGGTGTAGTACGTACGTCGAAAAGGGGAGAGTAGAAGAAGAAGAAGAAGTCAAACAAGAGTCGAAAAAAGGAAAGTTTCAAAGCTCTTCTGTCTTTCTCCTTTTGAAACAAGAGGATAAAAGCCTTTGGTCCCAAACAAGAAGATCGACTTCCTCGCCAAATATATTGACATTGGATTAAAAAGAAATGAAACATTGAATTCGATACGAGAGTTATTCGACTCCCCGGCGATTATTACATGACCTGAAAAGAGTAGACGCGTCGGTCAGTAACGCGGTTTGTGGGCGGCGGCGGCATTGGCGGGAAATTTGAACCGATGATCCTCTACACACCCTCATCGGAGCTGTCGAAGCGAAATACATGCAGCTATGACACGCCATGAAGGAAGGCGTTTATTATTCACGGTCGGGTATCGGGGATCAGTCGACCACCTCTTTACATACGACTGGTTGGTTGGCTCTCGCTAGTCGAAGAAGAAAAAAAAGGCAACTGGGACGCGACGAACGGGCTTCATTGATGGCAAGTGGCTTTCAAATGTAATATTCAATCGACTTTGCATGGCTCAACTCCCGGCGTCTAGTAGTCGACACTGTCAGTGGGAATGGCGCCAAGCAATTCAATCAAACTGATCCGTTTCCAAATGTGATGGGAGCAGCTACCACTACCACCACTACCGATATGGCGGGCGGTAGTAGTAATATACGGCGCGGAGAGCTACAAGCGCGCGCGCGATTTCCGATCCATTTTCCGCTTCGCCAGACATTGTCCTATAAGGTCGGGCCTATCGTTCAATGGATCTTTTTGCTCAATGCTTCCACTCTCCCCCATAACCATAGCGCATGATGAAAAAAGAAGAGAGATTTCCTTCCCCGGGCGTCGATAGGATGGAGCTACCGTGTCGAAAAACTCTTGTTATCGCACGCGTCAACTCCTACGACCGGCCTGACATCTTGGATGTCTAACACACTCAATCCGGTTTACGGCTTTGATTGGATCGATCCCCCCGGATGAAATATCAAACTGTTTTGTTGTCGGCTTTTTCTATAAATATAATAATAACGGACTTTTTTTCTATTTTTTGTTGTTGCAGAAAACGCCCACACAACGGACCCAGAGCGCAAATTGAGATGGCAAAACGGCGTAGGCCTTTGTGCTGGCGCAAACCCGCCAGCATCCGCCCCGATGATTTAGCGATGAAATCGAATCGATATAGTGATGATGGCGGCCACGTTTAGAGGCATTAGATGAAGCCGAGAAAAGGCCCCAGTGCGGTAACCGAGGTGGGTGCAATCTTTCCAGAATATTATTGCCAACTGAATGCGCTCCAACCATTTCCTTAGCGGAGAAAAGCTATAAGAGCGTCTCTAACCTGTTTAATAAATCGTTCGGGGCGGACGCTCCTTAGATGTGATTCCATGGCGACCGTTTCATCCTAGCGATGTCAACAAGTGCTTCTCGCTTTTAGCTGTCGTTCCGGATTGCAACCTGTGAGCTCTCGTTTCTTTTTTTTCATTTTTTGCTCTCTCTCTCTCTCTGCGTTTGTTTCTAAAATCAGACGACTGGCATTTTCCATGGCAAAGTGGATGCAACTGCAATTCAGAGAGAGAGAGGGCCACGTGGCGCCGATTATGAAACCTTTCCCCTCGGTCGAATTTGGCGCTCGTCTCCTAACCGTTGTGCACACAACATGCCCGGCTGGTTTCTGCTGGTAATATTAGTTTCCTCTCCCAGTAGAATCAACCCTCATCGCGCTTTTAGTCGTGTGCTGCTGCGCACAGGTCCGCATCCGCTTCTTTCTCTTTTTCTCTCCATTGACTATTGCTCGAGCTCTCATTGTCTCTCTCTGCTCTCTCTCTCTCTTTGACTTTTTCCATCCCCCTCCTTCCTCTGTGGTTTTTCGCGACCGAGGCCCGCCCGGCTTTTGCTGATACGTCGAACGTATTGATTTCTCGTTTACGACGGGCTCTCTCTCTAGCTCCTTTCTAGCTCGCGGCCGTTTGCCGCTGTTTTCAGAATCTGCGTAATACGCCATAGCTATCCGCGAGGTTCGTCTATCCCCTCTGGCTTACCACCGTCTACAATATAGAGAAAAATATCTGCCTGGTTGGTATATAGTATACAATGAAAGGCTAGCTAGACGCTAGTATCGATTCAAGCTAGAGAAGGAGACAAGAAAAAGGCCAAGGAAAAATCATCACCTTGTGCGATTGCAGCGTCTCGATTATTGGTCGTCGACGTCGCGTCCTTGTCTACTTTCTTTCGACATTTGTTGACGATATTGTTGTTGCGTGCTCGCTGGTCCGTTTGATTTATTGAAACGACGGACCAATTTCCATCTCTTAAATTCTCTCTTCTTGTTTCGTATATATACTCTTTCGCTTTCCGTGCGCGTTCGCATCGTTCTTTTGGGAGAACGATGACGGAAAAAGAGGTGGAACGGTTATGTGTGCCGGGCGGCCGTCTATCGGAACAAAGAGGACCGACAGAGAACTTTGTGTTCCTCTAATACGAGAGAGGGGAAACGAACGATGTGTAGGCATATAGTGCCCAGCCATTTGGCTTGTGATCTGTTGACATAGTGGGCTGGCGCGTGCTCGTCTCCCCTCCGGAGCCGCCCGTTTTTATTCTCTTTTTTTTTTCTTTCTCTTACGTCTACACTCCCTGGCCTTTGCCTTGTGTGAGTCATCAAACGGTATGAAGGACTGTTGTCTCGTTATCCACCGAATTCAATTGAAAATACCTCGTCTGACATTTCTCTCCCCTCCAACCCGACCGACGGTTCCTTATTCCCCCCTTTTCATCAATTGGCCGGTTTAGCGGTTGTCATCATCGTCAGAAGACGCAGTTAACCCGTCCCAAAGTCCGAGAAATGTGCCGGACGAGGCAATTTCGTTGAGAGACTCATTAATGAACTCGATGGGAAGGAATTCATTCCGTCTTTGAAGATGGCAGTTGGTAACTGTTCCGTCCGAACGAAGAGGTTGTCCGGCTCCTCACAGATCATCAGGAAAACGTTTCACATTCTGACGTTGTTCAGCATCCTCAATTACCGGTTGGTCGACGCTGACCATTCATTTTCCTTTCTTCTTTTTTTCTTCTAACTCCGCTCTCTCTCTCTCTTGTTGTTGTTGTTGTTGCTGGACTCGGTTCAAAATTGAACAATGCACCGCGCAGCATCCTCTCGTTGTCTGTTTGTCTATGTGTTCTTTTTTTTCTCTCTCTCTCTCACAATCGACCCCGCTCCGGAATTGCGCGGTGGTGAACGACGCGACGAGGGAAGGTAATAGAGAGAAAAAAAAAGAAAAAAAAAAGAAAAAAACTCCCGAAAATGAGACAGGGAAATGTGTATGTGTTGTTGTTGTTGTTGTTGTTGTGCGTCACGCTACACGTAACTGTGCACCGCGTAGTATATAGTCAAGTATCCCGCCCATGCGCTCGTGGAACTCTCGGCATGATTATTAGTCGTGTCTCGCGTCCAGCAGCGGCCCCTTTTAAACCGCCTTTTGCCCCGACGATATTATCTTCCGAAATACAATGCCCGGTGCTGTATTATACGTAGTACGTCTCCCCTTCTCGCTTTCTATCTGTCAAACATCCTGGATTTCGTTAGCTCTTTACAATTGAATTATAGCGCGCTCTGCAGTAGATTTAGACGAACTCGACTCCCCCTCAAGCTGCTACTACCTCCCTCCTCCCATCCGCCCGACGAGGAAAACCCAGCTTCCGCCGCCACCGTCGTCGTCGTCGACTTCTTTAGTATGCAGCGCACAGTTTGGTAACAGAGCAACTGCGATTCGCTCCCATTCGCTGGCGGATTTGTCATTCGGAGATGGCTCCGCTTTTTTTTCTATTTTTTATTTTTCTCTCTTTTTTTCGCCCGGAGGAGGAAGAAGACAGAGCCAGTAGCTAGCTGTAGCAGGAGCACAACTTGGCGGCTTCCGTCCGTTTTGCGTCGATAAAGCGGATTTGAAAAGAGCTTTCCGTCGTGTGGGGTGGTGGGTAGGGTGTTTCGTCTGACTGAGCACCATCGACTCCTGCCAATGGCGGTTTAGCTGGCAGCGCGCTGCTCCTCGCTTTGCCGTGTCTGTTTCGACATCGGAAATCAGACTAGACTGGATGCAGTCTATAGACATTATTATCCCGCCCGTTCATTCGGTTGGCCCCGGTTACCCTGCGTGTCTGTTTGATTAGCTGGGCGACCCGATGAGAGCGCGGGGGATTTGCCGGACACGGGACAGGAGCAGCACAGTGGCGGACGCGGGAAACGAGTCGACACGAGCCAGCCGAGTGGAAACATCAAAGTTGCCATGTATGTTGGATGCGCTGCTGTAGACGAGGAAACGCGCAGAAAGACGAAGCAGCAGCAGCAGATTTTAGCCCTCGCGTCTTGCTCTTTGAAATCCCACGAATCCTGGGGATGAGCGCCAGAGCTCCGTAGTAGAGTCGTAGAAGAGGAGTTTACTTATGCAAATGTCGGTGTAGGAAGAAAGGGTCTATAGGAGGAAGGAAAAGGAGGAATGAGAGGAGAATCTGCACCGCTAGTACCTCTCCACTTGACTTGATGGAGCGCCGGCCAAGAAACAGAGAGAGGAGCTAGAGAAGACCGGGACTAAGAAGATTGAGCTTTCCCCGGGAGTTGGTCTGTGTTGTAGACGACAAGTAAACAGGAATGAAGTGAGAGAGTGAGAGAGAGAGCGAGAGGGTCCACCTCTGCCTTTCTTCTTTGCCAGGGAGTTTGGCGGAGGAGTTCTCTGTAACTCTGGGTCAAGTTGGCCAATCACCGCTTGGCCTCCAAAACAACCAAGATCCGACGGACCAAGCTAACCCGAAAATCCCTTACGCTCTCCACTCTCTCATCTAACGTCCGAAAAGGGGGGACCTGGGAGACTAGGCGGCTGAAAGCTCTTAGATTCACCTGTGCCCATGTTCGGTCGGCCGACGCACGAAGACGGTGAATGCATCTAACAAGAAAGTCCCAAGGAGCCAACTAACGATGACAAGACTACCGCCGTACCTGCGCTCATGTTCAGGTAGACTGAATGGAGCAGAGTAGGAAGTCTGACTCTGGTCAAATGTGTGAGAGAGCAGAGAGAGGCCACCGTGGCACCATCTTGCCAGCAAACTTTGGCCCAACCGAAGGACGCATCCTGCCCGCTAATTAGAGGAGGACAAAGTTATGATGCAAAGATCGTCACTCGCTCCTCAACCTGATCATTCCCCAGAGTTAGACAGGAAAAGCGGATTCAAATGTTATCGCAGCTCTCCTCCAACTCGACCGGAAAGCGAAAACCTTTCCTCCCGAAAATAATTGAGATTAGCTGTGGGTGGTGGTAATGTTTTATTTAATCAGATAATTATTCATTTAAGAAGGTTCGCTGCGTTTCCGATTCCTCGAATCGATAGACGATTTGCTTGAAATCATTATGGCCCAAAGAGATCCGTAGAGTGCTGGCTCGTGCTATTCCATGAGACCGAACGACTCGCCATGAATACATAAATGTAGCATCATACACGGAATACCATATTTCATTCTATTTTTCCCCATTTTTCTTTAATGGAAGGGGTTGTTGGACTACATGGCATTAATCCTCCTCCGTCCGTCTCCTTGGATAAAAGAGACAGTGTAACAACAGACGCACCAACTCCGCCCACCGGAGCATCACCGTTTTGGGTTGCCGCGTATAGTTTGACGTGATAAAGAATTCTTTTTTCTTAGGCCTTTTAATGTGTATAAACAGTATCCCTGGGTTTCACCTGGAAAATAGGCTCACGACAGCCATCCGACGTCCCTCTCGGCGTATAATATCGATTGTTAGTTTTCTAGCCAGCCTTGATTAAGGGCCCATCCTGACTGTATAATTAAAGGTAGTAACGCTGCTTTTCCAACAAGAATTTTCCGAGCTTTTCTTCATCTGCCAGTCGTGTAGAGTTGCCGGGGTTCCATCCGAGTAAACCCACCAATTATGTGAGTGGCGTGTGTGCTGCAAGTGTGTTGGCGCATTGTGCCACCACCCTCTCTCCCCAATTCAATAGAAAACGGGGTCCATTTGTTGTGGGCTCTGTGTATTTTCTCTCTCTCTCTATCTCTCTAATCCGCTTCTTCATCTCATTTCGAGACATTTTTAATTGCCAGTCCGCAGTTGTACTTTGGTACTACCTTTAGAGATACGGTATATATGTTGGTCTGCCGCGCGTTTGTGCGCTGGGGGAATCGAGACAACTTCTTGTGCACCATCTTGTTGCTCGTGGACCGCTACGCGCTAGATGTTTATCCTCGGTAAATGGGAAAAGAGCGCGCCGAGGACCGAGAGTTTCTCTAATAAGTGGAAAGCAGCGTATGCGCTCTCGCACGCACCCTCATCTCTCTCTCTCTCTCGGTAACGCCGGCTAGCTGGCCGCCGCTGCCACCTTACTGTGTGTATATGTATACAGTAAATCAGAGTCGGTGGAACTCGCTGCTTTGGCGCTGTAATTAGGTGGGTGATTTGCATTTCTACAAAGTCCACCATCTCCCGACTGTTGCCTCTTTTCCGTTGGCAACCCAGCGACGATGCTGATCAGATTGAACGTCCGTTGGATTTCTTCTTCTTCTTTTTTTCTTTCTTCTCATTTTTTTCTTCTATTCTTTTCTTCTTCTTCTTCTCTCGATGAAATGGGGAAGGAAAAAAGCTTTCAAATGAAGATGCTATCCGCCGTACAATTTGAATAAAAAAAGTACGGCAGGCGAACGAGACACCGTGACGTGGCCTGACGGCACAGACGAGCAAAACATGAATACCAACGTTAGCATTCTTATTTATTTATATTAAAGAAGGAAAAAGGGGAAAAAAAAACTTGGAAAATTTTTCATTTTTTTTTTGTTTGGGGAAGAAAAAATAGTTGGAAGATGAAGGGACGACCAAAAGGGCACTGGATAGTAGAAAAATACAAATTAAAAGAAGAGCGCGCACTATTGTAACTTTTGGGGGTATAGGAAGGCAGATGAGAGGCTTCCCTCGTCACTTCATTGGCACAACCCCGCGTGACTCCATCCCATCACTCTACGAACGGGAAGAAGAAGGAGAAGAAAAAATCATGATGGAACGGTCTGTCTCCATCATCATCTCGTTTTTTTTCTTCTTCTTCTTCTCGGAGTCTACCATCTTCCATGTCGCCGTTTATTTAAATTTCTCTATTTTTTATTCTCTCCTACGTTGCAATGTGTCGTGAGAAGAGACTGGATTGGCTTCATCTCGCGACAGATCCCCCCAACAAAAAACAAAAAGGAGAACAAGACAACAACAAAAAATGTTTGACCGCACCCCACACAAGACGTTGACCAGAGCTAATCACGAATCTTTCTCCTCATAAACGGGAATCATGGACCCGGCTGCTGTGTGCGTTCATTTGGCCGGGGCCTGATGTTTATCGCTGAAACGTTGGGGTTCAATGAAACCAAATTGGAATGGACGAAATAGAATTAACGAACGGAGGGGAGAAAATTAAGGAAAGGAGAAAAGAAAAGGAGGAAATCAGTGGCGACATCGAAGAGAAAAAAGCGCGCGACCGTCGTGGTATGCACGCGAGACACAGAGAGAGAGAGAGAAAGAGAGAGAGACGGGCCCTAATTATAATCAGGGCCTGAATGGTAGCGCTAGGCGCGCGATATAAAAGTCGACGGGAGTCTCGATCGTTGAACTTGGCGCGCTGATTACGTTCAGACCGAGCGATATTCTTATTCTCTCCTTCCTTCTTCTCGGATTCTCAACAGAAAAACTAGCGGGGGAGCGAAAAGGAGTGCAAGAGAAAAAGAAAAAAGAATCAGAAAAAAAAAAATAATACGAGAGACGCATGCGTGTGTACGTTACGCCATTGTTGGTACTTAAAAAAAAACACTCGTTTATCACCTGTTTCCTTATTCTTTTGTTAGCCAAGAGGGACTTTATATATATGTATAGGTAGTAGTAGTAGTAGTAGTACGTAGAGCAAAAGGGGGAAAAGATTTCCAATGCCCAAAAGAGAGAGAAAGAAAACCAAGGGGGGTCAAGGGTTGTCCATTTCAGGGTCGGAAGCCATTATTTATACGGTAGAAGAAGAAGGAGAGAGAGAGAGAGAAAAAAAAGAGTTAGTCTATTTTCGAATCAGACCAGGAAACTGAGAGCTCGCTGCACCTTTATGACACAACGATTAGAGCCGAGCGCACTGGGTCGCTGTGCGCCTAATTCTTTATATTCTCTCCTTTTTTTTTCTTCTTAACTCTTAAATGCATAAGTGGCCTGTTTTCCAAACCGGCGACATGACCACAAAACCAGGTGTGCGCACTTCGACCGTTCTAAATTCTTCGTCTCCCTCTGGTTTTTTTTTAACCGAGTGATCTGGATAATATACTCTATTTCGTATCCCCCCTTCCAGGACGTTTAGGGATACAAAAAAAGGGTGAAAAAGTTGTATATTACTCGACGATGTAGTTAAGAGAGATGCGTCATTTCCCGACTGGATTGAGCTGGTGAGTTACCCAGGTGAGTTCGTGGAGGCGTTCAAAAATGAGTTCTAAATATAACGATGGAAAAGATGGAGAGAAGCATCCGTGTTATTGTGCAATACCATCTCTGTTTCTGTGTCTCTCTGGGGAAATGGTCGAAATGCGCAGGTCTATACCCGACGCGCGGCATTCCGGGGTATATATATAAATATACCTCTTTCTCTCTCTCTCGCCAATAAAAATATCAGGAATTATATGGATGGCGTATATATGTATATATATGGTTATTTTTTTTGTGAGTGCTGGATGCCGAAAACGTCCCACTGGATGCTGGCCAAAGATGTGGTGGACGGAAAAGAACAGGAACATTATCACACGGAACGACACAACAGCACCAACAACAGAGAAAAAAATAAAGTGTAAAAAGAGCTAGAGAGAAAGAGAGAGAAAAAAAAGGAACCGGTTATATATGTTGTGAAGCGAACTTTGACCGCCTGCGGTTTGGCTCTCTCCATGGAACTCTGCTTGGTCGGTTCGAATCGGTCGGTTGGACGGTATCATGCGTGCGACCGTATCCAGCCATACTGGCCGTTTGCCCGCATCCTCTCTCTACTACTCTACCCGCCAGACAGAGAAAAAACAAGACAGCGGAAAAAAAGGTAAAGAAAAAACAACAACAACAACAAACAAATGAATATATATACGCTGGAAATCAAACCGATTGCGTGCGACGGACGCGACGCGTTGATCCTGTCGCGGACCAACAAGGTAACTCACTTATTGGCCCTTTCGGAGACTGGCACAACAACAACAAAATCTGATAATGGCTAGTCAGTAAGAGAGCGGGGGAATCGTATAAAATGAGACAATTCACGTCGGGTCCATCGATGCGGTTCTTGTACGCCGTGCGGTTTCGTCTCCAAACGGATTACGTCAAGAGGTTCGGTCACGAGAGGGTCCTCTTCTCTCTTTTATTTCCCTCTTTTGTCCGAGGCTATAGGCTGCACACAAACAGAGAGAAGGGGGGAAAGCTGTTTTGACATGACGAGCGCTTCTCTCTCTTTCTCTCTCTCTATGTTTACAATTTCTTCTTCTTCTTCTTGTGGTATTTGACTCTATTGTCTTCTTAATTGTCGTCGTTTTTTTCTTCTTCTTCATCCTTTTCTCTACTTCAGCGGTTTTGATTGCACGCCATGTCGCCGTTTGCAAAGATGATTCTCGACTTTTTTCTTCTTCTTTTTTTCTCCTGTCCGGCTAAAATATTACCGGTGCGGTCTTGTCGTACGTGTTACGAGTCAAGTCGGGGCGTGACCCCATCCACACACAAGTTTTCTTCCTCTTCATTTTTCCGTCCCTTTTTTTTCCTAATTCCATCGTTGGCGACGCAAAGAAACCTGTTTGCTTAAACCTTCGTCTTTTTTTTTCTCTCTCTCTGGAATGGAAAAATGCGGATAGAGGAGAATTTTCAAAGGCTGCGCGCACACATGCAACCGCCGGCCCAGCGGGAGACGATAGAAAAAGAAGAAAAAACCTTATAACCCTGGCGGCGGACGTTGCTTCGACGCGGTGCGGTGCGCGCAATACTTTTTGAACGCAAAAAGAGGGACCCGAGACACATCGGAAATACCAAATTCATCTCTTCCAAAACGTCGTGTGCCGTCCTAAGACTTTATATATAGCTTCACGTAAAAAAGATTTCTTCCCTTCAGTCTTTGGCGACGACCAAGACAGTTAATTACAATTTTTTCCCCCTTCTTTTTTATACTGCCAACCCTAAGGAAAGGTGTTTCTATATACGACCCGGCCGCCGCCGCCGCCGCCGTCTTCAGACGAAAAAAGAAAACAAAATATATACAGTATCCGAAAAGGAAGAAGATGAAGAAAACGGCCGAGGAAATCCCGCTATTCATCACAGTCAACGGGGTCGCCGTCTCGTACTACACTCTTTTTTTTTCTTCTTCTAAATAATAACTCTTTGAACTGGGCAGCATACTGTGCGCATCCTTGTCTAATATTTTCCATGCCCTATCTAGTGTCCGAGGAGGACGTTGTCGCCGCCAGGTATTGTTACTAATTAAACAGCTTGATTACGTGAGTGCGCGGACTTTTTGGTCTCGTTTTCTTTACCGAGGGCTTCGAGGATTAAGTGGATAGCCATTTCTTCTCAGTGATGTATTATAGCCGCACGCTCATCTGCACACACACACATGTCTTCCCCATATGTTGACAAGGCCGGGCGTAAAAAGATACCCGTTGGCTTGACTTTATTTTTTCTCTCCTTCCTTCCTTCTCCTTCTCCTACTACGCGCATATACGAAACCGAATTAGCATGATGCATTCAAAATTGGAAAAATGCTAACCGCATATGCCCGCTGGACGGGCTCTGACCGACCCCTCTCGTCTCATCGTCGTCTCTTTTTTTGGTCACGAGTTCAAATTACTCCTCATTTCTCTTGTGTAGAAGTCGTCGTATTAGTAGCAGGAGCTGGTGTAGTGGTGGTAGTAGTAATAGTAGCAAAAGGCAGGCAGCTACAGTATACACAATCCACCAGCTATATAGTGACGGACCCCATCAGTAGCTAGAGGGTTCAAAGAAACCTGTCAAAAACCCTTCCAGACTTATTTCGACGCACATATACGACCGTTCCTTCTTCGATCTCCGGCTATACAGTTTCACCTCGCGCGCTGATACCGAGCCTTTTTCCTCCCTCCCCCTTATTCCTTTATGGACAATTTTTAGAAAAATAAATAAACATAAAAAAGATAGAAGAAGTTAACAATTCCTCTCTTCTTATAGTGGACTCGTCGCGATGACGCGCTCTTCTCTCCTCGTCCTGGTTTCTCCACCGAAGAGAGTTTTATCGGAGGGGGCTTTTTCGTCCGGTGCCAGAGATAGGAGCGGATAAGTATTAGAGAGAATAGAGAGTAGAGTGGTTAGATACGCTCGTTGATGGTGGCCGATGGTAATAGTAGTTGTATGTCAGCAGCAGTAGGCTTATGGCGGTGGTGACCGGGTCGGCGCAGTGGGTACATTCTCCGTCCCAATGATATCCGACATAGCCACGACGGTCCCCCATAACCACAAACCACCGTCGTGACAGCCAACACGAAACCCGAATCCGTCTTATGCAGATCTTTAACGGCTCCCACTGCTGCAGTTGTGTTGTCTCCGACTCCTTTTCAGCATTTTTCCTCTCTTTTTTCCTGGCCCAAACATGCAACATACAAGCTATCAGACTCTTTACTCTCTCTCTCTCTGTGTATCGGACTCACCAACAAACACAGTATAGAGACAAACGTAACCCCCCCAAGAGTCTTGTGTCTTATCCAGGTAAGAAGGAAATAAAAAAGAAACCCATTCGGGTTCGCTGGGAAGCTGTTGATCTCTCTCAAAGAGACTCCCCACTATCTATCTTGCCTCTCTAATATGTGGACGCAAACACCAGACGATGACGACAGATAAGAAGAAGCGCCAGAGCCCCTTTAGTTGTTGCATCGCTTCCCTCCGCCACCAACCGTTCTTCTTCGGCTGCTGCTGAAGGGCTGTAGAATGAAGAAGGCGAGTTATACAACTTTTCGGGGCTTGACTCACACAAGTCGTATAGTATAGAGAAACACACATCGAGAGAGAGAACGAGGAAGCAGTTGACATATCGGTCTAGCGCTTAGTACTCCTTTAAAAAGCCATTATAGATTTATCACCAGTGTTCTCCTTCTATACTCCCTTAGACTTCTCGACCGGTAAAAAGAACAAACGAAGAAGGCGCACACTGTCTGTCCGTTGAAACTTTTTTGGGCAAAGGCTTGCGAAATAACACAAGGAGTGGGTGGGGCCCAACTGACTAGGATTTGTGGAGGGTCCGTCGACGCCGAATCTACCGACGACGATCTCTTGGCTCAACTCGGAGAGAGGAGAGATCATTCGTCATCAATTTCATCGTCGTTATTTATTCAGACGAAGAACAAGTTCTGAAAACGCCACGTGAAGCCAAAAGGAAGAACTGAGATTCAGTCGGACAGGGCGAGGCTAAAGTTAATAGCTCTTTCGTGTTTTGTTTCTTTTTAGACATTACAACACCTGGAATTGGACCAAGTTGTTTTGACGAAGAGAGAGAATAGAGAAAAACGAGTTCCGTCCTATTCCGGTATGCTGCTCCGTGTCGTTTGCCATCAATTCAAGGTAGAAACAGGAACACGACAAAGTAGAATACAGAGGAAAATGGAGATAATAAGAGATGATTTGGAGCTTGGGAAAATGCATGAAATGAAGCATCAGCATTCCTTCCCCTCGCCAAGCGGAAGAAAAAAATCCCTAGCTCTCTCTCTCTCTCTAGTTGAAGAATGCGACCGGATTGAAACGATTGCCATCTCGCTTTGTGTGCACAGTGATGAGATGACTATCAAGACTAACCCAAACATAGCCTACTAGCCTTTTTTTCCCCCTACTACTTGACATCTTTACATCAAATCTAGGATGAGCCGCCCGGAGGCTGGAAGGCTTCTTCCCTTTTGATGATCGAGATCTTTGACTTGCGATATGTCAAATTGTGCGTGCATTTGACGCTGCTGATGAGAGGGCCAACATCTTGAGCATCTTGTGTCGGCTTGGAGCTTATCCTTCTTTGAATATTTCCAGCAGCTCCGCTGAAGAGCTAAAGGAAGGAGCCTTATCTCTATTGTGGAACGGAAAAAAACTTAAGGGAGAATGAAAGAAAAGGCGCGCGTATATATAGGTTCTGTCCCGGGACAGGCTCGGCTTCTTCCTGCTGGGGCCGTTTCAATTCCAATCACGACCAGCCGGTCATAAAGAAGCGAATCGTTGATTTTCAAACGGGTGAAGAAAGAAAGAGGCGGAAGAAAAAAATAGAGAGAGAGAGAAAGAAAATGGAATGAAAATAAAGGAAACGTTGCAATTTGAACGAGACCCAATTACCTCACAACTCATTTCGACTGTTGAACCCGGGCATAGGGGGGAAAAAAAGAAAAGAGAATAATTTAAAGCATTCTTTCTATAAAGGAAAAAAAAGAAAAGAAAGATGTCTATAAAAGGAGGCCAATCAGAAGCGATTTCGATCAGTTTCGCTGCATTTTTTTTTCTCATTTCGTAAAAAGCCTTGGCACAGCACACAGACGGCAGATGAAGTAATTTACTGTTTTGTTCTCTCTCGTTCAAATTCACGCCCCTTTTTTCCTCTTTTCCTCGAATTTCTTCTTCATTTTGTATTTTATTGTTTAAAGGACCTGTTGTCTCGGTCGCCCATTACAGGCCATTAAGCGTATTCAGCACGTCCCGGGGTCCGCCGTTTTTCTTTTGCGGCGCGTCACTAGTTTGCTGCTGCTGGTGGTCATCCTAAAAAGAAGTTTAGCTTCTCCCCATTCTGCATTCTCAATCATTTCCCCATTCCGTCGTTCCATCCGCCCGGAACGTGCCTGAACACTCTCCTGCTTTGGTAAATACTTGTATATACACCTCGCTTAGAAGGCAGGCCATTCCCTTTTCAACAAGGCGGAAATGATTTCAAGGGAATTGCATTCGAAGAGATCGGACATGTACAGCAGCAGCGTCGAGTAAACTTTTTTCTTTCTTTTTTTTCACCGATGCGCTGCTAGTAGTCCGTACTCGCATTCTCTCTCCAGGGGCTTCGTTGAATAATCATGCGGCCGATGTTCCTCATCGACTTTTTTTTTTTGCAGTATACGGACGGGGGGAGCGAGTGGACTTGTAGTTGTGCTGTTACTACTACTACCAGAGCTGCACGACGGTGGTGAGGGGTTGGCTCGTCCGGATCGTTAAGGCCCGAGTATACTCATTAGCAATATATTTGCTAACGAAAGAGAAGTCTGAGAGAGAAAGCGGGGCAAACTCTAGAGTACAACACAGCAAGTAGTCTCAATGATGAAAATAAAAAGAGTCGTGTGCGTCTTTCCCCTCTATTTCACCTTTTAGTTGAAAAGCAAAGCTAGCTAGCCCCGCAAGTTTTGCTGTACATCTCACTCTCTTACGGGGGTGCTCTTGTGTTCTGTGGCCTTTTCTTGTTTTCCCCTAGCGCTCTCTCGTCTCTCTCTGTCAGAGAGCATCGCTACCAGAGAGAGAGTAGCTGCTTTGCTTTTGTTCTGTTGTTGTTATATACTCGAAAGTTGTTGTGAGCGAGAGCTCCACCGCCAAGTAGAGACGCAGCAACAGCGGCAAGTTGAGTCTTCTAATGTGGCGCTGCTTCAACCACAACCACCCCGACCCAATCTAAACATATAACGTAGCGTGTAATATCCAACCGGTTGGTACAACACCCGTCGAAAACTTTCCTCGAAAAGCAGTTCGATTTATATTATATATACTACATCTCTACAGCATTCAGCTGTTTACCTGCTGCGGTGATTGTATTCATCTTCTGCGCCTCGAGTCTTCTCTACTGTCTTTTGCTGCGCGTTGTCTACCTCCATCTCTCTCCCATACGCTATTCAGACGCCATGATACGTCGAGTTCTATCGCTCTCTCACTCTCGGCATTTCACGTTTTGTGTGTGTTGTTAGTTGTCCAGGTACATACACTCTGGCTGCAAACTTCGACTCACGTTTGACTTCACGCTGTGGAGCCTCTCTCTCTCAGTTTCGTTCATTCTTTTCCTTTTTTTTTATTCCTCTTTGTTACTCTCTTTGTTGCTCGTGGGGTGATGATGTATTTTCCTTCCTATAGTTCTTTTCGTTGTCGGATTGTCTTGCGGGTCGAATCCGATCGCTTGATTATGCAAAGCCCCGGTGGTTGGAGATTCGGCTTTAGGGTAGAGGAACAACTACGTATATGATGATACGTAGTAGTAGTAGTAGTAGTGCTCAATAGCATTAAAATGTTATTTAGCCAGACACATATCCGTTGTGGTAGTGGTCTGTCGACCAGCATTCCGCCATCCGACTAATGATTTATAATGAAACTTTAATGTCGTCGGAATGGAGGACGTCGGGACCGACGGGCAAGTTCATATCGCCGGGGCCAAACTGTTTACGATTCGAACCTCTGGAGAAACGAGAGAGAATGATAATAAAAAGGAACAAGACGTGCGGAGTAGAGGAGGAAGAGCAAAGGAAATATCTCCGCACCAGTCTCACCCGTATAACGAGTTGTTTTCTTCTAAAACGATCGAATTTTTATGCTACCACATGGCGATTTGAATACTTTCTTTCTAGATGTGTGTCTGTGTCGATGAATTTTCTCCCATTTTCTCTCTGCCTCCTTCGCTACGGTGCGTATGTAAATGCGCAAAAAAAAAGAAAAAGAAAATACCAAGTAGTTGGAAGACACATTCGTATATATAAAAAAGTGTTGGTGTTGATTTGAATATTTTGGTCTTCCTTTATACATTTTTTCTTCTTTTTTTGTTCGTTCTTTTTTTTTCTAGTCCGGGCCTGACTCGGTTCCAAGGTCGCACACAATAGCTTTACCTTTTCTTTCTAATAATCCGTAGCTTACCTTTACCTCTCTCTACCCAGCACTGAGCGGGATAGGTTCGTCTTTTAGCCCGGACCGACTCTCTTTCGGTGGGAGGAGAGAAAGAGGGGGGGAAGGTAGCGCGAGCACCTACTCCATGGAGGTAGTAGGTGGAGTGAGAGAAGGGAGGCTTCGGGGCAGGGACCAGGGGGGTTGAGGGACGACTGTAGGAAACAGCGTGCTCAGAAGCGAGCCGGCTGCCTGGCATTGCGGTGCTACTCTTTTGCTGCTCTCCGTTGCTTGCTTGCTGCTGCTGCTGCTGTTGCTAGCGTTTTTCATCGTCGGATTCTCTTCTCTCCATCTCTCTCTCTTTTTACAGTGAGTGTTTGTTGCAGTGCGATGCGCGCGCGCTTTTCCGTCGTGTCGGTTTATTTGCCGTTTACCCAAATGTTTCTAACTGGACCTGCATCGTCGCTCCGTTTGTGTTTTCCGTGTTGTTGAGAATTGTTTGTTCATTCGGTTCGAGACCGAAGCACCACTTGCCAGCACTTGGATTTGCATTTTTTTCCACCCGTGGATTCCCCGTTTCGGATCAACTTTTTGGCACCAGTGAATTTTTTGAAGAAACGATTTTTTTGTCGAGTTGAAAAACACACAGAGTGGACAGTTTGATTTTGTTGACATTTGTGCTCGATAAAATAAATATATCGAGACGTACAGTTCGTGTTTCGCCATCGCCTTCCAGCAACCAATATCAAGTGAGTCTCAACCTTTTCTCTCTTTTTCAATGTTTGATTATCGTTTGAAAATCTACCGTTACTGTCTCTTAACGGCTGGACAGTTGTCAACGTGTGTGCGTATGCAAAATAGCCCGTCCATCTTTAAACACCCGTGTCTGATGTGTGAGTGATGGACAACGGGCCTCTCTCTGGCTACAACTGTCACCCGTCGTCATCACGGCGGGAGTGAGAGAGAGAGAGAGGCAGTAGAGGTAAAAGGTCGTCAAGGTAATGGCTAACAAGTGGATAACTGGCGTCGCTTGCGCGGGATCTTGGTGCAGCCGAGTGTCTTGGAAAATTCTGCCGGTTTGATGACGTTGCCGCGGTGGCCGTCGAACGAGGTAACGAGCTTTTGCAGTTGGGTAGGAGGGTCCGTTGACCAAAAGAACCCCGTTAAGGTAGTATTAGACGTTGGTAGTGTCAAGTGACGACGAGTCAAAAAGATATCGGCCAAGCGAGGAGGAATTGTAACGAGAAAGGGTCGCGACGTTAAGCAGCAGTCGTCAGTAGGACCACGAAATGGCCGTCGGATGATGGCTAGAATGGATACGTATAAAGAGAGACAGCCGCGTCCCTGGTCGTCGCCCCCCCTCTCTTTCTCCTCCCTCCGGGCTCTAATTGCGGCCGACATGAGTACCGACGAAGTCGCCCAAGTTTCACTCTCTCCATCCATCTAGTCATCCACTGGCAGTGGGCCGCCTCTGTGTATATATATAGTAAGTAAGTCTAGTAGAGTCATTGTCTATATCTAGCCCATCATCAAAAGAGGGGCCAAGGAAAAGGAGAGAGAACTTGAGCTTTGCGCAACCCTACAAGAGCTGGCCTTAGTAGTACGAGTCTGTCACCTTTTCCAAGGGGTCGAACCCGAAATGCACAAGAATCGTCATCCCCCCCCCCCTCTCTTCTTTCTCTTTTCCTAAAGCCAATTTGAAATGTCTCTCTCTCTCTTTCTGCCTTTTTCTTCTTCTTCTTCTTCGTCTACGTCTCTCTTTTCTCGTTTAGCCTAACCTGCACCGCGTTCCCTGACGAGAGAGTCGCGCAGCACCCAATCCCGCAGCACGGAATCTTTTAGCGGCTGCCAAACGAACCCAAGAACAACAACAACAACAAAGCGGCTGACAATGTTGTTGGACTTATTGGGCGACTAGATCCAAAGCCTGTCCCCTTTTTCCCGAGGATTTTCTCGACATTTTTTCTCCCGCCCATTTATTTTTTTATTTTTTTTTTCTCTGGGAGTTCTCTTGGCCGTTTTTCTTTACGTATCGACTGAAAGTCGTCGGAGGTGTCCATGCGAAGAAAGTCGTATGGTCTATCGAAGGGTTGAAAGATGGTTGAGGCCAATCTTTTTGCCTTCTTGTAGTCACGAAGGGCGACGGACAACAAAGAAAAAGGAGAGAGAGAAGCGCGGAAAGGGGTGGGTCTTTCGGGAGTCGGTAATCGATATATCGATCGCGGACGATTTGGTGCAGTGACGGACAGGAAGAAGAGTTGAAGGAGGAGGAGGAAGAGGCAAGATACCAACAGCTCCTACTGCTCTGCCTCGTGCTGCCTCGACTCGAGCCGGAAAGACGAGCGTCGACATGTTGACGGTACGGTAGTCAAGTTGATGCTGCTGTATTTATAGTAAGAGAAGAAGACGTACGAAAGCTAACGATTCACGTCGCCTTCGTCGCCGTCCGATTCAAATTGACAACCAGGAACGAGAAAGACTTGCTGACTTTTTAGCGTGACTTTCCCAATTCCGCCAGCGGTGCCTTGAACGCCGCCCACATTTCTTTTTTCTTGTCTTTTCTCTAATGAAGTCATGAGACTGGATTCGACGTCGCTCGTTTCGATACTCATCGATCCGCCGATCCGGTTCGCGTGATTGAATCCTTCAACCATCCGTAACCGATATCTTGGTCGAAAGAAACGAATTCTCTCTGCTGCTGCTGCTGCTCCTGGACTAGAGGAAAAATCATCGTCGTCGTCGAATCCATAACCGTTTCATTTCTTTTTTGGTTTCTCTGTCTGTCTGTCTGTCTTTTGATCGTGTTGCTCACGCTGCACGAACGACTCCCCGCGCCGATCACCATCGAGTTTCGTCCTTGACGTACAACTTGTGCGCGCCGATTATTTACGCGAGCGTGATATGCAAATCGAGCCGACCCATCAATCAATACGGCGGCGGCGTAGTGGTGGTGGTAGTCGTCGTCGTAGTGGGGCTCTTTCGGCGGAAAAAGGAACGTTAACCAACTGGTGAATAGCTAAAGACGACGGCATGCGGCTACGGGAGAGCTCATAGAGCTCACGCCACACACAGCAGACGTCGCCGTGCGGCGTTGCTGGGTTCTTCGATTCCGCAAATCTCCCCCTCTCTTTGCCCGCACACGCAACACAACAGGCGGTGGCGACGCGTCCATCTCTTATTTCTTTTTTTTTGCGGTTTATTTCCAGCCGGGCAGTGAGCGTTTCACGCTACATCGATATAGATCGTTTGAATTGCTTCTTCCAACGGTATTTCCCTTTTAGTCATCGCTTAGAAATGCCCCGGCGTGACGCGCTACAACAACAACAACAACACTCCCACGCCGTCACCGTGAGTCGAAGAAGAAGAAGAATTTTCCGCTCCGCGTTTCGTTCGTTTCTCTTCGCAGTTTTCTCTGACGTGTGCCAACACACAACGGGTTTTCTTCTTTTTCTTGGCTAAAGTCACAATGGGAGGTCCCCAGAAGAAGAAGAAGATAAGAAAACAAACTGGAAAAAGAACAACAACATTTTCTCCTTTTTGTCGTTAAGAGAGACGCGTTCCTTGATGAATAAATAATCAGGAAATGACTATTACAATCACTATTTGGTTTTTGGTGGCTGATTTCGACATCCGAAAAAAAGGCAGACGCGTTTTGTTTGTTTATCTTTTCTCAGAATGTATTATTTTTTTTTTTAATCCACTCTCTCTCCGCTTCCATTTTGCGCGCGCCGTTCGTAGAAGAAAAAAGAAAGAAGAATGTTTGGATTTGTTGATGTTGACCCACCTATCATAGTAGAGCAGTGCATCCCGAAACCGGCTCTTTTTTTGTTGATGTTTCGCCATAACAAAAAAATGCGGACGTAGCTTGGGCTGCGCAGAACCGCTTGATTATTTTTAATTACATCGTGGACCTCTCGTGACCCGCACTTTCTCTTCGCCGAACTCGAGGCCCTACTCGTAAACGTTGTCTGCAGCTGTTGAAACGATCGGGCGCAGAAGCGCAGCATCTTCTTGACCGTCAGAGGCAAAAACATGTCTGGCCCTCTGCTGCTTCTTTCTCTTTTGAAAAGAAGAAAAATACAAAACGCGCCATTAATGCAGTCAACGGCCAGTTGGGAATAAATGTTCCAGAATATGAGTGCAGCAGCAGCTCCCTGGCATTTTTTGTTTTCTTCTTCGGTAGTCGTCTGTAAGGCGCATAAGTGTTTTTCTCCTCTTTTTCGACTTTGTAATAATCACCTGGCCGTGAGCTAGACTGCCTAGAGAACGTAGTAAAGGTGAACAAGCGAACTCTGCATGCCTACTCGTACGAGCTTTACTCTCTTGGGCGCTCTACCGGGCAAATTACTTTGCGTAACAACAACAAGAACGATCCCGAAAAAAGATGTTGTTGCATTGTTTCCTATATGCTCCTCTTTTTAGCCCCAAGAGAAGGAGGTGGTCGACTAAAAGAAAACAACACACAACTGGCTGGTACTAACACTCGCCCGTCTATGGAAACAAAAATTTTCTCCTTTTTTTATTTTATTTATTTTTCCCTTTTTCCTTTTTTTTCTCTCTTCTCGAGAGCCGCGTCATCATCATCATCATCATCATAACAGTCATCACGGGGGCCCATTGGTCTTTCGTATCTGTGTGCTGGCAAGCAACGGTGCTGGTGCGCTGCTGCCGCTCTATGCCGTCGCCGCCGCCGCCGCCGCACAGCGCTCCGGTTATTTTACCGCGTGGAGATAATGAGCGTAATCAGAATAGTTGTAGTGCCCTCTTCTTTTTTTCTTCTGTTGAAGACGAACGATTTAGATTCCACCCTCCAAGTCTATTTTTTCTTCTTCTTCTTCTTCTTTTCAAAACGCTCGAAAGCAGAACAGTCGATTACACTTGATGGGCTCGTATCATAAACCTATCTGGTTCTAATTTCTCATTCTCGCTCCTTTTTCCTCAATTGAATGGCGAACCCTCTTGGGCACATCCGGGTTGTTCACTGCAGTTGACCGATGTCGATCCGATCTGGACCCGACGAAAACACGAACGATCGATTTTTTCCCGTGTGTGATGTATAAAGTAGTTGTCATCGTCGAGGGCGTTATCAAGCGTTCGCAGCATTATTGGCTGTCGGAGTGAGCTAGCGAGAAAGAGAGAGAGGCGTTTTATTATATCGGCTGACAGTTGATAGTCGACCGATATGTCTCACGCCCCAACGGATTATGAACGCACAAACACACAAGCTGCTGCTGTCGGTCGCTCGAGTACTTGTGCGTCGTATATACACGGATTGACGTATTTATTTGTATATACTCAATGAGACTTGGCAGAGTCGTATCGAGGGTCCGATTCTCATTAAAAACGGGGTCGCGCCAGTCTAGAAGTTAGTGGGTGGCAAAGACGCGCTCCTCCTTGGTTACTCTGCTTTCTTAATATGTTCAGTCTAGCATGCCGTCGACGACGTCGGCGGCGGCGAGACCCAAAAGATTTTCACCCTCTTCACTGGAAACTCTTCTCTGTAATCATTCTCTCTCTCTCTTGTCGACGACGACGCTCGATATTACCTTCTGGTGCATCGGAGTCTTCTAGAAAGGACGCGACACGCGTTGTTCCTTTACCCGTTTTATCCCGAGACCGGCAGCCGCCGCCCAAGGAGAAGAGAAGAAAGAGATAGAAATACAATATCCGCTCTAGTCAGAGTCCACTCTCCGTATTTTCTCGTCTCTTATCTCTGCCAGCCTTGTTCCTCCTCGTGTCTGATGGCGATGACAATACGCAGTCACCGGATTCGCTTTGCAAAAGGCTTTTCCCTTCTCATTTGCGGCATCTGTCGACTACGAGACTTTTGTCGTCGTTGAGACTGCGACGATGGCGATTCTCTCTTGTCTTTTTGGTTAGTTTAGCCGATGCTCTCTGATCTTTTTGCCCGTCCATGTTGTTTTACTACGTCTCTTCTTCTTTCTTTCTTTTTCAACGGTATAGATTCAGTTTTTATTATAACCGTTGACGGACTGACGTCGGACCTCCCAACTGGTTACGATCATTTTCTCTTTCTCCGTCTGGGACTTGTCTTGGTCGTCGTCGTCGACGACCAAGACTTTCTTTCATTTTCGTGGCCGAGCGTGTTGTGTCGGTTGCGTTCCTTTGATTGCTCCGAGGCGCGCCGTAGGTTTATCTCTCTCTTTTCATCATCTTCAACGGTAACCACCTTCTCCTTGTTCCCAACTTTTTTTTCCTTCATAGTTGTTTTGCTTCTTCTTCTTTTAGTTTTTTGTTGCGCGTCGGATAGCCACAAGAAATGATGAAGTGTAGCTCCCCCTACTCTCCGAATTCTCGACAACCCAAATAAAAGAAAGTAGGGAAAAGATAATGAGAGGTACAAGCACAGTACATACAACATACAACACGGGGAATCGAGAAAAAGTGAACAAGTGGTTGGCTGGCTGGCCAGCTTTTGCTTCAGCTCTTGCTGATGTCACTGTTGTGTCGCACCGCAACTTTTGGGGGGGAAAAACTTGATGGACCGCGCTAGGGGGGTGATGACTGGAAAAATACAGACATTATGAAAAGAAAGAGAGAGAGAGAGAAAGAGAAGCCGGAGAGAGAGAGAGGATGAAAGATGCCTATTAGCACCCCGTTTTCTCGTGTGTGTGTGCCACCAATTCCGCTAATGCCCATCATTTCTCCGTCTCTCTTCCAAAGCCCCTCGGAAATTTCCCTATTATGCAGGTGCTTTTTGATTACAAGAGCGTTGAGAAAGTGATCGAGATTCGCTTCGCCACCGCAACGGTTGGTCGTCGTCAAGGGAATGGAATGGAGTCTATTTAGCGTGTTATTCTTTTTTTTCTCTCTCTCTGGTTCTTCTTTTTCTTATAAAAATAACTCTTCTGGCCGTTTTAAATCAAGGCAGCAGCAGCAGCACCGGGGAAAAAAGGGGTCGTAATTATCTACTCCGGCTGGCTGGCTGGCTCTGAGCAATTAGTTGTTTCTGGGAGAGGGATAAAAGGTCGAGAGAGGCTTCCAATCAACAGCTCTTCTCTTTCTGTTTCTCTCTCTTCGTGTTTTCTTGGCGTCCTTGCAGCTCATCCTCGCAACTATTTATCTACCCGTTGGTAATAAAAACAAAACAACAAGGTAAACCGGTGTGTTGTCGGCGGTGAAGGGCGAAGAATGAAAAAGGCAGTAGAAAACTACAAAAAGAAAAGAAAAGACAAAAAAGAAATAGGGAGGAGGATTGAAGATGAAGAACGAGGAAGAGTGTTGAAACTAACTAGCGAAATACAAAATACCGCGGGTCGTGATGATGAATCGGCCAAGGCGAAAAGATATCTGGCCCCAACGAGGAAAGCGCTCGGAGGATTGCGCACCGACAATCATGAGACGACGATGCGATGCATCTCTAAAGAAAAAGAAACGAGAACCAAATGGAGAGTCGGAACGATTTGGGAGAATCGTGATAATATCCACCGTTGCGGTCGTCGGACAGCAGCAGCAGCAGCACAGAAAAAAGTGTTCCTCCGTTGCTTATTAAAAAACACGAGAATCCGACAGAAAGGAAAGAATGAAAGAGCTGCCGGAGGACGCTAAACGGGTGGTCTTTTTTCGTTCGTCCTGGAAAACTTAGTCGGCGGAACGCTAGTGACGAGCCGAAGATTTTTCCTTTGAATCTTTTAAATTTTTTTGCTCGAATTCAATTTTAAATTGCGCAGTTGCAACTGGATCAAAAGAAAACTAGGGGGGAAATTGTCGGTAGGCGGAGACTTGTAGCGACTTTGAATGATGACGTAGTTGATGTCTCAACTCGGCGGTTGATGCGCAACCATGTGATTGCTCTGATTTGAAAGTGTCCGCAGGTGAATAGAGAACCGAGGGGGAGTGCGGCAATGAAACAAAAAAAAAACGTTGAAATAGAGAGAGAGAGCACTAAGCTATGGGGCAAATTGAGGGGGTCGTTCCAGTGACTTTGCCGGAAAAAAAGGACGAAAATTGACCGTTGATTGAGAAATTAGATGCGCTCTCTTTGAAACTATGCTACCTACTAACCCCCCCGACTAGACTAGACAGAAAAAAAAGATACTATATAGTAAAATAACATTGTACAAAACTCAACAGGTACAACTGTCGTATTTTTTTTCTTTCTTTCTTTCTCTCTCTCATCGTCCACCTACCATTCAAATGAAGGGGCCGCACGCTGGAGGCGGAGCCGTCGGTTGAACTATAGGGTACCCTCATCAACTCTCTCTCATGGATTTTGTTTTTATTTTTCCCTACTTTTTCGGTTAGTGGTGGTAGCCAGAAAGACGAAGAAAGTCGGACAGGCGTAGACAGAAGAAAACGAGGGGAGAGAGATATTACTGCATCTACATGCTAGTAGTAGTTAGAGATGAAGGGGGGAAAAAGAAGAGACAAGACTTTTTTCTTTTCTTCTTCTTCGGGGTCTTTGTCTCGCGTTGATGCCGTTTCGTATCAACATCTGCATATTAGTGATGGGTCTATTGTTTTTATCTCTTCACGGAGCCGGTTAAAAGAATGCCTTATTATGATTGCTGCTGCCTCTTCTGCTCTTCATCGTTTTGATATATATTTCTTTTTTTCCCTTTTCGCCTCCATCAACGATTTGTGGCCGTATTTTTAGCTTTCCTTTGTTTTCCACCTCTTGAACCCTGTCAGAGAGAGAACTCGGGTCACGCCAGCACAGCACAGGTGTGTCGTATGGGGAGCAAGACGGACTGCTATCGCGCGGCAAGCACGCTATCTTCTATGGATCGCAGTCATGACCGCCTTGTTGCGTGATTGTAGTCAGTGTTGCGCCTTCTTGGGGATTTTCCATTTTTCGACCCCTCTTGTTTCCCGCTGTCATCGCTATCGGGCGAATCGTTGGACAGCCCGTCTAGCAGAATCGTATATTCGTCGTCACACAAGAAGAGACGGACAGCAGAGGACACAAGATATCGACTTATAGACTGTAAGCAAATCAAGTATGTAAGGGAATCAGATCAATTGATCTGCGAAGCCAAGCTGAAGCGCAGCCCAGCTCTTGCTGGAGCCATCTTGAATCGGGCAGAAGTTCAAGTGCACACGATCGGTTGGAAAGGGGAGAACAACACGACCGGGCATTGTACTGGCTTCTTTGCTAGCGCACACGGAAACGCACACATTTATAACAAAAGTCAGCAACAAGGAAAGATACAATGGAGAGGCGGCCAGCACAGTCCGAGAGCGCCATTTTCCATCTGTAGACGGACAGAAGGGGACGGACGAGAAGAAAACTGGCCGAGTTGAAGGAAATGGACAAGGACAGGAATCTTGACGTGGATAAGAGGAATGACGTACAGAAAGCTATTGAAGCCGGTGGAGGAGGTTATGTGGAAAAAGGACAGGAGGGGCTGGAGAGAAGGAAAAAAAAACTATTCGTCGGTCCGTCTGTGTATTTCTAATAAGAAATGGGGAAAAGGAGACGACGGTGGTGATGGTGTACCTACCTTGTAGTGTAGTAGTAGTACTAGTAGTAGTGGCTCTCGGGGGTCAGGTGAGGCCTGTAATGGCCGGCAATATAATCAGGTGAAGCGCCCAGAGCGTCATTCGACTTTTGACTCTCCCCTCATTCTCCGCCAGTCAAGTCCAGACTTCTAGTCTTTTTTTTTTCTTCTCATTCTTCTTCCTCTCGTTTCCAGAGTCTCTCTCTCTCTCTTTTGACTCGGACCCAAACGCATTTATGTGTACAACATGTTTCCAACCGTACAGGAGAGGAATAAAGAGAAATAAGAACGCGCAACCCTCAAGTTCGGGGTAATTGACCACTTCGGAGAGAGCTCGAAAGGAAGAAGAAGGGAAAAAAATACAACTTTTCTTCCCTTTTTTTTTGTGTTGTTGTTTGTTGGGGCTTCTGATGTTGGTTTCTGCTTCTGTTTCTGATGCTCTCGACTGGATGTTTTCTACCCCGCGGGGTTTAGTAGGTTGCTTAAAGTTGTATCCTCTTTTTCGACCGCATCTTTTCTGGCTGGACGAGTGGTAGGAGGTTTTCCTCTTCGCTTTTCCATCACTCTTTGATTCGACAGAGATGGACTGGGCACTTTAGTGAATCAATCAATGAGTCCGCAATTGACGTAGGTCCTTCCATTGACACGCCCGTAATTCCATGTGGACATGGATGCCGACTGTTGTGGCCGATCAATGGGAATTACGTGGTCATCGACCAAGTCAACTTGTTTCATAATAGAAGCCTAAGACGTTGTCAAGCTGTTGCTGACTTGGGTACCTGAATGCAATCTAGCTTTGGTGTCTAGCCGTTCCTTTTGATCCCTGCTTTGATTCTGAATGAGTCATCACGTAATGAATCATTGAGCATTAGCCTGCATTGGACGAAAATTGTTTGGGTAAGACGACAATTTCCAAACGAGTTTGCAGTCTCTGAAAAGCATCAAATTACGGCCATGGTTGGTTCTGAACTTAAATGTAAATGGGTTTCACGCACTGCTGAGACGAATATCTAAGTCGTCTGCAACTTGATAACCGTAGACCAGAGTTAATTGCTATTGAATTATACACGGCTGAAAGGGATGCAAGAAGGAGAGAGAGAAAGCGGGAGAACAAAGAGGCCGCTCCGCCGTCACCTCCGGTTGCTACCTCCATCTTGATATCTTGGAGTTTTTGATGTTTCAGCTTTGGGAAACGCTCCGGCCGGGATTGATCCCGCCCATCAGTCAAAGACGCACGCAATCACAGAAATATATATATATCGAGCGACGTCCACCTTTTTGGCCCGTTGATTGATCTCTGCGGGCGGTAACGGAGCGTTTTGATCGAATTTTCAAATAGACTTCTGGAAATTCGTAGCCTCAGAGTTATGTAAGGGCGTCGGCGGTCAAGTCACGGCCGGCGACCGAATGCGCCGCTAGAAGAGCGAACTACAACCGCCGTGTAATATTAGGATTTCAGTCGAGCGTGAGATGGCCTACGACGACGACGACATCATCATCCCTGGTTGCATATAGTGGTGGGTGGTTTAAAGTTCTCAATTGTGTCCTTGTAGTCTCTCTTCCCACTCGAAAGAGCTTTGAGCCGAAACATCTCTCCGTTCAAGTTTCTTCTTTTTCTTTCACCTGTTTTTAGCTTCTTTTCTATCTTCTCCTTTTTGAAATCCTCTCGACTGCCGGTGAAATGAATAAAGTCGAGAGGAAGTTGTTGAAGCCGTCGACGACGAAGAAGTTTGGCAAAAACGATCCGGCGACAAGTTTGCTCCAACGACGACGACGACGAAGAGGCTATATACAACAGCCGGAATGATCTTGAGAAAAGGTCTGAACATTTCAAAGTGGAGGAATGCGCCGCTGCCGACGCCTTTTCCTTCGCGGCTTTTAACATGAACCCAAAAGTTTTTGGCGTGTTATTATGAAGCGAGCGCTCGGCAAGTTGATTATATACTTTGAACTCGGCTGCATAGAGACAAGAGGGAAATGAGAATGCGGGAGAGCGAAGAGAACGAGAGAGAGATAATACCACCCGGCCGCCCGACTGTATATATATATATATCGCTCGCTCGCTAGCTAGACTCTAGCTTAACGAAAATCAATTTCGATCATTAATATCTGTTTTTCATAGTTTCACTCTGTGGAATTGCTCTTTGGCTTCTCGACCCCGAGAGTTGCGTGTTGAGATCAAGACCGTTTTTTCATCATCATCTTGTTTTTTTTCCTTTTTCTGCTCTTTTTACCCTCAAGATGGATGATGCCAGCTTCAAGTTTCGATAAGGCTAAACCTATGCCAGTCTCTGTGTCTATGTATTTACACCTCGGCTCGTTTCGGCCCTCGGTTAATGGCCACTTAAGCGGGCGGCTCTTCTCCGTCTCTGACCGGTGCGAGTCTCACGCACGATAATCTCTCGTATATATTTATAATATATATAAAATACCGTTGGATATATATTCCGCTAACTCTTGCACAGCTCTCGGCCGCACTCGTTTACCGAGCTCGGCGAATCATCCAAGTTGAGAGTTCCCATAGACTTTTGGGGGTCCTCACTCGAAACGTTTGACTACAAGTTTAGAGCAGCATAGTGGACTGGAAGCAACCGGGGGTCCTGACGGGTCCTCCTGCTGCTGCTGCTGCTACTGCTCTCAAGAATAAAACGGAATACGAAGTAGCGAAAAACGATTCAAATGCAAATGAATCTAAAAGAGAATTGAATAGCCAAGAAGAAGAAAAAAAGAATAAGTTGAGATTGTGTACAGGTAGCGTTAGATTTATTACACTGTCTGCATACCTGGACAACAAATAAAACTTGACGTCACAGCTCTAAGGTGACTATCGTACTTTGCTATCGTAACCCGAAATCTATGTCAAGCGTTGCTACGGAGTAGATCTGTTTTCTTTATCAGATCCATTGAAATTTATTTCCCACTACGACATTGAATATACATTACGGCAAGAAGAAGTGATGCCCGGTTTTTCCAGGAGGACGAAAACTACTAAGCTGCCAGTGCCTTTTTGAATGAATAATTCCAACGGCTTTGATTGCACTCTGGTGTCTGTGTGCGTCGACAGGTCAGATTGGATGGTGGAAGGCTTCTCCGTCACGTCCTGGTGCGTACATCAGGGGCCGTAGAGAAGGAGATGATTTATCAATCACCCGAGCGTGAAAATAGAAGAGAAGAAATAAAAACACATTTGCACCTGTCAGTTGCGATCAGCACCTGTATTCTTCGCCCGCTGAAGCGGAAAAATGGAGCCGGGGTAATGCGGGGAAAGAATGCCACTTGAAGTTTTAAACGAGCTACTGCTGTGGGAGTTTCTCTCTCGTATACGTACGCTAGCTTGTCTGTTGTCGGACCGAGTTCAGAATAGACACGTTTTGCATAGGTAATGATTGTAATCGAGTCAGTCGACATCCCGTTTTTCACTCTTGACGTCAAACAGGTAGCAGCGAGTCGAGCAGCTGATGTGCCCCCGTCTTTCACTCAAGTTGAGCTTGAATAGTGCGGAGCATTTTTTCTCGACGAAATAAAGTTTTGTTGCCCGAAATATACCCCCGTAGTACAGATTTTAGTAGCAAGATATTACGCCTATTACAATCTCTGAGAATCGAGACGGGAGAAAACATCCGAAGGCGACGGGGTCCAACTTGATTGAAGTTTTGTTAATGGGTTATATACACAGAAATGGTTGATGGAATGTGAAATTCAAGTTTGAAGATGCAGCAGCAAGTGTCGAGGAAAAGAAAATGAGAAAAGCACCAGCAGTCTTGATAATTGCTGATTGTATCGTGCTGAGGGAGAGGCGCCTCGCTTCAACGCTTTCCAAATCCTCTCCCGACCTCTTTATATATTTATCTCTTTTTTTTCTTCTTTTTCCCCACTCTGTTGAAATATTCAAACATTTTCAGCCATCATCATCGATGGAAGACGATCGATTCGGTCTTTGTCTCTACAATTTTTGTGTGTTTTTTCTCTCTCTCTCTCGTTACCATGATTAGTTTCGTCATTACTTTATTTTATTCCTTTTATTTATCTTTTTTTTTTTGTTTTGTTTTAGCGGGCTCTCGGTTGTTGTTATCCAGTCAGTCACATCACGCATCGTAGCTCGATAGGTTCAATAAAGCAATAAGGAGAGGAAATGTATTGTCATGTACTGCCCAAAGAGGGGAAAAAGGAAAAGCTCATTGAAGGTGGAGGATGAACGTCCCTCCTACCTACACACACATATATATATATATGATATAATGAACGTAATGAAGGCCAATCGAGGGCTAGTGGCCCTGTGCGTGGGGTGGAGACCGGAATGCCTAGCTTTTTTTTTTTCTCTCTCTCTCTCTCTCTCTGTTAGATTTTCGACAATGACCCTTTTATTTCCCGAAAACATTTCCTCTACCCCGGAATCTGACGAGAAAGAAAGAAGAGATTGATTTATGTTTGCCCGTTGCAGCGTAATATATAGCGCAAGAGTAGTATATATATTTTTTTCTCTCTCTCTCTCTCCCTTTGCTTCTTTTCGTCAAAAGGCAGTGATGAATGAAATATCCTGTCCTTTGGCGCACAAGCTAGGATGCTTATCCGGTCTGATGTAATCGACTTCGGACGACTGACAAGAAGAATACAAACATAAAAGGGGAAAGAGATGGGAGAGCTGGCGGATTCTGCGTGTATTTTAACGTGAAGAGAATATAAGTAACAACGAAAAAGCGAACGTGCATCACGGATGGTTTGCTCGGGATTTAGACAACGTCAGCAACAGCAGCGTCAGTCTAGACGTTGTATCCACATGGAAAAGCTGGTATCCTTTCAATAGAAGGAGAAGACGAAGAAGAAAGGAAAAAAAAGTAGTACAGGGGATGGAGCAAAAGGTAGCCGTGCGCACGTAACGATAACAGATTAGCCCTTCTGCCCAGTCCATCCCTTTTCTTTGGCCAAGACGTCGTCGCGTAACTATAGAAAATAACGTTGTGTACGACACGAGCGCAGACAAGAACATCATCCATTTCTCCCCCTTTGCTGCTGCCTGCTTACTAGTCGGACTATACAGTGTACAAGAGGATAAAGAGACGACGGGCGGAGAGAAGGGGTTATTCTGCCGCCGCCGCCGCTGCCACTGATCCACCATCCGAAAGCCCTTGAAAATCGTTGCACGCTCTTTGGAGATGTTTTGTCTCGGATGGGATAATCGTAGCGAAATGCTTCTGTAGTAGCAGAGAAGAAGAAGAACAAGTGCCTCTCTATTCTTCTCCTTTCCCTGTCAATTCACGCACCTTCTTCTTCTTCCAAAAAAAAGGCGTCAATCACGTTGTGCTTGTGTTGTCACGGCTTGAAATCCTTGGCGGCGGCGGCGGTGGTGTTGGAAGCAAAGGGGATCAGATTTGAAGACTTTTCTTCTTCTTCTTATTCTTCCATTCTTTTTCCCCGCTAAGGTTTTTGTTTGGATTCCTCCCTTTATTTTCCAAATCTTTGACTTTGTCTTCTCGATACGTGTACGATGGCGGCGGCGGCGGCGACACAAGGCTCTTTGACACGCATTCCAGTAGCTGATCCCGCGCGACTAACGCGCGTCGTACACACAAAACAGGCCGAGAGAGAGAGAGAGAGAGACAAAAGAAAAACAAGAGACGATGTTTGTGTGCAGTTGAAGTTATTTTGATAACGCGGCGAATCGTGTCGGACTGGTTCCCGCTGTTTTTCTTTAGCTCCGAATGAATTGATGTCAGAAGAGGTAGTAGTAGCAAATATACCCAAACACACGAGAGATATCCAGTAGCTCCGTGATGATGATGATGATGATGAGGTGGCAGCCGAGGAGATTCTCTTGTAATACGATCGCCCGTTGTTTTTGTTTTCATTTTGTCCCCTATTTTTTTCTCGGTTTCAACTTTGTTTCAGATAAAGAAAAAGGGAAAAAAGGGGAGCAAAAAGAGAGCGAGCAACGAAATATCGTCCAAAAACTATGGGGGGTCTGACGTTGTTGTGTTGCTGTTACACGCGTTCTCCTTTGTCTGTCGTCTTGTTGTCCCTTTTGCTACTCGCTACTTCTTTTTTTTATATTTTTATTCTCCAAGCGAGGAGAATGGGAGTCAAGAAGAAAAGGAAACACGAAAGATACGTTCATCATTCGTGTAATTATGAAGCGCTTTGTTGTATTAGACTTGGTCGTAACTTTGAGCTACCGAGTAGACTGAGCGCCACTAGTAGCTGAGGGGGGCTCGACATTTGACTGCCTCTTTCTCGCAGAGTGAACCCAAAAAATCGTGATGCCGTAACAAGTTTCTCTGTTTATAACCGACTCTGTGTGTGACGTGTCCTATACAACACCGCCATCAACTTACCTACCGTAGTACTACTACCTCTCTCTCCCTCCCTCGAGTTCAATCAATTAAGGTCGGTGAGCACACGGAACGACCAAGTTAGCTCTCGGAGACAGTCGCAAGAGGTTTAGAGTTTTTCTTTTGTTTTTTTTTGTTGAAATGATGGTGCCAAACAAAAAAAGAAGGACAAGGAAAATGAGAATAAGACGGCACATTGGAAGAGGATTTCTTTGCGTGTAAAAAAAATGTAGAAAAAGTTTGGGCTAGAAAACTGCCGACCAAGAGAATTCCCACTCGCATGTTAGATGTCGTCGCAAATCCTCTCGACCCTAGTCCTGCGTCGAATGACAGCCGTATATATAAGAGAATATTCTCATCTTTCTTCTACTTATATAAACTACTATTTTGTTTGGTTGATAAGTTTACAAAGTATGGGAAGAGAGCAGAGTCTCCCAGAGCGGACCAGTTCGCGAAAATAGGTCGTTTAGTTCTTTTCTTCTTGTTGTTCATGCCCGGCACAACCAGTTGCCGTAGATCGTTGCAATCCGATAACAATTCTCGGAAGTGGTGGAAAAAAGCGGATTGGTTGCTGAGCGGACAGAACTGCGACCCGCTGACAGTTCCCATCGTCTCACGGTCGGAAACGTCGCAAAAAGAGATGGAAGATCTAGAGCTCAATTTTTGTGGTTCTGACAATTTCCGCTGTACCACGACTGACCAAAACTTTTACAAAGTGATGTAACTTGTAACCGTCAGAGATATGGATTACTTATTTCATTTTTTTTTCTTTATTCTATTCGCTCCGTTCAGGTTGGACTGGTCCATTTCCTGCAGCGCTCCACCGAAGAGCACATCCCTCTCCGTGTTTTTGCTGTTGGCGCATCTGTAGTTCATCGACGAGGGTCGACGAAAATCCGGAAGTGCGGGATTCCTATCAAGGGTGAGTACACAGTAGTGTTTTTCCGTTTCTTCTTTTCGGGAAGAAGAAGTAGAAGAAGAAAACTATGTCGACCGGAGAGTTGTGGGGGGATTTGAGCCAGTGCCATGACCCAGCGAGGCATTTAAAAGCACGTCTGGAATGTTGACGTGCTGGTGGCGGCGGCGGTCGGGATTAGGTAACTCGTCCTTGTTTTCTGTCTGCGGCTGCAAGGAAAAAGTTTCTTTTTCTGGAACAAGAGAGCGCGGCCGTAGTGCAGACACTTTGCTCCGACCGTTGAACTGATTATGTGCATCTACAGCACAGCAACGTCCCCGGAGGAAGAGAGCGCATGTGGGTCGGCGGTGGAGGAGGACGACGACGATACGCACGTATACACCAAGTGGATATACGGGGCCACGGCTCAGGTGTTTGGTGGTGCACAGCAAAGTTATCATTCTCTCACTTTATACCACCCCGAAATTTCTAGCTGACGTCGGAGAGAAGATCTCCATCTTGATCGGTTGGGAGGACGGGTCTCTCTCCAATTACGTGTCTGTACGTTATAAGAGGAGGTGAGAGGGGGGTCCGTGGTATGACGAAGCTCATCACGTTAATCGTTTTCCCCTGCTTCTTCGTTACCAAGCCAAAGATACAAGAGGAAACGGCTTTAGGGCTGTGCGATAACGAGATCTGATCGAACACGCACCGGGGTGAACTCGGTCAGCAGTTAGCGCAACTCATTTATTGAAAAAGAACCAACTAAGCTTTTGGGTCGTGGAAGAAAAAAGTAAGTTTTTGGTTGGTTGCTACTCGGACGATTCCAACTTTTGTTTGATTATTGGGCCAGCCAGTAATAGCTGTTTCCCAGAGCCGTTCAGTTATGTCACGTAGCTCGTCTCTCTCTCCTCCGATAAGTCGTGCAACTTTGATAACGTCATCATTTACTCATCGTAATGAAACCGTATTTCACATATAGAATGCCGACTTTACCTTCATACAAATAGTTAATATGGGGATGCACAAGGATTTGAATGATCTCTGTCAACTGTCCGCCTCCTCAACATCCACCGGAGCGCATTGAAAACACAGGTTTGCTCTCAATTCATCAAAGATTCACTACTCTAAATCCGAGAGGATTTTGAAAACGATTGCACGAAACGGAGGAGATATCGACTTTGGTTGTGTTAGTAGATATATATAGAGAGAGTGTAACAGAAAGATGGGCAAGTTATCTCCGGTAAAAGACTAATAGAAGAGCTCCCTGGCTGCGAAACAACTTTGCCGATGCCCACATGGTTTAACCTTCTTCTTCCCTGAAATAATTAGCTGCCGACTCTGAGCTAACGAGGGGTTTTGTGAGAGCGCAATGCCAGGACGCTTGCACGCGTTCGCCAGACGAGATATCGAAGGAGGGAATTTCCCAACGTCTATCCATCTCTGTCTCGGTGAAGAAAAACCTACAGCGGGAGGGACTCGCTTTGGGTTTGTTGTTTGTTGCCCGAGACGATTTGGTACGTAGACGCGTCCGTGAAAACTGTTCGCTTTTTCTCGCATGGGGGTTTTTCATCAGCCGGCCGCTGGAGAGCAGCAACAGCAGCAGCTCCAAAAATACAAACCGGACAGAAAGAGCCCCTCGAGTGCTGGCCGGCTCTTTATCGCTGTACGTTCCTTCCTTTTCTTTTTATGGACCACATTTCATGCTGGTAGTAGAGAAGCGAAAAGAAAAAGAAAGGAATTGTTCACCTGTGTCTGCCAAAACAGATTCCCAACAGCACCTGGGTCCTGCGTCGTCGTCCGTCCCGGCCGGAATCTCACTCACCAATCTAAATGAGAGTTTTCCATCACACCTGTTGACGATGCTCGCTCTTGGCAATCGACAAACAGACAGCAAAAAAAGAGTGGAAAGACGGAAGAAAAACACAAAGTTTTATAGCTAGGCTAGACGTATATCTTTTTTTGATGGGTCATTGCCGCGGCGACCGGGCTCCGCTCCAGCATCATCGCCCGTCTCTTTCATTTTTTTTCTTCTTCCCCAACGTCCGTTTCGTTTAAGTAGGCTTTCAAAACGTCACGAGTCATCACGGTCATTTGTTGGCCGGACCGCTCGTTTATGTAACTAAAACAGCCGTCGTAAACGCGTGGAAGAAGAAGAGAAAACGCCGTGGTGGTGGGAGTATAAGCGTCGACGACGGCGGACGATCACACGGTGACGGCCAAACAACCCGTGATTTCGCGCCAGGAACGATTTCGATGAAGAAGACAGGAGGGTGGTCTTCTTCTATACTTCATTCTTTTATTCATGTGTTTTCGAGTTGAAAGCACCAACATCATCACAACAAAAAGAAAGGAGAAGAGATTACAGGTGGGTGATGTGATGTCCTACAAGGCGGAGTCGTCTCGGCAAGAAAAAATAGACAGGCTTCTAGAGACATCTAGCGAGTCTTGTACTGGCTCCCAATACAAACGACCCGTATGCTTGTGTTGAAACTGATTTCATTTCAATGTCGAAAGAGGTGGTGGAGGGTTTTTTAGCTTTGTAGGGGGGCGAATAACAAATGGCCGCAACGTCGTATTTGGTGGTAAAAGATTCCTCCGTCATCCATCTCGTCCGCACACACATGGAGACATTCTTTCGACCCCGAGTTGTTTTAATACTAACCATCTTCTTTCTTTCTTTCTTCTTGGTGGGATTGCTTTTCTCTCTCTGTACCATTTGTCTTGCAATGTGTGGCCGACGGTTTGGTCTGGGGACGTGGGGCTCATACACGCCGGGTGGCGCACCTGCGGTTTTTGCGTCGCCCATAACTGTCCGGAGCGGGTAGCAAAGGTACGTTACCTAGGCCATATTGATGGCCTCTGCTCTTTAACGACATTGCCACGCTCGCCCGAGTTCACCCATTTTCTACTACCCCCATTGGGAAACTCTTTTTTTTTCTTTTTCTCTTTCGCTCTTTCTCTCTCTCTGTGTACATTACATTACGCGTCCTCGGCTCTCTAGCGCTGCTGCCTAGCCCCGGAACGTCACGTCTACGACCTTTCGCATTTCTTCAAAGCACGAAGAGAGAGAGAGGGAAGAAGGAAAAGAGAAAAGGCAAGATGACTAGATAAAAAGAAGAGAGGAGAGCTAGAAGGGAACCTAGAAGGAATATAAAGAGAATAAGAGGCATGATAGACCATTCGGTTGATATCATTCTTCCGGTTCTCCTTCGCCGAACTTGCTTCTTCTGCCTTCAGCCTGTGCGCCGCTCTTGGTGCAGCCAGAAACGAAAGGGGTAAAGCTTTTTGGCGCGAGTCATGTCAGCTAGAAGAATAGAACGACATCGATCACGATCTCTTTCTTCCCCTTTTTTTTCTTTTGTTTTCTTCCGCGCAACGTCTTTCTTCAACCACAGCGGTTTCTTTCTTTTTTGTGGTCCTGTTTGGCCTCTCCCTATTTGCTATTCCGTCCCTCGGCTCGTTTGCGCCGTTGATTACGTGATGGCAGCGACAAAGTTTCGCGCAACGTTCTTTTTCATTTCCGTTTCTTGTTTTTTTTTTTCTTTCGGGACTTTCCCCAGACACCACGCATTTCCTACTTCGTTCGATTTGGGAAACTGGTTAATCATTACTTTCTACACGTGGGTATCGAAACTTTGTTTCTAACCAAGTTTTTGCTTGAACTTTTTAAAGAGTTAAACAACAAATAATTTCTTCCGTTTCCGGTGTTTCAAATTCGTAGTCAAGAATAAGTCGCAGATTTTCTCCGTCTGAAAACTGTGTCTGACGAAGTCGGATTTTGACTTCGACGACTAGGACGACTTGGTTTTTTTCATCAAGGCGCTCTAAGAAAGGCAAGGTGGAAAGTCCTAAGGGCCAGCAGCAGCGGCAAAAGAGTTTGTAGTCTTTGCCTTGGGGGCGAGTCGGAGGTGGATCAAAGTGATTCGGTTCTTTTCAAAAGTCCGCAAAGTTTGAACTTGACGAAAAGAGAAAGAGCACGGATGAAGTGGGTTTTGGCGTCTACAAGACTGTTTGAATATATATATTTTTTCCTTCGGGGGGGGGGGGGGAGGGACCACGACAGCCATATAATAACGTTTAGGCTATTCAAAGACAAATCAAAAGACGATTTTAAAAAATGAAAGAAAAAAGGGAAAACACGCGAACCTTTCCTTTTTTTATTCAAATCGATCGTTGCTGTCCGCTTGTGAATCGATACTTTTCGACCCAACTGCAGCAGCAACCGAATCTCTGGCCGGCGCCACAGCGTAGCAAAATATATTCAACAACAACAACAAAAAAGTCAGCTGGAAGCGCTTTGGCCGAATGTCATCATCGTTGGCTGGGAATTTAAAATAGTGTGTGTATAGTCTACGTCTGCGTGACAGCGGCGGCCGCTGATGAAGTCGCCCGAATGACTGGGAATGGCTCGTTGCCGTGATGTGTCTCTCTGGCGACGACAACGAGCCACCAGTCTCACAGGAAGTTGTCGACGAAGCAAAAGTCAAAGAGAATAAAAAGAAGAAAAAAAAGGGAAAGTAAAAGAAGAAGAAGAGCGTAAAAGGTACGTGTGTGGCGTACCGTTTTGGGTCACCCGGAGGGGGGTAACTCGTGTAGCTTGCGGAAGACGGGTTAATAGGTGTTGGATGACGACTGAAACAATATTAGGAGCATCTTCTTCTAGTGAAATCAGTTCCTGGTAGTCGATTTATCGTTTCCAAGTACTCTATTGCCTTCTTCCCCTACTACGTCCTTGGGCGTTTCGAAAATAAATCGACGTCGTAGTAGTCTAGTAGCTATATAGAGGTAGGTCCCGTTCGTCGTAGACTTGTCTGTCTGTCTGGAGGGAAGACGGAAATTTCTTTCCAATTTGGGCCGCCCGAAACAATTTAGTAGTTGGTAGCATCGGTAAGTCTGGGTCTCCCGGTCGGAAGTTCACGCGCTCGCTCGCGTCGTCCCCATGACGCATTCCGGCAGCGGCGTTTCTTCATCTGTTTGACGTTTTCATTTCTCCTTCCTGTGGGCGCCCGTCGACAGAGACTTTGTGCGCCCGAGAGATAATCAAAGAATAAACAAACAAAAACAAACGACAACTCTTGTCGTCTTGTTTTCCACTCCGAAAATACCCTTTTTTTTCTCTTTCTCTTTCTTCTCAACAACCGGGCCCGGTCGTGCTGACATTCCGGCGGAAGCGTTTTCTTGGGGTTCCGAAAAAAGAGGAGAAAATGGTGTTAAGGGGGGGATCTAGCGCTCGGTCGCCGCCGTCGCAGACAAACGGAAACAACACGAACAATCAAAACTCGCCTGACAGCTGACATGGAACAAGGCAAACACCACGAGCGATGCCAACACGCGACAAAAACCCCACTGCTGGAAGGGCAAAACGTGGTGTGGTGCCAGATCGAAATCGGTCGGATGCCGCTAGGACATGGAACAATAGGAAGGAAAAAAAAAGAGCCTACACGCTAAAACACAGGAGACTGAGGGAGAGCGAGGGAGGAACGCGATAGCTGTCAAAGCGGGACCGGTCGTCTCCTATTTCAAATGTTAAAAGAATAGACGAGAAATTTTGTACCCAAAAAAACCCTCCTCCGCAATAGATTTCCAGCCATCGATAAAAAGAGGAGGAGGACGGCGACGACGACGACGACGGAGAAAAAAGAAGAGAGAAACCACTGGTGGATATATATTGGATACTCTGTGACTCGACTCTAGTTTCCTATAACTCCAAGGTTTTATTTGGGATTTTCTTTCTTTTTGTTTTTTAACTCTCCATCTCTGTCTATCGGCGACCAATTAATTCACTTCGGGCTCACAAAGCTCGCATCAAAGTGCTGTTAATTATTCTGAATTCGTCGAGGACGGAGACTCAGACAAACATTCTTTTGAGGCAACGGAGTTCAAGAGTCGTCTGTCTGTCTGTCGCGCAAAAGAATCCCAATCGGACCCATCGGCCTCTTTTCTTTCCTTGACGTAATGAGAACATTCTCCGACGAGCCATCTGGGCCGCTACGGGTATAGCGCAAACAGCTTAGGAATTTTCTTCTTCCTCGCTTTGAATGCGAAAAAAACAAGAAGAAGCAACAAAAATGTCCGTGACCGACTTTACCGGATTTTCGGCAACTACCACCAACTACCACCGCCAGCTTCTTCTTCTACTTTGGGTAGAGGAGGCCAAGAGGGGTTAGACACATCGTGGGGGAAAAACCGGCGTCCATAAGTGGATGGCACTTGTGCCTATGTTTAGAAATGCCGGTGTAGCGCTACATGCTCTCTTGGTCTATACGGGGAAAAGGCGCACCAATGTCTCTCTAAGAGATTACTGTACGTTTTAACGAGGGGTCCGCCTATGTTCCGTGTGAGGTGACGATGGGTATCCCGGCCGCATTGCCGTAGTGGGTCTCTCGGTCCGCATATGTGTTGCGCTCTGGTGACGGCCCCCGTCATTCCAAACCCCGGCGTGAGTTGGAAAAATATGGAAAAAGGAACTAGAACTAGAAAGAAGAAGGTCTGGAAGAAATTCAGTTTCCACCCTCGTCAGTCCTTAATGATGCGGCGAGATTCGTTCGCGACGTCTCGCGTCTCAATCTTGGTGCCGAGCGCGCGGAAAATTCCTGGCACATTCGACCGAAGAAAATAAGATTGCGCTAGTCGTCGTCGTCGTCTTCGTCCCTTTTAGTAGTTGTAAACCCAGTCGGAAATGAGACGAGAAAAGTTCCGCTCACGAAAAAAGAAGAAGGGGACGCCATCCCAATCAACGCGGCCGTTGAAATGGAAAACTCGGTCCTATCAGGCCTTTTTTTTCTCTCCTTCTTCTTCTCATTTTATTTTGACGATTACACAAGAGACGGTGGTGGTGGTGTTTGACGAGAGACCATCGTGTTTTGTTTTTTTCTCGTCGGCTTCGTTGATTGTCATGATTTTACCCCGTTCGCTCAATGTGGCTGCTCTATTATTCCACGGCCGCGCGGAAACCATTTTCTTTTTTTCGTTCTGTCTTTATGTAGATGACGGTTTCTGTGTGTCTATTCTTTCTCCTCTTCTTCGTTCCATTCCTAGTGAAATCATCCGGATAGAAAGAAATGCAACGGTTCTTTTTTCGGTCGTCCTATTCATTTTGAATGGTGTCGCCATGGTGATACTCGTCTATTGTCGTCCAAGAGAGAGAGACTCTTTGGCTATGCGTTGCCACAGCCAAGGCGGCTCCGATCGGAATTGGATGGAATTTCAGACTCGGGGTTCTCCTTCTCTTCGTCTTGTGTGCTGGGATATATAAAAAAAAAGTCTTCTTCTTTTCTTCGTAATGTCACGTGATAGTCACAAGTCGAGTCCAGTATCAATCACCTGATGCCCGGTACCCGCCTGTATTCGGACGTCCCTATTCTTTCTCCATTTTTCTTACCTTTTTTTTCTTTCTTCCTTTTTGAAACTCCCCTCTTGTGGGCCGTCGTCGTGTGACCCAGAGTGTGCGAGGGAAGCCTACCAAATGAGACGGGCGGCCGTGTGTTCGGAGGCGTCGGCATCACGCTGTTAAAGATGGGCGCAAAGAGAGAGAGAGAGGAATAAGATGGGAGAAAGAAAAATAGAAAAAAAAGAAAGAAAGGAGAGGAAGGTCGACGACGTCGCGCTCTCCGTCGTCAGTATCTCATCAGCACCGGTCGCTGTCTGGTGGTGTCTCTTTGACGTCGTCGTGTTGTTGTTGTGTCGCCGTTGTCGTCTAACGACTCGACTTTTGCACTTGATATCGAAAGTGGATTTTTGCCATTTGTGTGCCAATCTCGTAGCAGCATCATCATCTTCGACGACGACGTCTTTTCTAGCCGGGAGGCGAAACTGTTGCTCGGGTATGAACGATATTTTCGGGCTGATTCTTATTTGGCATGCACAGAGAGAAAAGAGAGAGAGACGACCCGATTTGACAAGGAGGAGCCGATGGCATTTGTTGCCCTCAAGTGCTACGGAGGAATAATAAAGCTCTGCGTGTTGTTTCCCTTCTCTTTCTTGAACATCCTCTTGGCCCTTTTGCGTTGAAACACGATCGGTCTGCGGGGAGGAGAGACGGCGCGCTGCGGACGGGACCGATCATTAACCAGAGAACAGGGACGAGAGGAAGAACGAAAAGATGGAAAAACGCGCACTGGCCATCTAGCTAGTTGCCTCTTGGGCTTGCTATTGTTGTTGTTGTTGTTGTTGCCCTCTTCGATTTTGGAGAAATTGCCTCGGCTAATATCCGCCAGAACTCTGTGCATGTTGTAGCCGGTTTTGTTTTGTTTGCTTTTCGCTGCTGGTGTACTCGATCGTTCCATCTCCGATGGTTAAAAGCTCCAGTTCAAGTTGCTTCTCCCGATCTAAATCGAGAGGAGGTCTTAGACTCGGGACGCAGTTTTCTCCCCCGAGGAATGGGGCCCCCTTCTCTCTCTGCGTCATGTGCAGCAGTTCTACTTATTTATATTTATCTCCGTCTCCCCCCTCTGTTCTTTTCTTTTACCCGGAAATGGAGATAAATACCTGACGCGCAGTGCGTGAGCCAGCGCGATCGACTACGACTCTCGAGAGATGGAACCCCAAAACCTTTTATTAATGGGGCTGGATGTTTTCGCTTAACCGGAGCCAAACTGTGACAAGTGCCGTGAGAGTCTTAAAAGAATCGGCAAAGAAATCATGTTTTGGTGTGCGTATAGAGATACGTATATATTTCTTTCCCTTTTGGCAATGTCAGGGCGGGCACCGACCACCAATCAAAGCGCCAAGGCCGTAAATATAGAGCGCGCCGTCAAATTTACAAAGAGAAGAATCCCATCTATCCCATTGAAAATATACCTGTCCCGGCTCTTTTGAATAAATAAAACATGGCGTTTCATAGTACCGAAGAAGAAGAAGTTGGGATGGCAAAAAAAGAGAGCCGGACCCCCACTGGGTTCCGTGGCAAAGTGAAGTTGTCATTTTGTGTCAGATGTTTCTTGGCTCTTGATAGGATTTCGTGACCCGCGCCACGACAAGTCTTTTCAAAAGCCGACACAGAGGCTCTCTCCATCTAATAATACGTTGAGATTCGTTTTCGTGCAAAGGGGATTTTCAATATGATCCGTACTACTACCACCGTCTATTTACTAACTAGTTATTTTCTACTCGTCTAATGCCACTAACGAAACAAATAATGACTAGCCACGTTCCTTTTTCGGTTATGTCAACTGGCTTTTTTCCCCCAATCTATTTCTTTTTTTCCTCTAGATTCGTTCCTATAAATCTTCTTTTTTTTTCTCTCTCCCCTATATCTGATATCGGGGTAGTAGAACCTATATATATATATATATATCACTCTCTCTTCAAACGAGATCTGGCCTTTGAACCTTTTTCTCGAGGCTGGATAAATAACAAGGAGCGACATTATTGGGCTTTTGCGTCTTCCGGTTGTTTCGGCAGCCGCACAAGACAACGTTGAAGGAAATACAAGAATGTGGCTAACGGCGAACAGCATTGCGGTTTGTGTGCCTCTCCGTTTGTCTCCCCATTTTCAGAAGAAGAAAAATAAAATATACTCGGCTGCATGATGGAATAGAAAAAACTAGGGACAAAATCAAAAGTGTTGTCGGTGCCGGTCCTTTGGCCAGTCCGAGTCACATGGGATTGCGAGTTCAAACGTCGTTCACTAGCTTCTTCTTTTTCTTTCTTTTTTTTTGCGTCCCCTAGCTAGATGGAGATCGTGTTCTGCGCTCTAGATAAATATTGACGCTGGTTTTGAAGGAGCTAGGGTCTTGTAACGAGCTTCTATGGAACTTGTCTACGCATCTCGTTGAGTGAAGAAAGAATTTGAGGCATTTTCCAGCTCCTTTTCTGCCTCCAGTGCCTCCTGCTCTCTTTTATGCGATTCGGAAGAGAGGGAGAGAGCCTTTTCAAACATCTTGTATATTACCTCATCGTCGTGGGGTACATTCTTTAGCGTCTACATCTCTCTCTCTCTCGGTGCTTTCCATTCTGGAACGACCGAAAATGGAAATCCCGAACTATTGCCTGGGTTACCTCCCACTCTTCTTGCGCCTTCTGCGCCAATTAGCAATGCTCCTTGGCTCCTCGGTCTCTCTGAGAAAACGGAAGAAGGACGGCTCCCTGGTGAATAACTGCCGTGTGCTCCAAGTTATCTCTCTCTCCTCCGCTTACTCGTTCATCATCTCTCCCCCCAACCTAAAACATGTTATATACTACTCTTCGTATCGATTAAGTTACCCAACTTTGGGAGAGTATTCCGATGTGTTTGGGACTACAACTAGACGAAAATAGTAATCAAAAATCTTGAAAACGACTTTCCGAATTCCTGGCATCTTCCGACTTTTTTGTCGTCTCGGTGCGTACCAACTTGTCGAGTCAGACGGAACTGGATTGTCGTCGTCGTCGTGTAGGGCATTTTGAAGCAGCACGTGAATCACGAATCATGTAGCGCAGATCCGGATCTATCCAGGAACCGGGCACGCGGCAACAACACTAGGACTGAATGTCAATGAAAAAAGAGAAATGCCCTTTTGGCTTTTACTTGATGCAACTTCCTAGTTTCATTTTTTTTATATCAAAATATCTACTTAGAAAACATCATTTATATTAGAGAAGGGCTCTCTCCTAATGTTCGGTCGGCTGTGAAATTGAAGCGACCAGTCTCGGACCATTGGGACACACGGCCGTCGTGTCTTTTCAACACTCTCGAGTCCCTCCGACTCTCATTATCACTCCGACAGTCGGTAGCCCAAGAGCTGTCACATGTCGGGGCTATACGAACATCGTCTAGTCACAGTCGTGTGTGTGTTGTCACATGAGAGAGAGAGAAAGAAAAGAGAGTAGCTAGGATATATTATTGCCCTGCGATGGCCGAGAACAGCTCTCCAGCAGCTCGGAGGTTTCATTAAGACGCACAAGATGCTTCTCGTCTCTCTCTATTTGTGCATTACGTATTGGACTAATAATACCACCACCACCAGAAACGTTAGTTGCGTCCTGGAGGGTATTGGTGTCAATTTTTTTTCTCCCCTTTCTCTCTCTCTCTCTGGCTAGCTGGCGTTTTTAATAGTCAGCTTATTTCCCCCCAGTCGTTTTGACTGTCTATAACTATGTGCTGATGTAGATGGCGGCGACTGGCTTTACTGCCCTTCATTGGCAGACCATCCGTGGCTTATGATACATACTGGCGCAACTCCGTTGGCTCGTCAAAGGGTAGAGCTAAAGAAGCTCTACGATCGGAACTTTTTTAGTAAGTGCGCGCCGGGATGGAGAAGGGCGTCGTCGTCACGGCATGTTGGCTTTTTTAATGACTGGCGAATCGCTCGTTGCCGCTGTCGTTATCATCATCACGATCCTCTCGACCAAGCGCCCGACTTCCTCTGTAGTCGTAAAAAAAGGAGTGTAACAGTAGTAGTGGACGAACGGCGTCGCCAGCCACAAGAATGACAAAAATGAACCACGCTTATTATCCATCCGCCTGTCTCTGTTCCACTTTTTTTTCGCGGCAATTCAGCAAAAGGGAAATTAACTGAACCGATGTTTTCTTTTTCCAAAAAATTCATTCGACAGCAGTAACTCACGATAGTCGAGTTACTTTCGCCTCCCAAGGACGTTAGACCAGTTGTTGAGTTCATCGCTGTCCCGAAATATAGGTGACGACGATTGTTTGTTTACTTGAACTCGTATTTTGGGGGTCTCGGTAGCCGAGAGGAGCAACAGCCAGCTAGAATACGATCCGTATTATAATTGTGATGATGGTGAAATCTTTTTGGTTCCGAAACTCGAATATCACTGATTGCCTCCGGTTTTATTGTTTACCAATATTAATATTCCAAGCCGCAACAGTTGCAAAACTGTTGTTTGGTTGCCGGGTGGAGGCCAAACCTTTCGGATAGGAGCGAGGGGTTGTATCGGTGAAATACGAAACCGGGGCCCAGTGACTGAAAGAGAGAGAGAGAGACTAGGAGCGATCTGATGTCGGATGATTGTTAATAGCGATGATCTCGACTGATCTACTTTAGACTGCTGGCCATTACGAAATGATGGAGCAGTCTCGTCGCCGCTCCGATTGCCGAGTGTCGGACTACGAGTACCTTTGACGCCGTACAAGGTCGGGCCAGACGAGAAGTTGCAACCTCGCAGCAGCTCTCGTATTTGCGCGTGTTATATCGCGTCGAATTAGACAGAAGAAGAAGAAAAAAAAAATCCGTGTGTGGGTGAGATTAAAAGGAAATCGACACGGCCCCACACCCAACATCGCAATGGCCGTATTATATGGCACTGGTGGCGAAAGGAGAAGAATAACGGCCTAATGGAAAGACAAAGTAAATATATCGCCCCTCGACCGGAAAGTAACGGTGGTGTTCTGCGCGCTAGACCCTCCTGTATAGGTTGCCTCACCGTACGTACGTAGTAGTAGTATTCTTTTTCGGTGATTTATGAACGGCAGTAGCGCGCAATCTTTTATGGGCCAGCTTTTGTTTCTGACAGAGAAACTCACGATTTCTCATTCGCGACCCCGTCGTCCGTTACGTCTTTCATCAAAAAGCGATGGGAGTGCGATGCCTGTGACAGCGATACGACTAATTGATGAATGGAAGATTATAGTTGTGGCCTGCTGCTGGTGGTTGGCAGCCGGCCGCGTTAAAAGGTGAATGCTCAAAAGCCCTGCTGCTGCTGGTGTAATTACTACACACATCTAGAAAATAAAAAAAGAGAGGAGCCGAGCTCTGCCTTGTTTCCGTATTTCGGTGGGAAAATGGGTGGCGAGCAGGAATCCCGCTAGCACGTGCCCCAACGACGATGCCACTACCACCACCGCAACGAGCGTCTGCGTGTATTTCTGGTGAGAAAATGCGGTTCGTCTTTCTCACGGTGGCACGCGCGCGCCGGGCTCCGCTACACAATCTGATGACCCGGGCGTAATGTGCCGCGTCGGGGCCAATTTGCTTTGTTGACTTTGCATCAACCAGCAGGCTCTCTCTTCCATCTGCCCGTCTTTTTCTCTTCTCCGTCTTATATTTTTTTTAAGAAGAAGAAGAAGAAGAAATGGGGCCAACAGATGAAAGAACAGATAGTTGGCGCTCTAATTGAAAGTGACGGAGCCAGCAGTCAACTCATTACTAGAAACAGGATGGCCACCCCAAAAATGGTATGTCACGGAATCGCCCATCATTGGGCTGATGGTCAAGATGCGCAGGCTGCTTCACCGCCGCTGCTAGTAGGAAATCATCTCGTATATATTTATATAGATGAAGGTTGTAAAAGACGACTGATGGTCCAGCTGTGGGAGAAAATACAAGATGGATCTTTCTCTCTCTTTTTTTTTTGTTTCCAGTGAAACATACTCGCAGGGCGCACACACATGAGCGGAGCTTGGAATTGAAGACGGGGCTCGGGCGTCAGCTTGTATCCTTCTCTCATTTCTATTGAATAGATACGTAGTAGACGGGGCCTTTCTTGCCCTTTTGTTTCGTTTTCTCTTCTTTTGGCCGAGCAAAATGGGAAATTCCTCCTCCTCCTCGTCGTCGTCGTCGTCTCTCAAACTCAATCGTGAAATAACGCGGTACGAGATAGAAATATCGTTTTCTTATGCCCTCTATCCCTCCTTCATCTTTCTTGACTTGTTGTAAGACACGGCCCGATATCTGATCGCGTTCCCATCCGCCGTGGCCTCTGTCAAATTTCAGTCAAATTCCCTTTTTCACTTCACTTCTTTATATCCAACTTTCTTCTTACCGACGGCGACCAACCCCTTGGAATATAGAGTGTTACACTTGCACGTAGACGTCTCTTTTTTCTCCCCATTTTTAGACTAAATCTCGACTTGGATCCGCTCCATCAAAGACCGCAAAATGGTGGACGGGCCAAAACTTTACCAACGACCTCTTGAAAACTGACCGGTCTATATTCTACTCCAATCCACTCGAGTTTTCCGCCGCTTTTTTTTTTCATGGCGTTGTTGAGGTGAAAACTTTAACGTCATCTCTGTCGAGGTCGTCGTCGACGACGATTATTGACTGGTGAAGACTGGAATTGGTTTTGGAGTGAAATCCCGAGGAGAAACTCCATTTTATATATATTTTTTTTTTTTACAAAACACGGGCGCCCGAAACGACTGAACGGGCAAACTGGACCGTGAAACGATGACAGGAAGTTGTTTCCTCGTCGGCAACAAACGTCGGTCTCGGGACACAAATGACGGTTTGACTATATCTGAATCGAGTCTCGCATGATTGGTATTTTAGAGTCGACTTGATCGTTTCAAAGGAATAAAAAGAAACCGCCGTCACCGCTTTCCGTTCTTCTCTCTTTCGCCTGTCAAGAGGATCTTTTTTTTTTGTTAAGAAAACACCGGGATGACGTATTGTGTGTTTAGCTCCCTCTTTTTTTCATTTCAACATCTCTTGTAAAATAAAAAACGGGGGAAAAATTATTAAAAGAAAAAAATTGGGGACCGGCACGATTGCGGATTCACGGTTTAAATGAGGTAGAAAATACCCAGTTGATGGTTGGAAAACTTTTCGGATGAAGAGAAAAGGAATAGAAAAAAAGGCTTCAAAGGCGAGAGAGTTGCGGAGAGTTTGTTCCTCTTCATTTATCCTTGGAAATCATCAAACGGCCACTTTGCTGCTCCTCTTTTGTAGTTATTGTATTTTTCTAATGCAAGTGTGATGCTCGATGACGGAACGAAAGGGGGAGAGAGGACATCTCTCTTCTTTTGATGGCTTTGTCGGTGAAGAAAACGACCGACTCGTCTTTTGATGTATTTTCTGCGTCGTTCCAGCCCTTTTTTTTCGCTCTTATTCTTCCTTGACCCCGGCGGGAGGAAATTGAACGACCGCTTTATATTTTTTTACGTGTATACAAGGCGAATATATAAAGACAGAAAAGAAAGAGGGGGTTAGGTTCTCTCTCTCTCTTTCCTAAAGTGGGGGGAAAAAAAACTGGAAATATAAAAAACAGAGAAGAAGCGCAAAGAGATCCCGGCGGAGCCCGAAACGGCCAGGTGTTGAAAAGAACGTGACCGACGCGTCCGACCGAGCTTTTTTTTTCTATTTTTTGGTGCGTGTATGTATGTGTCTGCTGCGCTTGTATGTTGTAACATTCCCCCCACACCCCTTTTTAGCTGCTCCGGGTTTTTGTTGTTGTCTCTGGCACTCGGCTCCTGCTGCTGCCGCCGCTCCTCCTGTGTTTCTTTACACACATTTCTGCTGCTGTTGCCGACTCTTGTGTTTTACTTTGCCCCTTTTGTTTGCTTTGATTCCGCAACGGCGACGACAGCTTTTCCGTCTTTCTTGGTGGGCTCCTGCGAAACTTTTTTTTTTCTTTCTTCTGTCCCTCTATTCCTCTACCCCCTTTTCTTCTATACTTTGAGCCACTCCATCACGGCAACAACTGTCTTTTTCTCCCCGTGCATACTGCACACAGCCGCCGCTCGAGTGCGGATTTTAATGACCCGTTTGAAAACAACTTCTACGGCGGCGCGAGCCGTTCGGCTGGGCCCTACTATACTATATAAGCTAGGGCGCTAAAGCGCGGGTGAACGTGTGTAGCCAGTAGGCAAAACCTGGCGTCGTCGGCCTTAAAAGGAAATAAAAAAAGAAGCCAAAATAAACGCTAACCCAAGTGCGCGGTATTTTCCGAAAAAAAAATATAGAGCCCTCTTCAAGGTTGATGGTGCAAGTTTTCCGACGATTTAGTGGTAGAAACAGTTGTTGCCCGCACTGAAATAAATAATGTGATGCAACTTTTAGAAAAAGAAAAGGTTTCTTTCTTATTTCCCCACGAAGAGTCCCCCCTTTTTAGCTTGAAAATCCTCGGGTTAACTTTTGTGTCTACCATCATTTTTATTTCCAACGGACTGAGCAGGGGACGAAAAAAAAAATTTGTTCCGAGTTGAGCCTGTAAGCCGTCGTGTTGTGCGCGCCTCTTTCGCCCTTCCGTCGTGAATCAATTCAGCTGGCAAAAGGATTTAGCCGTTGGGTGTCCACGTGGCTTGTCGACGACGACGACGTTCTACGGTGGTCGGGATGGAGGTTTCAGGGGTGTTTGGGGCGGAATGATTCAACTGTGTGTGTGCGCGCTACTCGTCGCCTCATCTCGGTCAATCTCATTATGGAAATTCTTATTGTTACAGGAAACCTGATCCAGGCGACGTCAAGGACCCGGCCGAAATTCCTCCGCCTTTTCGCGAGGACGCGGACCGGACACAACAACAACCTCCAGCAGTCGCTTTTAGGAGCATGGTGAGTTATTATCATCGCTTTGGCATTTCTTAATAGCGCGCGCGCTCGCGCTCGGCGCACGAGTCCACCTGTGATTCACCGGACTTTTTGGCGGTGCTTTATGACGATGACGCATTTTTGTAAAGAAATAAACCCTCTGGTCGTGTTTTGTGGGTGGTATTGTGTGGGCGCCGGTTCGATTCGGTTTCATTAGAACTGATGGTCGTTTTTTTTCCCTGCCCGTCAGGGGAAAAAAGGCCACGCCTTGATACTTGTGTTGTTTGCCATCAAGGTGAATAGACCGCAATCAACGATGCCAGCTCTCACTTTTTACTTGCCCATAGAGCACGGCGGTGGAGAGGGGAACGGCCCGAATTGTTGTGTGGGTGGTACACCCTGTCGTGGTTAATTATCTTTGGGTTCTTTTCTTATCCAAGTCGACCCGAATTTGTATTTTTTTTTCTTTTCAATCGATGGTCTCAAATTTGTTGGATTCTCTACTAGCTCGCCCCCCATCTCTGTACATTTTTTCTCATTCTGCCCCGCGTTCACGCTCGGTGCACGCTCAGCGACGCCCCACCAACCTTTGATGGCATTATCGATCGTTCCATTTTTCCCCATATATATATATAAATAAGAAAAAGAATTCCCCTCCGTGTGCGTTTCTTTTATTTTGATTTTTTTCTTCTTCTTCTTTATATTGTAACGTTCAATATCGTTGGGAGTTGTAGAGAGTAGCAGGGAAGAGAAAAGGTAAGCGAATCCCCTCTGTTTTCTTGCTCGAAAGGAAAACAACGGCACGCAGCGCATACGTCAAGATAGGACTCGCGCCCGTCATAGATCCCTGTTGTATACACAGACAGTTTCGGTCGGGTTGGTGGCGTCGACTATCGTGGAGGTCGAGCCTTAAAAACCACGCGACGCGGCGTCGAGTGGCGAACGCCTTCGATATCTGGAATACGTCTCGATTAAAGTTCTTTTTTTTTCTCTCTCCTTTCTCTTGGCTCCGTGTGGCATTCAACGGAGCTGTCGAGCTCGGCTCGTTGTTTGTTTATTTGTTGACTTGTTGGGAAATATCAAGACTGGAACGATCCGTGGTATCGCATTCCACCATTTGGTCTAGTAGCGAAGCCTAGGAAAGAGCGCGCTAAGGCACCTTTCGGATCAAATACCCACGTCCGGAATAAACGTCGATATCGACGATGCGAGAAAGCATATTATGCATACATCGTCGCCTCGCTCCGTCGAGGGAAAAAACTGGAATTTTTGTCACTCGCGCTCTTTTAGAAAATCTGGAAAAAGAAAAACGAATCAGAGGGGGGGGGGCGATAATGCTGGCCTGGGGGATGAACGTGTCGACCCGTTGATGAGAAGACGGGAGGTGTTTGCTCGGTTAGGAATGGAAGGGTAAATGGTCGTAGCGCGTCGAACGGCGTGTTAATTTCCTCCTACCCGACGACGGAGAATAATTGCGTCCAATCCTCTCTCTCGTCCCCTTGAATTTCCGTCTCTCTCCTGTCGCCATCTCTCCACGACGACCGCCAAAGTCGAGTTTGTCTGCGCCCTCTCCAGCACAAGTTTCTTGCGGAAGAAAAAAGGGACTTTAAATTAGGTGAAAAAGGAACCGGTCGACTAGATTCCCAAACGAGTCCCGAGATACAACAGCGCAGCAGCTCCAGAGTTTTGTCTCTTTCGGGGAAATTGGTAGAGGGGCAAAACTTTGGCCATCTCGCCCCAGATTTGTTACATTGGATAGCAGATAGCGAGCGCGCTCTGATTTCCTTGATCGTCCAACTTATCGATCTTTCTCTCTCCCAGCCGAGTTTGGCTCCACTTGGAGATGATGTGTTTAAAATTGAGGTCCATATTTTGCCACTTTGTTCACTAGTATTGCCTACCCTGGCCATTTTCATCCGTCCCGGATTTCCATTAATTTTTTTTCATCCTATTTGAGGTCTGATGACACAGATAACGACCAACTGCTACCTAGAAACACCACCAGAGAAATAAAATAAAAAGGCACGTGATAACCTGCGTCTAACTTCCGGCCTCTGCTAATGAAGGCAAGGTCTCTTGTCACTGGGCGCTGACATTTTCTTGTTTTTCTTTCGAGGTCGCTGCTGCTGGATGTAGTAGACGCGCGGTTAGAATCTTGAATTCTTCCACTTGCCGCGTGGTTTTTGCCTCCTTTGTGTGCGCTCGCTGTGTTGTGTTGTCGGAAGCCGCTGCGCGTTTCCGACACTTATATGACGGGCGCAGCCTGGCCCGCCGGCCATGACTGCTTGTCTCTAGCCGTCGTTGTCGTCCCTTCTATCAACTTGAACACATCCGGACCCAAAGTCTTTTTTTTTTTTCAAAAAGAACAAAAAGGATCCAAGGGGTAGGACTCTGTGTGTGTGCTTTGATTGTAACCTTGCCCAGTTAATTAAAGCGAAAAGAAAGAAAAGAAAGAAAAGAAAGGAACCTTAGTTATATTTTAAAAGTGGAGGACAGACGACTTTTCCCTTGTCCTCAAAAACGGGACCATATGCGTCTGTCTTGAGTTGACCATGTGTGCCCTATAGATGCCGACAGTGGAAGATGAGATGTTTCACACACATACGCAGGTTCATCCCCGAAAAGCCCCCCACTAAGAACTCAAAGACCCCATCGGCATTAGTATAGACGACGACGACGACGAGGACGACGACTCCTCTTTTGGCTGTTACCACTCGTTCATGATGGGTTTTTCGAAGGAAGAAATAGATGTCAAGTTTCATATGATTCAGTCGAGTGTCTCTCACTCTTGTCTCCCAGGCAACGCGAGACGGTCCGGGGCTCGTTTGAGCTTGAGAACGTCCGCCTGTGCATCCATGAATGAGAAGGATGTCTGCGTACAAGATTGTCCGCCTTCTTCTCGAAGAATTGCATCCCACGCACTAAACTTTTTTTGTTTTTTTTTTCTCTCGATATCGATATGAAAAATGTGATATATCCATTATTTATACAAGGAGTGATGATCCGATCCGCCCGTCTTGTCCGGCATGTGTACGGATGCGCCAGATGGATGCTGTTTGTTGACAGCCAGTCGGTTCATCTCAACAGAGACGACGACGGTCCGAAGAGAAACAAAAGAAACGGATGGATTCTGTTTAGATTCAAAAAGTCTAACAATAAAGGCACCGTGTATATTGGAAGGTTCTTTTGTTTTGCGAGTTCGACGAGTCCGTGCCCAGACTACATTTAGATGGCCCGTGTCGATAAAAAACGAGAAGGAATGACTTTTTTTTTGTTACCCAGAGAGTTCGTCACGTGATTACAGGAAGGAAGTGACCCCTATGAACATTTTATTTCGTCCAAATTTCTTTTAGCCTCGTGTTCATGTTGTTGGGGGTTGTTTTTCTTTCGACTTGCCTCTCTTTTCCTTGTCGTGTTACGACCACCACCACAGGCAGCAGTCACCAAACCACCTTTTCATTCAGAGACCCAACTGATTGCCATCACGTTACGACCCTTTTCCTCTCGTCAACCTGTGCTGCTGCTACTTTCACTCTCTCTGTGCGTGTAAGCAGCGCAGTTGTCTGTGTTGTACTTTCTTTGGCTTGTTCGTTTTTCTTAATTTTCCCTAAGTTAATTCTTCTTCTTGATTTTGTTGGGCTTCGTCTTCTTCCTGCTGCGTGTGCCCCGTCCTAATAAGGGGATTGAATTCACTGAGCAATTGCAATTAAAATCTCCTTTTAGGGGGGAAAGTTTGCTGCTGCTCCCCCTCTTGTGATGATAACTGGAGCTCGTAATGTCGTTAAGGCAAAAATGAAGGGGGCAATCAACTGATTATGATTATCGAGCGAACTAGGGTAAAGAAGGGGTCGTAATTTCACCTTGTTTCTAGTTTTTCTGCTTCTTCTTTTCGATTTCTTCATCGCGCGCCGGCCAAGTCAGCCACATCATCATACGTACCCGTATAGAGAACATACATGCATAGACGACACTCGAGCGGAAATGAAGGAACCATTAGTCGTTGGTTGAAGCCGACCGAGTTCTTCCCGACCCTTTGCCGCCGCTTGCAATTAGACGCTTCTTCTCTCTCTCCTCTCAGTTTGCTTTTTGGGCCGCCAGCGGAGCTCGGCAGACGGAAAAGAATCATCGTCGTCGTCTTGGTTGTTGGCTAGGAAAGAGAGGGAAATGACAAGTTGTCCTGTTGTTGTTTTTACCTCGGCCGGTGTTCACAGGAAAAAGTAGTCGAGGCGCGCACGCTGCGGGAAATGGTTTCGGTCACGAGGTAAAGAGTCTCATCACGTGATGGAGGCTCAAGAGGCCCAGCAAACAGCGCGCGCTCTACAGGGGGGCTCCTACCGAAGCCCATCCACCGTGACCGTCATCGTTATTTCGTTCGGCGGCGGCGGGGCCCAGTGAAACCTCTTTGACTCTTTGCGTGTTTCGCTCCCGATTTCATCTCCTTTGCTGGTGTTTTACCTTTTATTCAGGGGTCGGAAAGGGAGAACGACAACTTTAACCCACGAAAAACATTTCTAGTTTTTTTTTTCTTTTTCTTTTCTTCACGCCGATCAAATCCGCTTCCATCCGGTTCGCAATCCCTTTTCAAAACGTCAAGTTGCCTCTCCATTTCCTTGGTTGTCTCTCGCAGGCTGTCAATGCGCACTACATGTAACAAATAATTGAAAGTATTGACGTCATTCGTCGCCAAAAGCCCAACTGATACTGTAGTATTGCTAGCTCTCGAATCAAAGTTAACTTTGGGAGGGTTTGGCCTCTTGAAATATCTAAGACGTTGATCAATTATAGAAATTGTCCCTTCCGCAAACAGGTCCTGGAATTGTGTTTTGCTGTTGCGGCAATCGTTTGTTTCAGTCCATTGTTTTCGGGTCGAGTAGGAAAAAAAGAGACATCATTCATTCAACTCCTTTCTTTCGGGATTTTGTCTTTTGTCCCGAGTTTGCACTCCACTATCTCTGTTGTTTGCATTTAGGGGGAAACCGAGTGTCGTTTTTTTTCTTTCTTTTTCTTTCTTCTAAAATCCCGGGCTTTTGTTTGTAAATATATATTGTATAAACGGGACGACCAGGCGCGCCATCGTTTCAATTATTTTCTTCTTCCCTTCATGTTAGAGAAAGCGGCGCAGAGAGAGAGAGAGAGCGGGGCGATGTGCCGCACCGATTTGCATTCAGACAAGAAAGAAATCTTTTGGGTTCATCTGGGCGTAGAAAGAAAGAGTCAAAGATGTTGTGTAGCTTCTTCTTCTTCTTCTTCTTCTGGGGTCCTCATCACGCTTGGCCAAGTTTTTGATTCGCTTATCTCGGCACCTCGGACGGCGCGTGCAGCACGCCCGGCGTCCAATATGTTTAAATATGCCCCGTACACAGGCAAGCGCGTGTCTGTACTGCCCCTTTCTCTCTCTATTGAAACACGTTTGAATCCTTAAACAAATTTTTTCCGTTCTTTCTTCTCATATTTATCTTGAGCGTTAGCAGCCGGGCGCCCATCAGCCCTTTGTTTCGCTACCATCCACAAGATTTTCGTTGTTGTTGTTGTTTTAAAAAAAAGAAGCAGCAGCAGCCGCTTAGCGATCCGAGCTCTCAAACAATTTTTATAATTAGCCGGGCATCGTTTGGAGCGCCCTAGTCTTATGAGGCTATTGGCGTTGTAGTAGGAGTAGTAGAAGGTAGGTACGGTCCCGCTTTCTTGCATGTTGTTTTCTCTTCAGTTATTTTACTCTCTTTACGTCTGCTTATCGTCTCTATTTGATTAGAGCCCTTCCTCCTCGCTTCCTTTGCCTTGGAGTCTTTCGTTTTTCTTCCTTCTGGTTGGAAACAAAAGGAGAAAACGATGCGGCGGGTGCGAGCGTGCGCGCAAGAGAATGAGAAGGCCTCGTCCTTGCCTATTTGCGCCCGACTGCCCGACTGCGTTACACCCCCCCTTTTCGTTTGATGAGTTTCAATTTTGAATCGGGCGCGGGCGGAGTCAAAAAGGAAGGAAGATAGGAGCCTACCTTGAGAAGCCGACCACCTTTGATTCGTGGAAGCCCGTTCGTGGTTGAGAAATGGATCAGAAGCCGCCGAGCTATTTTTGCGCTCGGTGATTTGTCGCATGCGAAATGGATTAGCACTTTGCGACGGCTGGCGATCCATTTCCGATGGACGGACAAAGAAGAACTGAAGAAGACGAAGTAGAGGGTTAGAAATCTTCTCCTTCTCCCCACTTCGCGCCATGTGTTTTGCCTTTTCTTGATAGTTTCCAACCCCTCTCTCTTTCTCCCTCTGTCCGCGGGGAGTTGGAAAAAAGGGGAGGAGCGTCAGGAGCCCGGCTGCGTCGGACGCGTCGCGACGGGACCCGCATAGGGCGGAGGGGAGAGAACACCACACCAGTCGACAGCGAGACTTGCTCGGTGCTGCACGTGTTTTCTTGTGCGCTCTGTCTGCAGCAGCAGGCCAGGCCGTTTCATCTTTTCCAACCCATCGACAAAGTTTTGTTTCTCTCTCTTTTCAAGAAAAAAAACAAAACAATAACAATTTTTGTGGTTTTTGTGATCGGTTTTGGTTTTCACTCTTTCGTACACTTGCGGGACGATGTGACTAACATCTCGTGGCGGATTGCCGATCCTATTACGTCAGCATCATCGTCGAAATCATCTCTAGAGGTTAGCTAGCACATCTTGGGTTTTTCCTTTCTTTTTCTTTTGCTTTGACGACGACGACTTTCCACGGAGAGTTGGTCGGTATCGCATTCCCCGACGACGTTGGCAGATATATATATCTACGTAGCCGTTTTGTGATTGTATTCGCTTCTTCTTTTGCGAAGAAACCTGCATCATATATCTTGGAGTGTGTTGACAGCAGCGTTGAAGAAGCTTGATTGGGTACAGGCTTAACAAGCCGAGCCGAGCCTGCCTGCCTGCCTCCTTCGTTACAAGTCTGTTGTTGCTAGACGTTTGTATCTCTCCTTCTGCCGGGACACACGTTGCCTGCTCCTCTTCCATCCATCTATATTTATATATATATGCTCCTGTTACTCTTGAGTAGCAGATCCAATCCTCCGCTTCTGAAGGAAAAAAAGAAGAAGATGTTTCTATTGCTCGATGGCACCTCTTCTCTTTTGCTAGTCCATTGTTACCGTCCGATGTTGTTGTTGCCTTCTCATTCGCGAGATAAAAGTTTAAAGGGGAGAGAGGCCGGTGAGATGGCGTAGGAGGATGAAAGGGACACTATGTTTAGAAGCGAAAAAAGTCAAGGGTATGTTTTTGTTTTGTTTTTTCTTCTTGGAGGCACTACGTCGGTGGAGGATTTGCTTATCTGCGGCCTCCTCGGTCGCGGTTTTATTTACACATCGACTTGGAGCGACGGCATATTTGATGATTGAGCCTACTGGCGCATCTTTAATCGGCGGTCGATTCCTTGATTGAAGCCGTTCCCCACTGACGACCATGTCGTCGATCCCCGGTATATCTGCTGAGATGGTGTGCGCTTTATCCAGCTGCGCGATATTTCAACATTTATGGGGAAGCAACTGCACGCAAAGTAGCTGACCTCGAGTCCGCCATGGCGACAGCGGGAAGAAAAAGGGATACTGAGCACGAACACGAGATCCTCGTCGCTTTTCCACCTGTGCGTACAATCAACTCGTCGACTTGATAATATAGCCCTCGAAAGTTTAGCTGCGCAGTCCCCACAGTAACAACAACAACAACAACCTCCGTAGCCGCAACAACAAGATCTCCTTGCCAGTGCAGAATAGTTTTTATCTGAAACTTTGTTTAATTGTTGAGGAGTTTGCTCTGCTATTTTGTCTGCGCGTTTTCTCTTTGCGTGATTTTGCCCTTGCATTCCTGGATTCAACTTTCGCTCCGACGCGTTCCAGCAGCACTCGCAATCGATCGTGACCAGTAAGACGAAAAGAAGAGGAACACCACCACCACCACCACTCCGCCTATAATAATCCCGTGTGCCATAGAGTTTTCTCTTTCCGCTGATGGCGTGTACCTGATTGGTAGGCGTTGGTGTGTGCGCTCGCTTCAAAGTTTTTCTCTCTCTATGGTGGCTCACAAATTACCAGCCCCGACTGAAGGCGATGCCGATTTATGATACGTAAATTTGACCAACTTCATTTAGCTCCTTCTTCCAAGAAGGAGAGGCAACCAAACAAATTATATCTGGAAAAAAAAAGAGTAGTTTTTTCTTCCTTTAAAAAAAGAAGGAAAAATAAAGAAAATAGAAGAAGAAGGAGTCCTCACTTATGTTTAACGAATGGACATCCCGGAAACCCATTAGACGGCCATCATCAGTACGCGGAGGGGGGTGGGGAGGCAGGGGTTGGTTTGACCTGGCACAGCCAACGCCATTATATCGTTCACGCTGTTATTTCGAAAGATAAATATTAACTATTGCGACCTTGGTGCCGAGAGTCCGTTCAATAGAGACAATTACCTATGCCCTTACGGCGCAGACACAACACACAACAACCGACCCACAAAGAAAGAAAAAAAAAAGGTATATAGCGCCTCCCTCCTTCCCCTAGCTTTTACTCCGCAACCAATGTCCGAGAGCTTTTTTTCGGTTAGGCAATCCGCTTTAGCCTCATCCGAAATGGCTTGCGGTCGGCTGCAATCCGAACAAAACACAAGAAAAAAAATAAAGCGACCGCCTTCTCCTTCTATTTGGCTGCCGGCTGAATATGAAAGAATAAGCGGCGGCAATCAAGTTGCTGGAGCTCCCGTGTGCGCGCCATTATTTACCCAAGCCAATAGACACCTTCCTCCACAAGGAAATGGAAAGTTTGTGATTTCAGACAAAAGGAGAGCCTTAGATACATGTACAATTATTAATGGAGGATGAAAGAAGAAGAATTAGAAGGAAGAAAGAACTCCGGCAAGTGTCGTGCAATACGGCGCCAATTGAATGGGTCAGGAAATAACCATCATTCTTTGTCTAACCCCCAACGATTCTTTTGTTGTTTTGTTTTACAATGTAACATTCATCACTTCAGTCAAATTTTTACACGTTTCCTGGGATGCTCTTGCTTTTTTTTCCTTGTATAGTTCTACGGCGGGATATTCAAAAATTTAGAGTTTGCGTTGGTCGATGGCGGAGGCAATGCTTAGCAACCAGCCCCATCAGTCTCCGAGATCATGTATTGTGTTATTTAGTATAAGGTTGCGTGTCAGTCCGTTGAGGTAAGCCCACCCCCGAGTGAAGAGATGAAAGGGGATTGTGTCCGTCACACAGTCGGACTTGAATAAATCCCGTACGTAGAAGGGTTTTTTTTTCTTCTTTTCTCATCCCATTCTTGTCCGGTAAGATTTGATCCTTTCCCAATAATACCCTCTCGTCTGCTGTCCAGACCTCTCCAAGACAGCGACAAAGATGCCGGAACGGTGTATGGTATAGTGAGAGGGGAAGAAGACAAGAGAAGAGCAGCCGGGTAAAAAAGAACGAGCTAATGTTTGTTTGACTGGGCAGCTAGGAGCATTTCTCACCCTCGGGTTATTTATGCTTTATGTAGAGTAGAGCCGAGTCGGAGAGTCTCCTCTCTTCGGAAAAAAAGAAGTAAACACATCTATACATACACGCTGGGCGTTCACGACAGTCGCACCGAGTGGGAGGGCACCGCGATGGGTCTCCGGAATATCTTTGGGAGGCTGCGTTGCAGATGGAGTAGGGACACGGAATATGGGGGCTCTTTTCAAGGCATCCCTCTCTCTCTCTCTTTTCTTATTTTTTTTTTCGCTGGTCGATAGTTGGTAGGCGGATTGGGGTGTATAGAGAGGGGGAATGCTTCCGGTCAGATGCGTTCGACTGGAGTCGTCCGAGAGGAAACGGCCAAGATGAAGTCAGCGGGTGAAGAAGGGAAGATCGAAATGAAAAGCAATGGGAGGGGAGAAAAAGAATCATCATCCAGACGATGATGAAGTCAGCTATTTCTATACAGCCTCCCCCCGGGTCTATTCCATCATTCTCTCTCTCTCTCTCTACCACCGCCGAATATGTCAAAAAGGAGGCGTATTAGGTCAGACCCGTCCTTACGTCCGTATCTAACCCTTCACTGTCTCCTTGTGTTTCCATCTGCCAGCGACTGGTCGTGACAGAATTCCGATCGCAGGTGTCTCAAAAGCAATATAGTCCACGTCGCCTGTCTGACACAATCCTCGTAGTAGAGAAACTTTTTTTTTTTCTTCCGGTGGGGGAACAAAAAGAAATCATCCGTCGATTCCAGTCGTCGTACCCAACGTTCTATACGCCTACCGATGTAATTTATAGCACCCGCCTCGGTTGATGAATGTGTTTCGTTCGGGTACAAGGAGAAGGGTTCCAGGTACAACGCAATTCTTCTTATGCATATGGCACCCATAGTCTTTTCACTGAACTGCGCTGAAATAAGAAAGGCGTAGGTGTGCTATTGACCACGGGAGACCGACAAGAGTTTGTTTGTCCATTAGGTGAAGCGGCTCATCCTTCAACGTCATAACATTTTTCAGAACGCGTATTTGCGTTGGCTGGCCCTCTTTGCTTAATTGCGTCCGTATTGGCGTTTCGTGTCGTTCGGAAGCCAATTGGTTCCTTCATTTTGACGGGACCTTTGAGTCCGTTTCACTTTCTGTGATGGCACATCATCCGATATATATCGAATGTGTCGTCTCGTCGGGACGAGATAGAGACCCCATGGACTCTTTGGGCTCTTCCATCTTCTGGTGTGGCACCCTCGTGAATAATAGACGGCCCAAAGTGGACAGAGGGTCCCCCGTTTTTAAGCGTTGACCGTACAACGCCCACCCGCGCTCTCTCTCTCTCTCTCTTATACATCTCTTTCGCTCCGGCCGGGCGCGCGCGCGTCCTCATCTTACGACCGGCCATATATGCCATTGTTAATGGCTATACATTGACTAAGTTTCTTCACTTGTGAATAAATTTTTCTTTCTCTCTCTCTTTTTCTGACGACGAATTGCGTGCCCGGACGACGATTCTTTTCTTGAAGAGGGCCGGCTCCTTATTCGTCCCGCCCTTGCTCTTTTTCTTCTTCTTCTTCTTCTTCGTCTTCTTCTTCTTGTGTGCGCGTTTTCGTTACCTTTGCCCTTCACGATGAATTACGCGCGTGTTTCGAAAGACATGTGAAATTGCTCCGTCAGGAATTTCATGCGGATGGAATCCGCTCTAGTCTGTCTGCCTCTCTTTTTTTTCTCCCGTCTTCTTTTGCCCGGTAGTAGCAGCAGCGCGTCCCCCCTTTCTATATTTTCGGTTGGGTAAATACTGTCACTGATCGATTTCTGACTGAAATAGCACTACGCTGCGCAAGCTACACAGACAACAACAGACAAAAAATGGTGGAGGAGAAACTCGTGTGTGTTTACAGTCAACGTCGTTTCCCCCCAGACGGCCCGCCGCACTTAAGAAAAAAAGTTGTTTTTTTTTTATTTTCTTTTTCTATTCAAGTTTTTCAAAGGGAAGAAAAATTGACACAAAAGATGTTCTTAGTAGTACTTGTAGCACCGCCTGGTTGCGCATTGCTTGTTTTGTTGACCCGTTTTACGCGATGAATTCACTAGGAAGAAAGAGAGAGAGAAAAAGCGGGACTTCTTCGTATCACGGTCAGTTTGGTTTTCGATACGGTTCCTTGAGCTTCTTCTTCTTCTTTTCATCTTTGGGGAGGCGGTGGTAGACGACACAACATTTGTAAGATGAATAGAAAGACGACCGACACAACCGGAAAGTTGTTCTTGATGGCGGCAAAAAAAGAGAAAAGAAGAGAGCTGTACACTTTCGAGCCTCACTAAACCAAAAGAATATGGAATTGTGGGAGTCAATGGAGAGAAAGGACATTTTTACAAATCGGCTTCTCCGTATGCGCATGGATCCAACACTTATTGAAATTTATTGAACTGTTTTCTTCTTTTTTTCTTCTCTTTTGGGTTTCTTTTTGCATCTGACCACCCTATTCTCTCCCCCGTGCGTACACACATATATATATGTTTCGGCCGAGGAGATTCGCTGTCATCACCAGTCGGCGGCGGTCGAGCTAGTCCACTGGGGACCTGCGGCCCGTAGATATTGTATTGAATCATTTCACCCTCTAGCGCGTTCTTCTCTAGCGCATCTTCCCGTTTCTGCTGGGTCTTTCCTATAATTGCTTTACCGTCCGGTCGCTGAGAGAGCACCGAGGATATAGCCCCCTTCTTCTCCGTGCCGCTATAAATAGAAAAGAGTTGAAATAGAGAAACCATTCTTCCTTCTTTGTTCTATTTGGTCGTCGTCGTCGTCGATGTAACACAAGCGACTATAAAACAAATCAATGCCAGATCCGACTCTCTTTCTCTCTACCAGATTTCTGTCCTGGCAGACTGTTGCGTGTGCGTACAGAGAGAGAGAGAAAAGGCATTTCTTTAGTCACATCCTATCGCCAGATTTCGACGCCAGACGCGCGAAAACCTCAATATAGACGGAGCCGACAACCAATATTGATCCTTTAGCGCATTCGGGGGAAGAACCTGGTTTAAAAGGAAATCATACGGATCTTTCTTTTTCTCCAATGTTTTATCTCTGTTTGTTGATGCCATCCGAGGCGAATGACAAGGTCGTAATGCAGCATTAAAATAAAAGTCCCTAGATACCAGCGCCCGTCCGAAACGCACCGGAATAAAATCAATATGCGCGTCTGCTGGGCAACGACTTGTGTTTTTGCGTCAGTCAGTTCCTTTGTCAGTTGGTAGGAGAAGAAAAAGTAAACGAGCCAGATCTGCTTCTTCTTCCTCTTTCACATCGGCGGCCGTAATCGAAATAGGCGCGGAGTCTTCCATTGTTTTCTCCGCCAGAAAAGAAAAGGGGGGCCGACAACGCATGTGTGTTCATTCCCGATGAGGGTCAAAACTTCTCTCCTTACTACCCTCGCCACCACCACTCTTTGGATACCCAACACCTCCGTAGAGCTCGGTTTATTAGAGAAAAAGAAGAAGGGAACCGAGTGGGTGAAGATAATCATTCTTTATTTCTTCTTTCATTTAAAAAATACGAAGAAAATAGAAAGAAAGAAAGAAGAATCTCTCTGTTCCAGCCACTACCACCACCGTGCGGAGTTGAAGCTTATTTGGATTTGTTCTTTCCCACCCTTCAAACAAGAGGCAAACTCGATTTCTGGTCTCGAGACCCCCGTCGTCTTGTACTTGGGTTGGAAAGAAGAGAGGGGCCAGCGTTTCTCCTATTTCGTAAGGCGATCCGTCCGTCAGATTCTTCCCCCCTCGTTCGCTGCCAGGGCTTTTTGGAGACAGAAGAGATGAGAACAACCCACAGTCGAAAAAGAGAGTCGTTTACCCTTTCTGGAAGAGAGAGAGAGAGGGGAGACCATAGCATCAACCAGAGTCTCTGTCGCAGAACCCCTTCGACATTGCGTGACAAATGGGCAACACATGGAGTGTATATATATTTTTGCTCCGGCTTCATTATTCCGCTTGCTCACTTTTCTTCTTCCATATTTTCGCTAATGTCGAGACGTTTTCCGTCTTTCAGAGCCCTTTTAGCCCCCCGTGCTCTCCTAGTGTCGAGTCATTCCGTGGCGTTTTCAATTGTTTTGTTTCCCTTTTTTTTTGTGTAGAGTTTGTCGCTTGACCCTCTTATCTCCGACGAGTAGTGCTCATACTCGGGCAACGCGTCGGCCATTGTGTTTCTCAAGAGTTTTCATAGCCTTTTGCACTCTCATCAAGACATCGTAGACGAAAGTCTACACATGGACCCAGAAAAACGGCTATAAAAGGCGACTTGGCTGACGTCTCCAATTTCCCGTCGCTTTTTTTTTCTTCTTTCTTTCTTTTTCGCTCTCTCTCTCTGTCGAAAGTCTCGACATCTTCCGGTCATTAAGATCACAGTCTCTGTTTGTGTTCCACTTTTTGGGTGGCTATTTTTTGCGTTTTTCGTTTTTCGTTTGTTGTTGTTGTAAGTTTCTCCCCTCCGACTCGCTCAGAAATGACTCGGAGAACTCAATAACGCTAGACGAAATGATTGTTTCTGTTGTTCTTATAAGAATAAACCCAGCTGGGAAATGTCTTTGAACGCAACAACACGACCGATGTTGTTTTGTTTTCTATAGATTTCCAGTCGGCGGGGCTTTTACATCTAAGAGGCCGATAACCTTTTTCTTTAAAAAAAAAACAAGAAATATTTACAAAAAAATAATCCACAATCGGACACGTCCAGCGATTATCTAGATCAAACGTGTTGGCGACAATAGCCATTTGGATAAACTTGAAACAATGGGCGACATTTTGGCGGAATATTCGTACCGGTTGACCGTGCGTAGGTAGATGTGTACATCGGACTTGTCCCCTCTTCAGAGGATTTCCTGGTGCATCCAGTTACTAGATGTATATAGTACGTTTCGAGTGATGATGTGTGATGGAGAGTTGAAACTCTTCTCTCCACTTCTCCTCCTACAATTCCGGCGTCCCTTCTTTCTCTCTCTCCACCGCCTATCTCCATCTCGGGCGGAAATTGGGTGCCCAGCCAGCCGGAATCGCGTGGGGCATCGAGACCGCGCGTGCTCCACTCGTCGTCGGCTCGTGCTTTTGCAAGATGGCCTGTAACGACGCCTCCGTAAGACTCAATGGGAATCCCTTTTTCAAACATAGAAGTTAGACGATGTCTATGGATGATGCGCTTCCTCGTCTCTCTCTCTTATTGACGGCGAATTTTCGCTGCTGGGCATCCGCCACCTACGCCATTCGGAAAACTAGCGGCGGGGCCCTATTCCCATAAACATTCCTCCTACGCAGCAGCGCCGTTTTCAGGGGGAAAATCTGAACGTCTCTCGGAGCAAAGTTTGAATTTGCATTTGTTTCTGGCCGCCGGCGACGGAGCCGGCCGCCGCCGGTTTTCCAAAAAGTGGCGAATGGGCGCTTTTCGTGAGCTGCTCCGACGCCGCAAGGTATACGAAAAAAAGAAGAAGAAGAGATAAATGGCGTTGGATCAAATGGCCAGGCGGGAATCGGTTAGGACAAGTTTCTTCTTTTTTTTCCGTCTTCCTCCGTCGCGGCGTAGAGAGTAGAGTGCGCTGTCGAAGAGAGAGACAACATGCTGATGTGTTTTCAGAGAAAGAGACGTGTGTCTACCGAGCCGTTCCTACTGTTTGTCGTCAATTCACTCTCACTGGCTGTAACCTTTTTTTCTTTCTTCTTCTTCTCTTTATTTTATCTTCCCATCCATCTTTCTGGCTTCGTGTGTACATTGCGTGCTGCAGAAGGAGACGCAGCTCGGAAACACTCTGAAAGCCTTTTGCCTCCGCCAACGGGAGTCTCACGTACCGTACTCTTGGAGAGAAAAAAAGGCGAGCAAACCTCCTCCTTTTGTTGGCGGGGTCCGACGACGACGTCTAGCTCTCTTGTGTGTATTCGACGCAAACACTGAATCCGACACGATTTCCAGAACATTATTCTCTCTTTCTATACTGACTGATTCTTATCCGACGATTTCCAGCGCTTCATGTCACCCGACCTACGTACCGCTTGCTCTCTTATTTAAAAAAGGAAAAAAATTCCACCACAAATTCTCTTTGATGCTGGTCTGGCATACATTCACGCACAGGGAACTAATATGACTAAGAATCTTTAGTGGATTTCCATGTGAAACTCCGCACATCCCCCGGGCTCTCTATGTCTCCATCTGGGCCCCCGAGAGTGCGAGCTAGAGAGAGAGAGAGAAAAAGTGATTATTTATTCAAGAGCGTCGTGTGTACTTTTTTTCTTTTTGAAATTTACGTGCACACGTGAATGTTGAATAATTCATTAGTTGACTTGAAAGACAGATGCGCTTTATTACCCTAACGCAGTAATGATGATGCTCATGGATTCGTTGTTTTTCATTTTCCAGATCGATTGCGGAGCCACCACAAACCGACTTGTAACCGAAATGAGTAGTAGTAGTTGTAGAGCCACAACCACCGCCAAAATGCATCAGCAACAACACAGACATTCGTCGGAAACGAGAAGACATTGGCTGAGGTAACAAACATCAAACCGCATCAAATAATTATATATATACAATTCTTTTAATGTCTTTTTTTTCTTGTTCGGTCGTGACTCGGTCGTGTCTCTTCAGGTGGTCGATGGTTCTATTGGCATTCTTCTGCTGCGTGGGCGTTTCGAATGGCCAAAATTCAGGTCAGTCGTTCCGGCTGGTGCAGAGATTCGAGCGCGAACCCGAAGACCAAACGGCCGTTGTGGGCGAAACGGTCGTTATGGCTTGCCGCGTCCTCAACAAGGCCGGCGTGCTCCAGTGGACCAAGGACGATTTCGGTCTGGGCAGCGACCGCAACCTTAGCGGATTCGAGAGATATAGCATGATCGGCACCGAAGACGAAGGTAAAGTCCGATTCATTTCCATTCTCTTCTCTCGAGAGTATATCCATAGTCCGTGCTCAAAGGACGACTCTTTCGTTATTCATCTCTTCTCTCGAGATTTTTTTCTTCTTCTCCGAAATCTTTTAAGGCCCTTGGAGCCTCGTGCGTGTTGCCCGTGCTAATTGGCAGTTTCATTACGCCAGGCGAAGAAAGAGAAGATTCTATATTATGTCAGTCTGGTCTTTCTTTCTTTCTTTCTTTCTTGCCTGCTCCTAAGGAGCAGGATCTCCCGAAGGGAGATTTGCCTCTTGGAATGTTTCACGATGTGTGCCAACGAGAAGATGGACGAGAGAAGGTTTGGCTTTAATCCCTAGGAGAGGATCAACAACGGTGGAAACATCCTCCCCCCCACCCCTCAGTCCTTATTTCCTCTTGTCTGTCGTAGTCCGGAGCACACAAGAGCCTCTCTCTGACTCCGCCATGTCCCCCCCAGTCAATCACGAGGCGTTCAGGAGCGTCGGGAATCGCTGATAAAACCGTTTGTTGAGTGCCGCTTAGCTCCGACACTACTCTCCCTCATCCACCGTCCTGTCCCCCACCCCATAGTCGTCGCAAACATCCTCGTCAAACAGTTACGTCGTCTCAAACTTGTCTGCAGCTGCGACGAGAAAGTACAAGACTCGTCGCGGAACGAGAGCGGATTTTCATTTCGGACAACTTTATGTTGAAGAGAGAGGATTTTGAATACCGACGAGAGGATCGTCGTCGTCGTTGTGGAACTCGGTTCATGCTCGGCTGATCAGCAGACACGGTTGCGGGCTTGTCCTGTTGGGGCAATCCGGACTTTGGCGCATCCGGATCGGTAGATCTTCATAGGACGTTAGATTAATGCCACGAATTATCGCCGTTCGTAAATGAGAAACCGGGTTGGCTACTTTTGTGGAAAATACTACACCACGACTACTACTACTACTATATAGGGTTTGGCTCTGAGTGGATTGGATCGCTACCACCATCATCACCACGTACACAGAATGGGGGAAAAAGGGGGTCAGGACTCGGGACGACGATGCGCAGGAGGGAGATTCATTAGCGGTTGATCCGCCGGTGCATATCAAGAGTCCCGGCTACTACTCCACACTAGACTACAACGATGGAAGGGGAAGAAGAAACGGGAGAGAGCTTATTATAGGACTAAGACTCGGATGGGTTGAATGATGATAGAAGCCTCTGTCGATGAGGGTTGCCAAGATGAATAATTACCTTGTTTGTCCTCGCGTTTTTCTTTTTAGCCTACTATTCGGCGTTTGAATGAAGGCAACCCTCTTGTCTATCTCGACGAAGACGCCACCGCTCTATAAAAGCGAGGGCGACAGAGGATACTGCCTGTAAATCAATAATGTCATTAATTAAAAACCTGATCCTCCCTGAGCGAGAGAGAGAGAGACGGAGAAAGTGCACATAGTAGACTATGTTGCCTCTTTTCGTCGTGTAAACCGACACCTGCCGACGTCAGAGTTCGTTTAATCGATGCAGCCTTGATGATGATTCAATTCGGTCGTCGTCACGCACAGCTTCTTCAGACAGCCTCTTTTGTAGACGCTTGTTTAGTTTACTCGTCGCTAGTTGTAATAGTTGTCGATTTTCTCGGTCGACGCCGCGCGGCACCACCGTCGCGTACTGACCTTCGTCCTCCGCCGAAGGTACTAGACTTCCGGTGTTGGATTTCAGTTGACGGAGAAGGTACGAGACGAGACAGAGTCTGGTTGTGTCATTAATTAGCAAAGTGATGATGCAAGAGTATGCGGACGGAATGAAATTCAAACCACAAAATGAAGAGAAGCCCGATGCGTCTTTTTTATTTTCTTCCTTTAAAGATGATGATTTTGCTTTGATGTCTTGGGGGTGGAGGAGACGAGGATCGACTGTCCGGGCTCGTTGTACGTCTGTCGCTGTACGCACAGAGATGACGTATCGCTTTTCAAGCCGACAGTCGTATGAATTGTCGTCCTCTCCGCCCCACCAAAAAAATAAAAAAAAAACCAGATCGATCAAACGAAAGAAAAAGAAAATGTCGACCCAAAATAGACATCTAAAAGAAGAAGAAGAACTAAGAATATAAAGGGAAAGTGACGACGAAAGGCTCCCTTTGTACCAATGACGAGTATTATTAGCTTCAGGGCCGGAGGGGGGCAATCACACAAGTTAGCCATCTGTCGATTTGAGAGATTGAGGACGATAGGAAAAAGATCATAAAACTAGAGATGCCTTTTCCCTCACCACTTGGTCTTCGTCGTCAACAGCTCGTGAAAATGAAATTTCAGAGAAAAAAACCCCCTCTCTTTTAAGCAACCTGTCACTATTTCGGGGGCCGTTAGACAACTGTCAAGAGCTGAATGATCCAAAAAGAGAAAAATCAGCGACGCGCTTTCACGATGAAGGAGGAAACCAAAAAAATCCTTCGTTTTGACTCTCCTGTTCTATTCATTGATTAATCGACCGTTTCCAGGTCCCGACGGTGTCGACGCCGATCGTTGGTGAATGTGCATTTTTGAATTCTTCTCGTCCCGCGGGAGTGGCCCTTTCCTGTCACAAGGAACTCTACTGTGACTTTTTTTTCTTCGATTCTCTCGGCCACATGTTTTCTTTCTCACTACAAAGTCATCCATCGTCACTGGTCCTTTTATGGCCCCAGAAAAAAAAAGCGGAGGGGTAACGAAAAAAAATGAACATTTCTTTCCCGTCAGAGAATTCGACACCCGAACGCGAGTATATCCAAACTTTTTCGGCCGTTTCCGAGGACTTTTCAGAAACATTTCCCCTACTTTTTTTTTTCTGTATGTGTGTAATATCGTTACGAGAATGACACTTTCCACGGAAGAAGAGGTTCTTTTATTATCAAAATTGTTCCCCGTTTATTCCCTCGTGATATAACAAGTTTGCTGGCGAACAACTCGAGCAACTTTTTTCTCTCTTTTCCTACGGGGTTGTTATTGTACTCTTTGGTGCCATGGGGACGTTGGTATGAGATTGTCGAGTGATTCACTAGTGGAGCAGACGTAGCGAACGCGACAGACTAATTGAAAACGGTGCACTTATTCTTTTTGATAACAGGTACTTTCTCATTGCAAATTCGACCCGTAACGCTGGAAGATGATGGACGATTCCAGTGCCAAGTGAGTCCCGGCTCGGAGCCGGCCTCGACCGCCATCCGTTCACGCTACGCTACTCTGGCCGTTCACATCCCTCCCGAACCTCCTCAGATCGTGCAGGGATCGCATTTGATCACGACGGAGGATCGCGAAGTGGAATTGGAATGCCAATCTCGTGCCGGCAAACCGGCGGCAGAGGTATTACCACCGAGCGAGAGTGCAGCAGCAGCAGCATTCTCATTAGTTTGGCTTGGCCTTCATTTACAAATTTCCAATTTTGTTTGAATAGATTATCTGGCTGGACGGCGAAGGCAACTTGATCACCAATAACGTCGAAGTCTTCAAGGAAGTGCTGGCCGACGGGAAACGGACCAATGTCAAATCCGTTTTGAAATTGTCGCCGAAAATGCACTACCACAACAAGAACATCACTTGCCAGGCCCAGAATGCGGCCGAACGATCGCCCAGGAGCGTTTCTCTCCTCATGGAAGTCAAATACGCTCCCAAAGTGACTGTGACGGTGGAACAGGACCGCGTCGCCGAACTGGAATCGGTCAGTCTCTCCTGTCACGCCGACGCCAATCCGCCCAACGTCGTTTACAAGTGGTACATTAATGACGAGATCGCCTACGGTGATTACACCACACAGCTGACCATCTCCAGCGCCAGCCGCAAACTCAACAACGCCGTCGTCAAATGCGAAGTCACCAACGCTGTCGGCAAAGGCGAACAGAATCAAACGCTCAGCGTCCATTGTAAGTTTTTGTTTTTTCTTGCGGCCCATTCGAACCGGGAAAGAAAAACGTGTTCAATCGTTAATAGTCCGTCAGTTTCCCCCCTTTCTTTTGTTTTTGTGTGGGTTCATCAACAATAATCACTCATCGTTTGTGTGTTGATGACTGGCGCGGGGTTTGAATGGGACGTGTTGCGATTGTAACGAGACACGCGCGCTTCTAACTTGAAGAAGAAAAGCGCGTGGGAGAAGGAATCAATCTATCGACGATGGCTTCAGAACAGAGCCCGATCGTCTAGATAATGCACATACCCCGGGAGAAAGGCACCATCTGCTTGCCCGTTTACTATTTGATTTTCTAGCGAGGAAGTAATGCGGGAGGGAAGGGAAAATCGCGTACGTACGTACCGTAAGTGACCAAGTGATGCGATTACCCGTTTTTCTTGTGGAAACGAAGAAAAGAAGAAAAAGGAAAAAGGAATCGGAAATCCATGATGAATAAGAGCGCGTGACGCACATGAGGGGATGAATCTTCACTGGCATGCCAATTCAGACGCGGTGCATGATTCCGCCACGCCGTGTCCTGTCCACTATAGAAGGAGCCACTCAGTAGCTCTTTTCTTCCCCTGCCAGCTATTTTCCATGTTTTTCCACAGTCAATTCGACATGTGAGCCTTTCCTCTCGACTCTACTATCTTATTCGAGCATGTCTCACACTGCTCTTACATACTGCAAAAGAATCCAGAGCACGCACTGCTGGGCAATTTATGTTTCACGACCCTATCGATCTAATACTGCTACAGCTGGGTCAAATAGCCAACAGCAGCAGGAGCAGCAGGAGACGGGCCCCAACTCTTTCATTATTTCTTCTGAAGGGGGAGGGACTTTGCTCTGATGCTAGGACTATGTAGCCAAACCGTTTAGGCCATCATCATCGTCATACTAATACTTTGTGTTCTTGTGTGTTTGCCATGTCGGCAATTTGCAGATAGTCCCGAAATCCGCAGCCGGCCCGGTAATGTGGAAGCCGACATCGGAAGTAACGTGACTTTACGCTGCGACGTGGACGGCAATCCGGAGCCGGAAATCAGCTGGACCTACGAGGGTTCAAGACGTGTCTTGAGTACTGGCCCGGCTTACACATTCTGGATGAATCACGACATGGCCGGCAAATACACTTGCACCGCCCGCGTGCCCGGATTTCCCGAAGTGTCGGCGGACGCGCACGTTTTCTTGAAAGGTGACGTCGCAATCCGATTCTCTCTCTCTCTCCACCACCAACACGTCAACCAGCAGACAATACTCAACCATTTCTATTTTTTGTGTGCAGGCCCGCCAACTGTTAGGAGCAAAAGGATCCAATTCGGCATGGAAGGTGACACGGTTCGGATCGAATGCGTCGCTTTCGCCGTTCCTCGACCTTCCAAAATCACGTGGACGCATCGCGGCTACGAAGTCGACGCCGGTACGTTCCTTTCCCCTATTTTTTCTTTTTCAAACATAAAATTTCATATTCATCCAATATATTGATTGACGTTATTTTTCAATAATTTATCAGGTGATCCGGACGTTACGTTTGATAACGACCCACTCCCTGACGGAGTGCGCAGTACGTTAATCATTCAAAAGGCTCACGACAAATATTTCGGCTCTTACAATTGTTCTGTGGCAAACGATTACGGCATGGATGCCGCTGAAATAATTCTCCGAAAAGAATGTAATTGGATTGACCGAGTTTTTCTATTGAATTTTTGAAATCTAATTGTTGAAATTGATTTTCCATATTGCAGCTGGGAATTTACCATTGCTTTTCATCTCTGCCGGAGTGGTTGGCGGAATTGTCTTGTTAATAGCATGCGTGATGGTCGTCATCGTCTGCCAGAGGAGGTCCAGCAAGAAGGTCGAAGGTACGTGCAGAGAATGGACGGACAATGGAACGTTGGGGACAATATGTTATTGACCATTGCCGTTTTTTTCTCTCTCTCTCTCTCTCTAGAAGGAGACAAAGGCGACAGGACGTCGAAGCAGTCGGATCAGACGTCCAACAACGATTCCGACCTGAAGGTTGACATCAGAACGGCGTCGTCGTTGAGTAATCCGCCGGAATCGGAGCAGTGGGATGACAGCAGCGAGAGGATTACTCCTAGGGCTGTCATCACCAACGGCGATGCCATGTATCGCTACGCCGGAGACTATACTGACGCCAGTTTCCCCCCGCCCAAAGCCGAGGGTCACAACAACAACGGATACGTGCCTTATGTCGATTACGGGAGAGACTACAATCCTGCCTTCGGTAAATGCCCGTCCGAATGGATACTATGGACGCCGCTTGCTCGACCAGAGCGAGCGAAAACTTTGGATGGTTTTATAACGCCCATTGTCTTCTTTTTTTCTCGTCCTTTTCGTGCAGCCGGTGTATCGAATAGTCAAGCCTCGCTCTACACCGCCAACCCTCACACGGTCATACCGATGACAGGCATCGATCCGCGCTTCTCGGCCGCTTACGGCAATCCCTATTTGAGAAGTTCAACAACGTCGCTACCGCCGCCGCATTTGAACGGCGGACTCACAACGTACGGCTCGGTCAGGAACGGCCCCGCGCCTCAAGTCGGTCCAGCGCGGACGCCGCCACCTTCCGTCGCTGCCGTCTCCTCCGCAGCAGCCGTATCTCCTCACTCTCAGTACATTGTGTCAAACAAAGCCCAGCTCAAACCGGGTACTTTGGCAACCCACGTCTAAAAACAAAACAAAGAAAAATAACAACATAAGAACAAAAAATTGCAAAAAGAAACACATATTGTATACAAACTCTCTCTCAAATCGTTTTTTTTTCCTTGCCCATCTTTATTATACATACCTTATTATCTAACCAGTTCAATTTTGTTTTGTGTCATCCCGTTTGTTTTGCTACACTGTTTCTTTTTTTGTCATTATTGTGTGCCCTGTGCAGAAGCGTCAGTCAATACCTCTTCGTTTTCTCTTCGACGACTTCCAACGATCTTTCGATTATGGAGAGGAGCTCTATACTTAAATCGTATGTTTGTTATTCTAATTTTTTTTTCCTCTCTCTTCGTTCAATAGCCAAGTAATACTTGTGTCGGCGTGTCAGCGTGCGACGATTGCTTTTCTCCTTGAAAAAAAAAATGCAGTCGAGAAAAGTTACAATGCGGGTCAAGGTGTCTATGCGGAAGGCCGAAAAAAAGACAATCGAAAAACTTGTTTTGTTTTTTTTTAGGCTGGTGGTCTTATAACGACAGTCAAAAGAGTTGTGTCTGTGAGCTATGCAAAGAGTGTGAAATTATTTTCTTCCAAAAAATTTGGGACTTCGTTTTCGATAAAAAAAAAGAAAGAATTCGTGACAACAATAAAAAAAAAGTTATGATGATGATGATGCTCCTGGTGGCCTGTTCCGCAACGCGCTTGACACACACACACAACCAACACAACTTCCTTGCCACCATTTCTGTACATAAAAATAGGAGAGGAAGTGCGGTTTCTGTCTCCGATCCTCGTCGCAAAGTTGTACAAAAATATCCTCAACTGATGTGCTGTAAATAATCATTGAACTTAAGGGTTTATGCTCGTTCATTTTGTCATGCCAAGTGCTATGTCCCCCACCATTTATGACTATTTAATCAGCCCAAGATGCCAAAGTTCCTGTGTTAGGTCGATAATCGATCGATCACAAACGGGCCATGATTCAATGTTCTTCATCATATACCGTAAAAAAATTTATAGCCACGGCGAGCAACTTTTTGTATCATGTGCTGCTGACTTTTCTGGCTCGATCGGAGGTGAAATAAAAAAATGAAAAAAAAAAAAAACTATAAAAATGTGGGGCGCGATTTTGCATGTATGCAGACTGGCCGACTTCGTTCTTTGTATGCATTGAATACACAATGTGTTGACTTCTGAAAGAAAAAATCTTGTTCTTTTAAATGTTAGTTCCTTCACGGAGTCTATTATTCGGAGATCAACTTCCCTGTTAGTTGGTTTCAAACCATTAGCAGTAGACGTGTTACATAAAAACACTCGAGGAGAAATCCAAATTATTGACGCTTCCACGATTTTTTCAACGAGCATCGTTATTCTTTTTCCCTGGTGCTCTTGAGATGGTTGAACGCCTCTAATCGTTTGAGCCACTGGTTCCAGTAGTGCTCACATTTGTCTCGATTCAGAGTCATGACGTCGGCAGGCCTTCCAGTGGGATATGCCACCACAAGTAACGCGTTTTCAACCTGCAATAAAAGTGGAGTTTTATAAGCAGAGCCGGAAATTGGAAATATTTATAGACAGTGTCTGGCTGTACGTGACATAATATTTACCACAAATGGGTACTTGTCATCAGCGTTCAGTGCACCGACATAAGCAGCTATTTGGACGGGGTCGTCGTATGCATCTTCTAGAGTGGATTTAGTTCTCTGTGAAGTTTTCCATTCAATAACTACCAAATCATTCCTAGAATTAGAAATATTCCATTATTTCAAGGAACTTGGTGAAAGGACGGAATATATTTACTTGTGTCGGGCAACACAGTCAACAAATCCTTTGTACTTCAAATGAGGATGTACCACGTAGCTTTCAAGAACGACGACGTCCTCTAAGGAGTTCAAAATCGATTTCATACTTAGCCAGTGACCGGAAATGCGTGGTTCGACTCGTATCGAACTGTATTCAACTCCTCTAAGGTAAGTCTCAATACTTGTATGTAGTTCTTTGCCTACCAGCTTAGCCTCTACATTTTCAAAAAAGAAAAAAAAAGAGTGTCAGGATGTTGTCAATGGCTTTGTAAACAAAACAAATGAAAGAAACTACATAGACATGTGGCAAACAATCATTAAACTAGAAACTTGTTGTATGAAATATGACCTCTCATGAATTCTTTGAGGCCTTCTTCTCCTACTTCAGCTATTTTTCTTTTACGCCACAATGCTAACATCATTTCACTCTTGTCTGACATTGTCTTGTTCAACACTTGTGTCACACTAGGGACATCAACTTTGGCACTTGCTATTGTGTAGATTTGATTTGGACATGGTGTAACATGTTTGTTTAGAACCATGGGAAAAGGTAGAATAATGTCATCTTTTTGAAAAAATGGAGCATTTGGTAAAATTATTTCTGTAACTGTATCACAGCTGTTGATGAGAGGTTTATCATTGGGAGCAGGGCACTGCTCAGGTTCTTTTACTTCTGGAAGGATTGGGATTTGTACAATATGAGGTACTTTTGTTTCTTCTAAACGACTTTTGACTTTGCTAAATTTTGTATAACGGGACTTTTCAAGCTTCAGCTCAACAGATGAGTTATCCCACAAACTTAGAGGGAGCAGCAACTCATCTGATCCAAATGGTTTTTTAGCTTTCTTTAGATCATCAACAGTCTGAATATTCTTTTCCTTTGTTTTTCGTTTTTCCTCCTTGATTACTGGTCCAAATAAGGCCAAATTGGTGCTGTTCCATTTCACTTGCTGTAGTCTTCTCTTGCTGGTGGACTTTTCTTCCTCAGTTTTGCGTGATTTCTCACGAGTATTCGCTTCTTTCCAATGGAGTTTTGAGGTAGAAATCGATTTCTCTCCGTGATATAAAATTTTTAACCAGATATTTTCAGACCGCAAAATAATGCTGGAAACTCTCACACCGTGCTGCATTTTCCCTTCAAAATGACAACTAAAGTTGTTTTGTTTACACACAAAAACCAATGCCAAAGAATCTAAAGACAGCCTAACAACTCTATTTTTCGTTTGAAATGGAGATCTGCTTGATTGATTGATTTATTATTTATGTTAGAATATTGGATTGAGATTCAGTTTGGTAGTGATGCGCAGAACTGTGCGATAGCGGGGAAAAGTTTGGAAACTTTACTTTGTGAGACTCGGAGCTTGAACTTACTCGCGAGGGAATTCCGTTAGCCAGCGAACGAATCGCCATGCGTCATTACGATATCCTATGGGAAGTTTAGCAAACCCGGACACTTGCTATAATATCTTCCGTCAGATTGCTTTGGGGCTTGGGCATTGCGTCGTTTATACGGCGGAGGATTTCTAAACAGGGATTAAATTTGGAAATCCCATAATTCAAAACGTGATTAGAGAATTGAGCTGGTAATATTAGAGTCCTGCTGGGCAGCGTTCCAGCAGCTAAAGAGCCAACTTTATCCTGAAGTTGATGTTATTCGAATGCATTTGGATTTGATATCTAGAGAAACGCAGGAAACCATTAGGCGCTGGCTCAGCCCATCTCGGCTAATGCACACCAGCTTATAAACATTTAAAATGCTATTTCCATCTGCACAAAAAATTCATTCTGCGGGTCACAATTGTAAATTGTGGATTATTTAATGATTCCACAAGTAGACTCGTTTCAGTTGCTGACCTTTAAAAGTTGAGCATTTAACATTAGATATAATTTACGATGACTGCGACTAAATTTGCGGCGACGGTGTTTATTATTCACGAACTTGTTGAAACCAAGTTTTTTTCTTCTCGTTTCGTTGTTTTTGTCGAGCATATGCCATGTCTCGTAGTCTCTATACGGTAATTATTTCCGCGGAACTCAATCAACTTTTAATGCTTTCTTTTCGTGACCAAAAAAATACCCGACCGGGCGCAATAAAAAGAGTTTGCCTAATATTTTATGGATTTGCGTGCACACGAGGAAAATTTTTGTATCAGCTACGCAATCAAGATAAATCCTGGCTGACGTTGACGATATGGTTTGGCAAAAACTTGAACTTTTTTCCCTCCCTATGTTATATCTTGGTGCGTGTCTCGGTTTCGGAGAACATCGCCACCGCAACACGACGGGTCAACTATGTGTGCGGTTTTTTTTAAATCTCCGAGAAGTAAACTTGTTAACCTAAAAGGTTGTCTCGTCTTGCTAAAAACATCAATTCCAAGCGTTTGGGCCAATACTGTTTTATTGGGTCAACGACGACCATATTCCCGTTTGAAAACACTTTTATCAACTCGAGTATCACGACACGTCAGCTGGGCAGCTTTTCCGGTATTTCGCCCATCATAGGGGCTCCCTTGTGTATAGTACTAAACGAAACGATACATTCGTCTTAAATAACAAAAGCGCAGCAACAGCAGCATGTGTGTGGTAATACTGTGTGGCAGCTTTCGAGTCTACTTCTTATGGCGGCTGAGATTTCGGCTGGTTAAGAAACTAGGTCAGTCTATTTACTAAACTAGAAATAAATTGAGTCAAGCGTCTCAGAGTGCGTCTCATTCACGGTAGTCGTTCGTCCGCTGCTGGTGGTGATGTTGGGCGAGAGATGTTGCAAATAGGTCGAATATGATGCAAACGACAGCACATATCAATTTGTTGCCTTAAGGAGTGACAGCTGTTGATTCCGTGTTCAGAGTCGGAGCTGGGGCATTGTCCAGAAAATTGGTGGATAATTAACAGAAATGGCGGGAATAATATACCAATTACATGGCTCGCAGCCAGACCAGACATTGGAGCGCAAAAACAAACGATATTTAGGGGGCCGGGTGTGTATAAGCGTGCGCTCAAAGTTCTTAACGTAGGCTAACGGTATTATCTACAGCACGACCTCGCCAGAAGACGAGCACAGAAGGGGATTCTATTCTCTTTAGTACGACGTACTGCTCTCTTGCTAGTCTACTGACACAGTTTTTTCAGATGGTCGCCGGTTCTTTATGCACACTGTCCCTATCGAGATAAAGCGTGATGACTAGTGATTAAAATACTATAGAAGAAGAAAAAGGACGAAAGAGAGATACCGGTTCAGATTTAGCCAATGGGGCTATAGCTAATAAGGAACCATTTGGCAGCAGATCCGGGCTAGCCTCATTTCCGACGTTGTCCAGTTTTCATGCCCGCATATTGTCCGGGACGGCAGTGATGAGTTTGAAGACAACGTGCCAGAAACAAAAAAAAACAAAAAAAAAACAATGATCGATTGCTGCGTTGACACGCTGGCCCGCCATTATTCCCGTCTCAATACGCCGAGAAAACGGCACGTGGAAAGAATTATGAAAATATTTCTGTGTCTTCTTGTGCTGGGAAACATGTTGGTAATTGACGGAGCTCTCTGTGTGATGTGCGTGGGGCCCATATCGTCCCGTTTCCTGTCGGTTGTCAGTCAAAGGTTCTCACATGATGAGAAACGAGTCACCCGCGGCGCAAAAGCCAAATTATAAATATATACTGTAGACCAGTTTGACACCCGTGCGAAAAGATCGTGATTGCCGAGTTACAACAAAAAAAATGAGAAGAAAAGAACGACGTTGTAGTAGTGTCATGCCCGCGTATTGGTCGACGTGTGTCTGTGTATATATATATGTACCGTGTACATTTTAACCATAGCCCATTAAACTCTGCAGTCTGAGAGAAGACTCGAATCTAACAAAGGCCCACTAACCTGCAGTCCTAGAAAATCGGCTCGGGAAAACACTGCAGAGCTCGGCTTGCGGTCGTTCCCGCGCGCACTGCCGCGTACAGCGCAGCAGAAGGCGGAGAGAAGAAGAGACACCTACTTTTTTCCTCCCTCCGAGCAGCAACAAGCACCACCAGTTGTTATTGTTGGTGTTTTTTTTTTTCTTCTTTCTTCTAGCTCTTACCTTTCCTCCTTCTTCGCAGACTGCCAACGACGAAAAAGGAGGAGTAGTTGGAAAATGTTCTCCAGTCTTCCTTCTGCCGTGCTGCAACGCGGAACACATTTTTTTGCCGGTTCGCGTAAAAATTTCGTCGAGTTTCTGGCGGGAATCAGCTAAGACATAAAAAATACCGAGAAACAGTCTTCTCAGTTTCTTTATAGTCAAAGTGATAGCTGCAGCAGAAATAACAACGTCGGATCGCCCCATCGGTTTGTTACACATAGGAAACCGAGCGTGAAATGTTCCAGTCTACCGCGGTTTGAACGCGGTCGGATTACGAGCGTCCATCCGACGAGACCAAACAAAAAATAGAAAAAAAGTCCGTGTGATTGTTTTTCTTCGATCATGGATTATTATCAAAGTTAAACACGATCCCCGGAAGCGAAAAGCGCAAAAACCCCCCACATCAAAAAGACTTGACATCGTTGATTGACGCGCCGCATTTTTCCGTCTTCATCTGGAGCGCCATTATTTTCGGATTCAACCGAGTCGACTTAAGCAGGTGAAATATCTTAACTACTCCAACATAAATGTCTCCAACCTGAAAAACCTCCGAAACGAACATGAAAATTTCAACCGAATTGCCATTAGCGAATGACTGTCGGGCAATGTCAACGGTTATTTCCCCTAGTGCTTGTACCGCACGCCGTTATGAAAAGGAACACGGCATTCGTTCACGGGATGGCGTGTAACTTTTTGAGTTGCCTCCTATATACCTACCTATACCCTCCCATCATTAGACGCCGTGAGGCTCTCTGGCTGAGGTCGTGATACAAAGCCTTTCACCATTTTGATTCTTTTTTCTGGCATTTAGGTCGCATAATGACGGTTGCCGCTGTTTCTCTGAAGATGCAGATCTTGTGCTGGATTTCGATCGGCCTCATCAGTCACGGAAGCAGTTTGAACGTGAACCGCCCTTCCAGCAGATGGGCTCGTAGTGATGATAATTCTGACGGTTGGAAGGCGTCCAATGGGCCTTACAACTCGGAGCCCTACCCAGTCATTCGGCCGGCCATAACATCGGTCGCTCCGTCCGTTTCGCTAGCCGCCTCCGCCGCAGCTCATCCAGCTCGGAAGGAAGAGGAGTTGGTCTCGTCAAGTCTACCCCTTCCTCTGCTTACAGCCCTGTCACCAGAGGGTTTCTACGAACTTGTGGTGGGAAAGAAGAGTCCCCTGTCTGGTGCTGGGGAGTCGGCGATAGGCGGAGGAGGAGGCAGCGGTGCCCCAACTGGGTCACCGGATGTGATTATAGGCCGGGTCATGTCGGCAACGGCAGGGATTGAATCTGCTCCTACTTCAACCACAACCGCAGCATCGGTCATAGGTTATTCGCATCCGCATCCTCCTCAACCCGTCATCTCCGAACAAACCAAACCAGAGAAAGGAGCGGATGGAGAGCGAAGTGAAATTCGGAGTGAATTGCTGGAAAAGGAAAGCCGATCACCGCCACCGGCTCAGCAGGAATCTTCCCCGATCAGGAAGAACGATTACCCGACGCTACCGCCGGGAAGTTTCTATATTCCGGCCGTCTCGACGAAAGCCAACCAATACTACTCCGATTCCGAGCATTCCATCTACATTCCGCTCCGCCGACAAGATCCGTTCCCCGTCCGTACCCGCGTCGTCCTGGTAAACAACCAACAACCGCCAGCGCCGGCACCCCCTCCAGCGGCCGTTTACCACAGTAAAGAAGCCGTGGAGGAGGAAGAAGACGAAGAAGAAGAAGAGCCGAAATCGGCTGAAGAGGAGGAAGAAGAAGATAACGAGGAAGAACTAGATGCCGTCGCCGGAGCGTCACAAAGACCGGCGACGGAAGAACCACCTGGCATCCGATCCAACAGCCCGATGGATCTGGTGATGACGCTTTACCCGAATCTACCCAAATTGATGTCATCATCTCATTTCACTACGCATGCCATCAAGAACTTTCTCAAACTGAACAAAGCACCGGCGACAGGCGGTTCATCGACTAGCGTCATTCACGAGGCAAAGTTTGTGACCCCGCCACAGGGTTACCTGCCTCAATTGGTGTCTAAGCCGCCGGTACAGCAGCAACAGCAGCAGCCGTTCGTCAGCAAGCCTGTCAAGCCCAACTTCGTCAAGCCCGGGAGTAGTCAGCTGACCCAGTTGAGAGCGTCGCCGAGTAAACCAGTGAGCAGCTTTGCTGCCTACCCGTCGGATCAACGTCATCACCATCCACCAACCGCATCGACGACGACTGTTGGCGGTGCGACGAGGACCACAACAATCCAATTCACGCCTTTCACTCCGGACGACATCAGCCCATTGAACTTTCTACTCCCACCCGCGTCTTCTTCATCTTCATCCAATGTCGAGAAAGTCACGGCCGCAGATCAACCGGATACGCGTTCGGCAACAAAGTATGGCGCGTCTCCTAACGGTGACTTGATAGCCGACTCGAACGTTCAGATCACGCAGAGTCCTCTTAAGGTCGTTCCGGCTCCAAAGCTCGACTTTTCTTGGAATCTTTTCCAGCCATTACCATCGGAAGTTTCCCATCAACAGACGGCTGGAGGTGATTTGCCATTGTTTACCAGCTTTCACGCTAGCCAAAGCAACAACAATCAACAACAACAACAAAAACATCAGCAGCCTTATCCGCAGCCGGAGCAGACAAAACAAACAAAGCCGGAAAGTTCAGGCCACCAACACTTGCTCGTTGCGGGCGAAACCGGAATTGGGGAGATCGTCGTCCGCACCAAAATGGCCACCTCCGGCAGCGATTCGGGTAAAGACGCCAACCGGCCGGGACTAGCCGACTCGGTCGATATCATCACAAGTTATTATCACGACGCGGCCGACAGGAGCAAATATCCTCCTATCCAGCAGCCGCACCTTTTGCCGAAACAAACGGAAAATCGACTGGACAAGGAAGTCCTTACAACGACAACAACACCGGTTCCTCCAACATCCCCCGCTGCGGAGGAAGTCGTCGTTGCCACGACAACGTTGCCCAGCCGAGACGGAACGGCCCAACCGGTAGTAGCATCGCATCATCAAGGCAGCGCTGCCGGAGACAAGTTTCCTCATCGTTACGAGCCGCAAGATCATTCGCATCAACCGGACCTCGTATCCGATGTACCGCTAGCCTCGTTGCCGTCGACGACGGCGATCCGCGTCGACAAACCCGAGGACGACGTTGTTTATTTGCCACCTCGGCTGTCCGACATTGCCGACGATCAGCACGTGGCCGGTTCTCAGATCCACGAGACAACCGTTTACGAAGAGAACCTGCCCCGCATTCGGCCCATCAAACCGCAATCGCTCGATTTGGAAGGTGAAGGCAAAGCGTCGACGCCGTTTTACAAAGCGGGCAAAATGTCACCTAAAGGCGCCATGTACACCGTCACGCAGGGTCACTCCAAAGTCAAGTTCTTCGGGTTCAACGCTCTGCACAACGGCGAATTGAAACCAATCGATGGCAAATACCTCACATATCTCCAACAACACCAAGAACAACAGCAACAACAACACGAAGAATTTGACTGGAAGTTCAGCCCCTATCTGCCCGTCAGGTTGCCCGCCAGTGGCAATCCGGCTTTCAAATTCGTTCCCAAGAAATCCATTCCGATTTCGCCTGGTAAGAAGTCCACCATCCGGCCCGTCTTCTTCAACAAGAGGCACAATAGTAACAATAACAGCCAAGGACCTTCAAACGCGGCGCCCTGGAGTCCGAGCATCGCCCTCAGTGAACCTTTCGAATATCACGCTCACCTCGAAAAAATGGCCGAAGATCAAGACAGACTTCCAAACCAATCGTCGCCTTCTGCATAAATCTAAACCATCGATGATTATTCTTCAAGTGATGTACCTATACTCTGCGATCCTTCCCCCCTCTTCTATTTATTCAAAAAACACCTGTTCATACTTTTTTTTGAAGAAAAGATGACCTTTTAACACGCATACCAAAAAAAAAAGCAAAACTCATTCTTTATCACAATGTTTTATTAAACCTTACAAGAAAACCCCAAAACTTCATCTAATGTGATTGATCAAGTGTCGGTATGCTAATGCCTTGATATTAAATAAAAAGATCTAACAAAAATCGACACTCTACTATGACGAATTGGGCAGGGCACGAAAATGATGACTGTATGTAGGTGATGGAGAAAAAAAAAATCTAGGTACGACGACGAGCTTGTACCCATTATCCAGATGGCGTCGGTTTATTATTCATTTGCGACGCCTCTTTTTCTGACGCGATGTGAGCGAGAGATGATGGCAAACCTCACTCGGAACAGAGACCAGAACAAACTAGGGGGGCGAAAATAGTAGGAGAAACGCCATCTGTTTCTTTTTTGCCTGATTTTTTTCAGGTCAGTTTTATGGTAAAGGCCATTAGTGTGTTTCTTTCTCTCCTTACATACCGCGTCAGCTGTTGGTTACCTCCTCTCTGCTCTGTTCCCGTTACATGCGTTTTGGTCATCTATATTTATATCATAGCAGAGCGTCATATTCAACTGCTGTGGCCTGCCTATTTCATCCGCAAACATGCCGACTTCCCGGATCTCCATGTTTTTTCGCCGTGAATGCTTCGGTAATGCATATACTCTAGATTTCTTTTTTTCTCTTTCTTTCTTTCTTTGCTTTTCTCTCTTTTAAAATGAAAACACAACTACTCTCCATGCTTGTTTCCATGGGGGTCCGCTCCAGTTTCGAAAAATTTCGTGATAATTCCTACCGGTCGCATTTGTTTCCCATTTAGGAACGCCGATTTTTTGGCTCGATGAAAAAGCACGACTTAACTGGTATCGCCAATGATCTCTTTTTCCTTATTGAGGAGAAATGGACACACAACTTTTTTGTTTATCAAGGCTCTCTGATCTTCAAGGGTGCCAGGCTGCGCGGATGACGTATGGAAGCGCCAGTTGGTTGGGTGAGAAAAAAATGAAGAGGTCATAAGTTAACGACAATTGATGAGATACCTGTAGGAGGAAAAACACGAGCTTAACAAATCTTTTGTTTATAATTGGATGTGTCACGTTTAAACGTCTCCCACGGGAGACGCGTCGAGGCCGAGCACGCGCGTTAGTAAGTAGCGCCACCTGTGGATAGCGGCTCCAACTACGTGAGGGGATAGCTCCAAGCTGTGTGTGTTCGCGTTTTTGTGTGTGCACCCACGGTTATAGACGTGAAGAGTCCAGTTGGTTGCTTTATTTTTTTCATTCTGACGTCAGTCGCAAGCCCGAGACTGTATCGTCGAAACCGAGTGTTATGTTGCTTGACTCTTCGTAACTTAACAAGTGACCGTGGTTGAACGATTAGAGAGAGTTTTTTAGAAATTCTTATTCCATTGCCGCTTTGCCTTTTTTTGTGTGGTCTTGTGTCTGTTGACAAGTCGAGGGCGGCCATATTGTGCTGCTGCTGCTGCTGCTCTTTGGGCTTTGCCTTTGCTCACTTCATTCTTCAGAGGACGCCCCAGAGCACTACACAACACAAGCAGCGGGGGCGTACGCCAACACACAAAAGCCGAAGAAAGATCAAAAAACAGTTTTGCTTCATCGATTCGATCAACAAGTTGATTGCAACAACGAATCTCAGGATTGAAACGTTACGTTTCGGCCTTAAACGTCAGCATCGTTCATCTTGTGCCTCAACAGCTTGTGTTGTTTTCAGTTTTTTTTTCTTTTGTAATAATACAGACTGCCTCAGTTTGACACTTTGCATATTGGCGAGCAGTTTAGCCCCCGCGTGTGATTTGTCATTTGCCTTTTGGCATCGCCCCAGACTTTTGTCTGTGTGTCTGTGAGGAATTTCTTTCCACTGCATTACTCTTGTCAATGTGTCATTACGTGCTATGGGTGCAACCTCAGTGCCTTGTGGATGAGTGATATCTCGATGAAAGTATGGATAACACGCTGGCCAGTTTGGAAGAGAGGTGAGTTATTTTCTTCTGTCTCGAATTCTGTCTCAACGTGCTTCCATTCTAGGGTGTCTGGCCCTTCATCTCTATTGTGTGAGGTGAGGAGTATGAATTGTAAACAGGAAGTAGCCAATAGGTCGAAAAAGAGTACAAGAGAAACTGAGCAGGCTATGCGAGTCATCTCTCTCAGGCCTTGGATCCACACCCAGCCAGCATCACACCCACACACATTTGACGATAGAGGAGGCCAGAGAAAATGAGCCACGGTTGATGTAGCCTGTTTGGCTTGGAGGGATACCAGGCATTTTCTGATCAGAGCAGCAACCTCCTGTTGTGGCAATTGTCTCTTGAAGGGGGCCGGCCTGATTTTATATATGATGACGTGATCTCAATTCCCGTTTCTCTCTCTCTCTCTCCTCTCTTCCCCCCTTGTGCTACCAGAACTACTACTACTACTTCTTCTTCTTCTACTAGTACTCCTCTCGTTACTATCTCATCGTGCCGACCGACCCCACTCGAAACTAACCGTACATTTCCCTCTGGAAGCAACAAAAGAAGGAGGGAGGGAAATCAGGAAAAGGGTAGAGGTCCAGCTCTTGTTTAAAAGAAGGCTTGGAAACGGAACGTGACGGAGCGTTCGTGAGCCAAGTTAAAGAGCTGTCGAGTGAATTTCCATTAGAAGCGGCTCCACACTACGTCCGACATCATTTAAGTCCAAAAGGGAGTGGAGAAGAAATGAAAGAGAGAGTCAAAACGCAGAGGACCCGAACTAATGTCCGTCAAAACTTTTCTGTTTTCTCCCCCCGCTGGCCGTTTTTGGGTTGAGCAAGTTCCGCATGTGTTGCGTGATGGATTTTCCTCTCGTTACCACATACGCGGGCACAAAGAAAGAGCGAGCGCAGCTCAGCTCTTTCTACCCGGATGATTCCGGTGAAAATCTCTCGCCGCCTATTCGGATCGACGAATTTCCCATCCACCACGCCCGTCACACATCTTGCCATCGTATCAACGGAATACCAATGCCCAGCAGAACCCCAGAAACACACATTCCCGACGACGACGACCAAGACTAGTAGACCAGGACCTGTTTTAACATTAGTCTCTGTGTGTATGTATATATACTGCCATGGCTGGGCCAGCCGTTTTTGTGTACGCCAAACACAAGCCTTCCCCCCTTTGGCTTGGGTGGCTTGGTTGGTGTACGTTCGCAATGAGGGGAAAAGAAGCAAGAGAGAGAGGATGTTTTATTTAAAAAAACTTAAAAGGCCGGCCCCGTGTCCGGTCCAAAACACTGGGAAAAAGGGGCCCTGGTTAAACACAAGAAGGAGAGAGGGAGCAAAGAGGGGGGCCACCCTCTCTCAGGTTTCCCCTTCGAGGAGCTCAAGGTCTTCTGACATGGCCCAGGAAACAAATGGCGTATTTTTCTCTCTCTCTGACCATCTAGCTCGTTATAGGAAAAAGAAGAAAAAAAAAAGGAGAAAGCCAAAAAGGTGGGAGGACAGGCCCGAAAATTGAAAATGCCACCTGCAATGCTCCCTCCATTGGACCACACAATGCCCAGTTTGACTCCAATCGTTTGCTTGGGGAATTTGTCGAAGTCTCTGGAAGGCAATAAAAACAATTGGATCGGCAGAGATTCTTTTTTCCTCTCTCTCTCTCTCTCTCCTCGATTTGGACTTTGAAATCAAACGAACTTGAGACTTTCTCCCTGTTTGGCGGCGGGCACGATGCCGTTGGAGATTGTTTCTGGGCGATGATAGTGTGTGTAACTGGATCGGCTTTTTGTGTGTCCGGGAGAAAACAACAACGACCGACGGACACGCTTCTCATGCCAAATCATGCTTCCCTCACCACCACACACTCCTGCCGCCTTAGTCCCATTTATTTATTCTGCGCGGCAATGGTGTTTGCATCCGGAAACTCCCGGGATAGACAGAAAAAAAAGTGAACGAGGAACAGGGAATGTTGAAGAGGCCGATGATGTCATCTTGACGCGCAAGCTATCAAGTCATGTTTTCCCTTGTGCCTTCCAAAGTGGATTGTATTTAAAAATGGCGGGCGAGTTTCTCGCATTCCATCTATCTATACCCCTCTTACGCAATGCGACTACACCAACAGTTTATTTATAACCCGATAACATCTTAAAAAATGTTCTCTCTGCTTTTCCAGGTTGAACGAGCCGAACTGGTCCGGATTCCAAGGAGGTGCGCCACAGTTGGTGCAGTGGGGCACGCCGTCGCAGTACGGCACGTCGTCCGTCAACGGCGGCTTGATTGGCAGCAGCAACGTCGGCCATTCCAATCCGCATTCGCGGGTAGTGGTCATCAACCGAGACGACCGAGGATTCGGTTTCGTTGTGGCCGGAGACAATCCCGTCTTCGTTCAAACCGTTCGCGAAGGTAATGATTCGTGGGCCATTTTCGTGGCTGGTGGTGGTGGACCGCCCGTCCGCGCCCCTACCTATCCCTCCTTTCCTTGCAGCACAGGTGTCCAAGATGGTATCGATGACGCCCGTCCCTTGTTTTCTCCTTTTTGCCAGCACATCTAGCGTTACACAGTATTATTTATTTTCGCATGACAACCAGACTTTGATTTAGTTATAGAACGGTTGCGATTTCAATTTTTTCCTTTTTTTTTTGATTCCTTTGTTTTTTTTTATCATTTGATTCCACCTTTTTTATGTTCCTAGGCGGAGCCGCTGAACGAGCCGGCATTTTTAAGGATGATATTATTATCAAGGTATTTTCTGTTAGACTCGGTTTGAATTTTTTTTTTCTCTCTTTCTTTTCTTTTCCTTTTTTCTTTCTCCCTGTTCTTTTTGGTACGAAGAACTTTGGTGGTGTTATCTTCAAAGTCCTGACGATAATCTTTTCCCATTGTGTGTGTGTGTGTGTGTTTTGTGGTTGAATAGGTTAACGGATCGTGGGTGACCCAGTCGAACCACGCCGAGGTCGTCGATTTGATTAGAGGTACGTTGTTTTCTCTCTCTCTCTCGGCACACCTCTACCTTCGTCCTTTTCTAGACAACGGGAGGCAAAGAGGGCGGCAACTTTTTTCGTTTTCGCTCGGACGTGGATGGAATTCCCTTTTTTTTTTTTTCAAAATGTATAAAATTCCTTTGAGAGTAGGAAAAATAACAGGCCTGCATGTTGATGGATCTCTTTCTCTCCTCGAGAAGAGGCTCTGGGAAAGATAACAACCGATCGGTCGCCAGGACTCCTTACCTTTTTTTTTACCGTGCCAATTAGGTAGAACTGATAGGGGCCGTTTGGAGAAATGAAAATGGGCAATGAATATTTTGTTAGCCACATTCACACAAAATGATCCGTTAAAGAGACAAAAGTATCGGTCAAGTCCCCGTTGTTTCTTCCTTAACCAATTTTATCTATGTAACCGGTCGTTTTGCCGGCCATTTCAAGTTATCGGGAAAAAGAAGAAGAAGAATAAGAAAGAAAAAAACGAAGGAAAAGGGGCAAATGTTTGGTACCACTACTGCGTATCGCCAGCTGTTTGGAGAGTGCGCCTTACTCGATTGTCGAGGGTATTGCTCTGGCGGCCTTCCGCAGCTGCCCATGGATGGCATCGCCATTCATCTCTGATGGGGTAAAGACGCCGTGCTGTCAATGACGTAGTCTGGCGGCGGTGGCCTGGCCAGAAATAGAGATGTTGGTCTATCTCATTGGAAAGAACTATCGGCCCACTTGAGTTTTTTCTTCTTCGTCTCCTTCTCGGAGACTGGCCGTTTTGATTATTTCTTCCCCACTTACACTGAATGAAAATCCTTTTTTTTTTCCTCCTTTGCAAAACAAGCAAGTGCTTGATGATGATTTAAAAATGCTCGCCGTGTCCTCCTTGGCAAATGAGCCCTCATCCATCTTCATCAGGCCCTATACGTCTCGCATGTAAACTAATGTCGTTTTCTCGACAATTCCTGCATTTTTTTCTTTTCTGGAAATTATGTATTTATGCTAGAGATAGTAGATAGCACACTATTCCCCCCCTTTTTTCTTCTTCTTTAGCATACATAATCAATCTGAACAGGCAGAAAGAGAGGGAGACATTTTTTGCTGCTTGGACAAAGACATTCTCTCTTCCCAAATAGTTATTTTTTCCCCTTTGAATTTCAATTCCGAAATACCCGCGACTGTCCCGTATTTATGTGTATATATATATATATATATACATGCAGCATCATTGACCGGTTTGGCGTGCCTCAGGTCATCGTCGAGGCTTGGGTGGTGGGTAGCAGCTTCCATCAAAATATCGGTCGGTCGTCTGACGAAGCCCAGAATCTCATATTTGGCCAGCGTTCAAACATTCCAAGTGCTCGCCGACGGTCCGTGTGTCCGCCATATTGCAAGCACACGGCAGACACGTTACTTCTCCTTCCTAGTGCAGCCTACCTGTGGGGTATTTGTCGTCATTCCGTTGTTTTTATCGGCGGTTAACTGTACATGGCTCTCGATTCCCAGCTGCGCGATCTGCCATCTTTTTGGAATCCAATTCGTGAAGCCTCCATAATCGAACCAGATTCTTTGTTCATCCCTTTTTTTCTCATTTTTTGTTTTCTTCTTCTTCTTCTTCATGAAATATGCAGCGGGCGGATCGAGCGTGGCTCTCACCGTGATATCGCCAATCTACGGATCGAGCAACGGGTCCAGCTCACTTGCACCGCCTCCGCTTCACTACTCGCCCTTTGGTATGCCTTCAGCACTTCATCCGTCGTCCGGCAGTCCAGCAGGATCGGCACCTCCGCCTCCTCCACCGCCTCCCATCATGACCACTCCAACTGGCCCGTCAAGAGGATTGCATCACCAGCCTTCTATGCGCGTCGGAATCACTAGTCCACAGCCTGTCGGGGTATACATTGGGAGAGATAACTCCTTTTTTTTCTCTCTCTCTTTCTATTTTGTTTGGCTTCTCTTTTGTTTTTTAGTTAAGAGTTTTATTGACATTCCTTTTAGTTTGCCGTTTTTATTATTGGGTGTGAAGAGGAAGAAGAAACGAAAACAAGGGAGGCTATCGGTGGCGATGGTAGCGACACGTTGCGATCACGCAGACAACTTGATCCTTCTTGACCGAACCGCAGGAATGCGGAACGATCTTTCCAAAGAGAGAGATAAAAAGATTTCCTTTATATTCCCATTGAATTTCGCGTTCCCAGGCTACTTTTTTCTGCCGACAGTTGACTTGTCTTTCATCGACTGATTCGACGAGTGGTCCTTCTCGACAGCCACGATTGGGCGTGAATCGAAACATTTTCAAGCGCCGTCGTCACCGGGGACTAGCCGAAGGGGAACCTTGGCGAGTCAGAGACTAGTCATCTGGGTTGTGTAGTAGAGCCAGTAGATTCTTAAACGAATAACAAGTAGAGAACCGAAGAAATTCTCCTGCACATACACACAAACATACACAAAAAAGAAATGAAGAAAATCCCAAGCGTGTCGACTTGTCGTCAGCTTAGTAGTTGTCGACCGTGTCTGTATGTAATCGGAGACCGAGAGTAGTAGGAGCAGCATTTTTGCAACCGTTTCACAGTGGTGGGCTTCGAGCGTTTTTGCTAGGCAAGAAGAAATAGAGAGAGAGAAAGAAAAAAAAAGAGGGAAAGTGTGGCGTTGCAAGGTTGTGTCTGAAAGCAAACCCTTCCGCGCAACCAACAGAAAAGTTTCGGTAAACATGACAACAGCATGACAATTCGCCGAGTTTATCTTTTTTGTTAACGGTTGGGGGAACGTAGAGAGCGTTCATTGTGATGAACACGGGTTTGTTTGTTTAATAGTGGAGCTGGTGAAAAAAGAGACCTTGTGCGCCAGTCGGGGGGCTGCGTACAACACGCCCGTATAGACTCACTCTATTACGTCGTCGTCGTTTTCTTCTTCTTCGTCCTGCCCGCAAGAGACTAAATTTGTGATGTTTTTGTTTGTTTTCTTGGACGGAACGTCCGCCGCACGCACACAACACGGCCTTTCGTAGCACGAACAACAACGCGTCGTCGAGCTGGAGCGTCTCAACACGTTCAAGTTGATGCTGGAAAAGGAAGCCCAGTTCGTGGAGACGAAGCGGGGCGACTTGGCGCGCGGATACAACCCGTCCGTGGCCGTCGAGTTGGCCAGCGCCGAAAAGCGCGTCCGCGAACTCCAGCAAAAGTACAACCAGATGGCCAACCGGCTCGGATTGCCCACCTCGGAAAGTCAACCGCTGGTACTGTATCGACTCATTCTCCTTCTCCTTTTTTTTACCCTCAGACGCAATTGATTGACGATTAGGTTGCTGTCCGTTATGTATTCTCCTCTCCTCCTCTCTATTAAAGCCGCATCTTGAATTTTTCAAACCCAACAACAACAACAAACGGTTTATTAGTTTTATCGGTTGAATTGTTTCGCTTTTGAATGGTGATTGATACCCTCCATCCACCCACTGCACATTCGCAGACGACGACCCATATACAAACGCAGTTCATGCGCGCTATGGTTCAGTTATCTAATCCATGCAATCTAGCTCCACCCAGAATTAATGGCTCATTTGTGTGGGCGTTCCATGACTGTCGACTCCTATTTGATTTTCATTTTTATTTAGTTAATGCAACTAATAATGACATAATAACTAATGGCGTGTCTTGCTTTATTATTTTTGTTCTTTCTCATCTAACAAACCAACATACGACCACCCTATATAAAAACACAAACAAACAAAAAACGTGTGCGTCCCCCCAGTTGTCGTCATCGACCCATCGTTCTCCATCGCCGGCCAACCGGCCCCAATCGGCTCATTATCCAGTAGGAGGAGGAGTTGGACGTTCGGGCAGCACCAGCAGTGGAAGTCGAATCCAGCGACCCGGTGCGGCTGAAGGTGGCGGCTGGGATAATCTAGGATGCGACGTTCCACCACCGCTACCGGCCCGCAACCGCTCGTTGGTGTCGCACAATTCATCCCCGTTGATCCTGTCGAGCCCAGTCCCTGGCGAAACACCTTCGTCTCCTCCGCCCCCTCTTCCACCCCGAAATCCTTCTACTGCCTCGTCTTCCTCTTGCTCTTCCTCTTCGTCGTCCTCCTCCTCGGCCGCAGCCGCCGCGTCCGGCATGCCGGACATAGTCCCTTCGGCTAACGGAGCAAGTCAGGAACAACATCGAATTCTGCTGCGCGATTCGCCCACTAACCAACCTCCTTCGTCCAGCGTAAGTTGAACACCGAACACCTTTTTCCTCGCCTAATCAAGCTGGGCAACTTTGTCTTCTTCCAAGGGTCTTTTTACGCGACGTCTACTCTTCTTAGAGACGTTCTCTTGTAGGTGCTTCATCTTCCGCTCCGAGATCTTTTTACAAAGATAATGGGTGTTTCCCTTTTCATCGATTCCTTTTTGTTTTTGTTTTCTTTTTTTTTTCTTATTTTTTTTTGTTTTGTTTTTCTTTTGCTCGTTGTCTCTTTCTTCCCTCTTAGTGTTGTTGTTGCTGCATTGAGCGAGCCCCTGCCTTGCCGCTTGCTCAACTTGCATGACTAACTCGTGGCCTTGTTTTCTTATTTTCTCTTTGGATATTTTTGGTCACTAAATCGTCCTATTGGTTGTTTATCTCTGTGTTGCAGGCCGGCAGACCGAGCACGAGTCCGTTGCCTTCACATCACCGCACAAAGTCAAGTCCGTTCCCTTTTCCAGTCCAGCCCGTTGCTGCCAGCGCACCAGACAGTAAGGAACAGACGCCTTGAATTGGAGAGACGAGATTCTGGGAACCACATGCCATTTAACCGTTTGTTCTTCTTCTTTTTGTTTTTTGCCAATGCAGCTCGGCGTTTCAGTTCGTCCGATTCCATTAGCGAGTTGGATTTATCGACCAGACGTGCCGGTGGCGGTGTCGGTGGCAAAGACACGGACTCCCCCACACACGGCACTCCTCCCGGCACACCTCCGCCGCCTTACAGGCGACCCGTCAGTCCCTTAGCCGAAGATGGGAACGGCAGCGAGGTAATTTGTTACCCAGAAGCACCAGCTCGCCCGATCTTGGGGTCCTGGCGTGTGCCATCTGCTAACTGTTTATTGTGTTTCGTTTTCTTCGTAGACGGCGGCGACAGGCTCGCTCCCAGCTGCTCATCAAGCCTCGCCTTCCGGAGTCGTTTATGCTGGGCAGGAAACCCAGTTGAATATCATTTCTATGGAAGAGGACGAATTCTCTGATCATGAATCCGTCAAAGTACATATAAAAACCCGTCTCCAACTTGAATCCGTTTTCTTCAACATATTTTCTTGTCTTGGTCACAGGGGCAGATTGATGATCACGGTGTGTTCAAAACCTTGGCCAAACTCTGGCAGCACAATGCCCATTTGGCCGTCTTCATGAATTTCGTCATGTCCAACTGCGATCCTGCTAGTTTGTTCTTCCATTTAATAACGGATCTATACAAAGAGGGTACTGCCAAGGACATGAAAAAGTGGGCTTATGAAATTCATTCAACTTACCTCGTTCCTAATGCGGTAACGTTCACGAATTCTTGCCGGGCAACTCCACGGATCATAACTCGGTTCTTTTTTTTCCCCTCGCAGCCTTTGAAACTGAACAATGTCGACGAACACGTCCTGCACGAAATCGACGACGCCTTACAAGTAGACATTGACAAGGAAGAAATCCTGCGAAAGGTAACCCCAACAACAATTGTCCTGGAAACAATTGCTGACTATCTTTTTCATGTTGTCCAGGTTTTCCTGAAAGCGAGATCGAAAGCCAAGGAGGAACTGAAACGACATTTAGCCGAGTTTCTCAGCAAACGAACCGTCGGCTTGGGAACCATATTTGGTCCGAGCGACGCCGTTTTGGACGAGACGATCCACGACAAGGCCAAGGAAGTCAAGATTGTCGAGAGCCTCCTCCTACCTCGGCTAGAGTCATTGGCGTAAGTCGTTTCTGCCGCGCTCCGTTACTACTACGACTAGACATAACATTATTAACGATCGTTGTGCAAACTCGCAGGGAGGATTTGGAGAATTCCAGTGATCGCAACCAGGCCATTGCCTCTTCGTTGGCCACCGTCTTGCAGAAAAACTTTAATGTCAAGAGCCCACAAGCCACCAGTCAGATAGAGCGTTGTCCGACGTTCGTAGCTAAGGAAAAATCAATCAAGCCCAAATTCCTCAGTAAAAACAAAAAGGTAAGGATTTCGAGTTCTGCACATCTGGTGACTCATCCCGATATCATTTTTACCACCTGTTTCTCTCTCCTTTTTTGCAGCAACTGACTGCCAAGGGCCATCACTTTGTGGCCCACCAGTATTTCAGCGTGACACTCTGTAATCACTGCGGCAACGTTTTGTGGGGCACCAGTCCTCAGGGATACCAATGCACAAGTAATAAATGATGCGAGCACGTGGTGATAGTAGTATAAGACCGTAGACATAACGGGCGTGATTGGCTTTTGCAGATTGCGAGATGAACATTCACAAAGGGTGCGTCAAGGTGATCGAAGAGAGCTGCATTGGGGCTCTTCATCGCAAGGATCGCGGCAACGATCGCATCAGCAAGATTGTCGATCGCTTTCGCCCTGAAAGGGAACTCAAGAGAAAGCTGACCACCCAAGGTTCCTCGAAATGAGATAATTTTTCAACAAGTTCGTGACGCTAACCTATTTTTCTCTATCACTTCCAAATGGAATTAGGATTAGGAGATAAAAACCTGAGACGGGCGGATGATTCACTCGAAGCGTCGGTCACCGGATCACTCGATTCCGAATCGTCAACAGGTGAGTCCCTCGTATTTTTCTTTTTCTTTTTTTTTGTTTACCTTTGCGAGTTGCTGATTGCGCAACCATGGAAGTGGAAAGCATCTCGAAATCCGGAATTAGAGCTTTCGATATCGCTTGTAAAGGCTATTTGCTAGCTCATTCTCCGGTCCTCGTCGTCGTCGTCGTCGACTGAGCTCCGTGGAAACGGAACCCGCGTCTCTAAGCCTTTGAAAATCACTCGAGTTTCCCTGAACACGACACAGCACAGCTGTTATATACATCCCCGAACTCCTGCGAAAAGATTATTGATTTCTGGCCCGGCCCGACGCCCGGCCGTCAAACGTCTTCGAGTGTTCTATGGCAACTCTCGGTCCGTCCCACCGATTACGTTTAGCTCGTTTTATCTTTTCTCTTATTTCCTCGTCGGAACCAAGAGCTCCCGATGGCGAATCGTTAGTAGGCCCTCCAAAGTTACCAACACAAAACTAGGACGGCATCTGAAATCGCCACGACACGACGGTGGTTGCCAACAATCATCGTTCTCTTTTTTTTCCCCCTCTCTTTTTCTCTCTTCTTCTTCTTGGGCCCCGTCCCAAAGAGATGAAGGTTGATGGGTTTGGTTGAAAACATGGGGGGCAACTTTTTCCTTTGGCCCATTCGACCTTTTGCGAATTGACAGGGAGTTTCGGTCGGAATAAAACCTCGAGACTCGATGTGAAACCGTTGGATGTCATTTCCAGCCATGTTTTTTTTTTGTTATTTGTGTTTCTCCGCATCGGGGCAACTCCGCCTTCCGATTGGATCCAGGAAGTTCTTTTTCTTTTTTCTTCTTCCGCAGACATTCAATGATATTTTTTTCTTGTGTGGAAAAGAAATGGAATAGAGAAAGAGAATGAGGGAGGGGGGAGGCCTTGTCGCGAATAGTGTTCCGCGTGATGGAGAAGGATCGAGCGCAATCCTGATGGTCGCCAGACGACGGGCATATTTTTGTTGTTGTTGTTGTTGTCGCACACAAATCAGCGTGCGTGTTTTGATTCCGGCCCGTGTACGTCGCGTACGTGCACGTTATAGAAAAAGGGGAACGAATAGCGGGGCAAAAGGGACCGTTCGCGCGCTCTAGAGAGAGAGAGAGAGACGGGCGTGCCAACTTGTTTCCCACGACATGAGTCGAGGTGATGGGCACCGCATCATTTTCTAGACGAGCAATTGTTTCAAACATTTTTTTCCCTTTTTCCACCGCTGACCTCCTTTTAATTCCCACTCGTCGGGGGTAATCCGCTTCGCTCTGGTTCCCCGAGTCGCGTGTGATAACGCATGTGCGACGGAGGCGTGGGCCGCCAGTTTCTGAACCTGGCCGACAGAAGCAGCCACCGCCGCCGCCTCCGCCTGCTGCCAGTCGTCTTTGTATCGAACCGCCGTGTGCTGCTGCTCCATTGCCCAAGTGATTCATTTCGAAAACGTCCATCGCTCCCTTTGCTTCGTTTCATTTTATTTTCGTTGAAAAAGAAGAAGGAGGAGGGAAAAAAAGAAGCTCTAATAGAAACGTGTCGTGCCATTGGCGAACAAGACGCGGCGGAATCGATTTGTTGCGAGGATGACGGCCAGACTTCAATAGATCAGAAGCTGGTGCTTCGTACGTTATCCGATAAGGTCAAAGCCATCAGGGTCTTTTTGGTTCTTGTTTTTCTCCGTGTTGTGTGTGTGTTGTGCGCCGATCCGGTGGGAGTTGTTGTTAGCCGCCGGGGCGCACTTCGCTCCATCCGCGTATGCTAATACGGAGCAAGCCGGACTAAGAATAAGGACGGCCTCAATTCACAAACTCCCTCTTTACCTCAAACGAAAAAAAGAAGTCAATCTCGGGCGCCGTCGGTGGTCGTCGCCGCCGCCGCCGCTACTACCACCACCATCATCCACTGTATGCCACACAACCGCATTCATCGCCGCAACGGTTTTTCCTTCTTCTTCCTCCTCTTCTTCTCCTTCTCGAGCGCACGCGTACGGAGAGAAGAGGTTTTCGGTTCTCTTGCTGTTGTTGAACTTGTTGTTGTTGCTGTTTCTGCTTTCTCAACTTGACATTTGCATACGCGCAACGGGCAACCTGCCCGCCAAAAAGGCCACGGAGAAAGAATAGAATTTTCGATGCCAAAATAAGCCGAGTGAGCCGAGAGAGGAAGAGGCAAAGGAACAGCGAAAAGAGGGAAAAGAGAGAGAGAGAGAAAAAGTAAAAAAAAAGAAGACAAATAGAAAAACAAAAAAGAGACTTTGGCGTGGAGATGAATCGTTCTCGGAGAATAATAGTACTATGGCACAACATGCACTCAGTTGCCGATTGAGCGCCGGTCGGGCCGCACGCACGTTCGTCCACTGAGCGAAAACAAGGATTTTTCAAGGGCTATATTCAAGTTTAAAGACGCAAAGTCATCCAGTACAGTCAGGAGTATAGCAGCCAACCACCATCACCCGGCTGTGTTTGTGTCTCTCTCTCTATCTCGCTCTTGTGCTCCTCTCTTCTGTGTTGTGTGTATATATATATTGCGTCGCCGGAAGAAATTCGAGACGGCCGAACAAAGAGTGTGCCCAGCCGCCGCAGTTCTTCGTATTCTGTATACTCCCGTAGAGGTCCAAGTGATAAAAAACGAAGAAGAAGAAGAAGACGGAGGAGGGTGCTCCTCTATCTCTCTCTCCTTTTTTGATCCTTTTTCGTATAGCCCGTCCAGCCGGATCTTCGGGTTTTGCAAGTAAACTAGTCATTCTACTATGTACCACTACTACTACTACTACTCGTCTCCCACCTTGTGTGCCATTTGTTAGTGGGCACGTCTGCGTGCGCGTCGTCTTTTTTCATCCGCTCGGGCCCTGTTTGTCTGTGGATGTGTCATCATATTTTTTAAAGGAGAGAGAGAGAAAAACACACAGAGAGGCTATTGCTGCCTCCGTCTTTGACCAAGATTTCCATCATTTTTTGAAACTTGGAACTGCGCAGTTCTCGGGATTGTATCAACGGTCCATCAAAGTTTCGTCGGACGTTTTCTCGCCCACATTTCGTCGAAAATGACTGGAAGAAGAAAAACGACTTTGAGCGGAAGTGGCTAATTACTTGGCGAACGGAGATGTGGCGAACGATGCGCCACCTTCGATTGCTCCGACCGGATCTGAACTCGTGAAAACGTTCATTTTTTTCTTCTTCTTCTTCTTCTTTCCTCATCATCTCTCTCATCCCTTTTCTACGTTTGTGCGTCGAGAGTGCGTCTCTATGTGTGTGTGTATCTGTGTCGCCTCGAGAAGACGGAACCATGGAGATGAAAAGTTCAACTTGGCGTTATGTCTGCGTCTCTGTTGGCGTCGTGATCAATAACTGGCAGCATTAACGGCGTGGTAATTGGCTGGTCGTCTCTCGACAACAGCAATACGGGCGGCAGAGAGAGTCTCCGCCTTCCTCGTTGGTGGAGAAAACCAAATAATAACACAAAACATGCAATGTCAATTCCGTGCAACTGTTTGCGAATTTCATCTGCTGCTCTGCGGCACCACAGACGGCCAAGATGGATAGGCCGTCTAGACGCACCTGAAGGACCGACGGCTTGACGAGCACGTCTTGTCGCCTCTTATCGTTTCCATTTTTATTTTCTCTCTCTCCTTCGCTTCCTTCCCGCCACAATTTCGCGTCTGTTGTCGTTAGTTCGGGCCGCGTCTGGAAAAGTCGTGACGGATGAAAGACGAGCTGATTGTGTTACGTCTCCACGGCCGCCGTTGTTTCTTGAATTGGTGATGAAGTGAAGAGAGGAGAGGGAATTGCCAGTGCCGTCATCTCGTCCGAGAGGATTTTTCTTTTCAACCCCGAAAAGACGAACTGCACACACGCAAAAGAGCGCGGCCGTGAGCCACCAGAACACAATGGAGCCCAATGATCGGTTTGGCGCCTCTCCTCTGAGGCGCAACTCGAGTTTCCGGCGTCTCATCAAAGCTTGGGCCTCTTCAGGTATTCATTCTTTCACTAAGTCGTCGACGACGTCGTACGGGAGAAAGGAACAACAAAAAAAAACCCTCAAAATGCGACTTTGATTGCCGGGAGCTTCTTGCTATTCCCGTTGTATTTTGTATGCGCGACGCGGAAACGCGTTCGCCCTATACCGGCCTTGAAAAAAAAACCTATTCATGGACTATAGGAACCCGTAGAGTGTATGTAGTTGATGGAGTAACCCCTCTTTATTTACGCTGGCCAGTGCACACGTGCGCTCCGGTGCGTGTTTGCCAACACGGGCGTTTGATGGAAAACGAGGAGCAACCCATTAGCGACTTGTTCTTTTCTCCCCCCATTTCTAAATGGCTCGCCAGACGGTGGTGGTGGCCAAGGCGATGGGGGGACGACGACGTTATTAGATTTTAGCACCGTTTTCCGTTCGGGCCCTTTAACAAGGTTTGAAACTGGTTGGCCAGAGAGGGGTGCCGTAAGACTCGCGCGGGCAACTTGTCGGCATAAATCACGCATTGCCTTTTTTATCTATAATTCGACTTTACTAGATGGGGAAGAAAAGTACGTTTGGGTCGTGATGAAGTGCCGTTCACCTCCATCGACAAAGTTCAATCACTAGTCGGATTTGTAACAGCCAGGCTTAGAAGAACAATAAGAAGAGGGCGAAAGCTCGGATTGAACTTGAATTATTTACGACGCGTTTTTCCGCTGAATAATAATCCCGTCTGCTCTCGATGTGTAGTGCGTGAGAAAGCCGCCAGCGAGCGCGACTTCCTTTTGAAAAATGTAGCCACCACCTTCTGTTCGTTCTTCTTTCATTTCTTCCTTTCTCTCTCTCTCGCTCCTTATTCCTTTTAATGCCGTCGTCGTCGTTTTTTGACAGTCGGACATGACTGACTTGTTTCGCCAGGGCCGCTCTTTGTCATACGACGGTTATCGTCTTATGTCTCTGCGTGTTATGAGCTCAAAGGAAAGATGACGTGGCGTACATCCGGTCCCGCCGCCCGTTGATGGAACGCCGTTTCGTGAGTAGGTGGAAAAATAAGAGAGCGGACTAAGTAGCGGGGGAAAAGAACATGAGTCAAAAAGGGAGAAAAACAAGGACCGAAACAACTGAAACAAGAAAAGGCAGAAAAATAAACAGTGGAAATGAGATTCACGCAACTCTGGATGATTTTTCGTTTGTTACATCGTGACCGAGGTTGAAAGATGAACAAAAACAAAAACAAAAACCAAAAAAAGGAACCATCGTCGTTGACAAGACGACGTATCGTGTAGGGAAAAAACAAATCCCGTTTTCCAGGCAAGCGAGAAATTACCAGGTAAAGAAATTTAACGAGAAAGGTTGATAGACCGTGCGTACAAAAGAGAGTGGGCCTCCTCCACTGAAGGGAAAGGGGTGGAGTTTTGAGGCCGTGACGCAAGCCAATAGGATGTTAACGTTGCCAAGACAACGGAGCCCCAGTGTTGCTGAAACCGACTCGACGGTTCTCTTTGGCCGCCTTCGTCCAACAACCCAAACACTTTACACTTACCACCAGTCCCGGCCAGTGGCGGTATTTAGTCGGTGTTGCTCTCGGCCCGGGCCGGTTGCACGTCTCTCCTCGGCCAATCCGTTGCTCCGTTAGCTGAAACGTGCCGAGAAACTTTTTGGGCCGATTCGTTTTACGGTTGGAATTTCGATCGTTTTGCCAGCGCCGCCTTTGTGAATCCTCGAAAGTGCCGTCGATCGACAGATTTGATCCGTTTAGTGTTTGGAAACATCAAGGCCTTTGTCGACGGGCCGATGCCAGTGAAACTCGACTCGGTTTCTTTTGTTTCGTTTTTCTAAATGACTCGAAAGTTCAGCCATTTTGCTACCGAACGTGCTGTTGTTGTTGGTGACAGTGCGCAGACGCCCGGGGAAGCGAATCGATAGAGCCTCTTTCATTTCTGCTCCATAACACACCTAACAGTGTCAATCCCGTCGTCTGCTGGCCAAGACACACGGCCAGCCTAGTAATCAGACAGTGACCCTTTTTTCTTCTTCTTTAGTTGCCATAGCATTCCCGATTTCTTCTGCCAGTGGGTGACCTCTCTGTGGTGCTTTGTTTTTTTAACATTCGACCGTGATTTTTGATTGCCGGAACGAATAAAAAACAAAACCGGGAGACCTCCAGTTTCGAATGGCCGTTTTCCTTTTCTCTCATTGACGTGTGGCCCGTCCGCCACTTCCTCGTTTGGTTTCGTTTGGAAAAAAAAATGCTGCTGTTGGTCTAGGACCTTTGTTGGACAATAGAAAACGCTGCCATAGTGGAAACCTAGTTCGTGAGGAAAACAGAACGTTTGGAAGAAAAAGAAACTCTTAAAGGGGAAAACAATGGCGCCGTCGAGTGGTTGAGAGATAAGGAACTACTGTATACGTGTGTGTGTGTTTGTGGGGATTGACACGATTCGGCCATATCACGACGGACGGACGGAAAAGCCAAACTCGACTTTGAGAGAGAACCGGAAACCTCCAGTGCTTGAGATCCCTCTTAATCACGTCTGTAGAGCAAATCCTGCAGCTGGAGTGTGCGTGAGGCGGGCACAGGCCCCGCCGTCTGTATGGGCATGCAGAGTCTGAGGTTAAAGCTGCGTAAGCGCAAATATAAGCTGAGTCTGAGTCGCGGCGGCGGAGGAGACGCCGCTCCTTGGAGCCGTTCGACTAATGACGGTCCCACCGCTTTCTCCAATGCCGGCTCCGAATGGGAATTTGAAAACTTCAGTCCTTGGATTTTCTCCGCCTCGGCTAAGAAACCCTCTAACGATGCAACTAAGGAGGAAGAAGAAGAGGAGCTCGAGGAGGAGGAGGAGGAGGCGCGGGTGCAGGATGACGAAGACGTCAAGTACTGGGGGCCACGTCCAAGAGTTCAGGGGCTAGTCCACCCACTGCCCGCCCGTCAACCAACTCCGACGCCACCTCCTCCACCGTCCCATCCGCCTCCTACACCGCCGCGATATGGCATCTTGTCTTATTTCCCTCGCCGGCCTTCGTCCTGGTCTCCTACATCAACGGCCTCCGCCGTCCCGCCGCCCGTCCCGCCGCACGCCTGGCAAGTCCGTCGTAGGGCGACGGCCAGAGCCGGCCAGACGAACTCTCGAGCTTCATCCCCGCCGGCTTTTCCTCCGCCTCCGCCAAAAAATCGACCGACTTCCGCATCCCACACGGATTTGAAAAGGTCGGCTTCCTGCTACCAGGAGCCCAGGGACGCGGCAGTGGTGGCGTCGACGACGTCTCGGGTATCCGTCTCGGATTCTCTGTCGGATCTTCGATCTCCTTCCGTTAACGGATCGTCCAGTTGGGGAGCCCGGGCCGCCAGTCGGCTGAAACGGGTCCAGAGCGAGCTGGGCAGCGACCAGCAGTTGCTGCGCCCTCGTCAATCTCCTTCCAATAAAGTCGAGCCGGCCTATATCGCTCCTTATCGCTGTCGATCGACTAACGAAGTGCGGCCGATGCGGCCTCTGCGCAAGCACTCGGCCGCGGCCAGTCTGCGCCACCTGCATAACGGACTCAAGTCAACGTTGGCTTCGTCCGAATCACACCTGTCCGGCTCGTACACTCTATTGAGCGACGATATCGACCGGACAGAACCAACTCTGGCCGTTCCCTGTCGGCCCCCTCTTCCATCGTCTCCGTCACCTCCACCTCCACCACCTCATCGATCCCCCGCCGTGCAGCGGGCTAGTCCCCCTCCGCCCCCCGTGCCTCCTCACGGCCCGGGTGTTTTGTGCACGCGCATCACTTCAAACGTTCCCGTCTACGCCGTCGTCTTGCGTGGCCGTCCTCCAACTCAGGACTCGACTGGAGGTACAACAACACAAACGACGATAAAAAAGCCAAAGAGAGATAATGATGGAAATGGTTGACGTTGGTTCGTTGGACGGACCGGGCACGGATGGACGAACCAACTTGAAGTCAATCCGGTGGTCCGTCCAAGTGGAACTAGTTGCCTATTGGAAACCCAAACCCCATTTTCTTTTTCTTGTGTGATTTCAATCGTGTCCAACGATCGTTGTCGTCCTCGTCGTTTCTCTTTATTCGTTTTTACCCGACGGCCGTCGACACCTGGCGCGTCCCGCAGACGACCACATAATCTCCTCTTTTTCTTTTTTTCTTTCTTCCGTTTGAAAACAAGATGGAAGGTGAAGAAAATGTCTTTGACTAAGCGAACGGCGGCCGTGTGGTCGAACGGTTCATCATCCTTTCGAGATACACAAAAAAAACGAGACGATTCTTTCTAGGTTTTTTATGCGGACCAGCATGGGCCGTCCAATTAGGCGAGAGCCATATGGCGTCAAATAGATACTTTCAGTCGGGGGAAGATGGTCGTCGTGTCGTTCTTCTTCCACTAAAAAGCCAGTGACAATCCGCTGACTTGTCCACTTTCGTACGTCTCCCACGTTGTCCGTCATCTAGTCCCGTTCGTGTTTTTTTTTCTGATGGACAAAAGACCCCCGACAACCCGAAAGCGAAAGGAAGAAAAAAAATACGTTTCGTCTGATTTGATGCAACAACGTGGTAGACCAAAAGGGGAAAAAAAATAAGTATCCTGTGTGCCGTCTGGCGTGTCAAACATCATGGCGCCGAGCGAGTCCTTTTGATCTCTTGCTTATTCTTCTTCTTCTATTTTCCCCCTTTTTTTAAAAGAAAAAAAAATATCCTTGTCGGGAAAAAAGTGTGAACAACCTCCGGTTGAGTGGTTGAAGGCGACGCAGTCAGTCAGTACCGACCGCGCTCTCTTTTTCTCTCTTCTTTCCAACATTTTGTGGCCGAAATAGTGAGAGAAACTGGAATAGCGGAATATATATATATATTTTAATGATTATTTAAAAGAGAAATGGAACTGGCTCGTTTTGTCAATGTCTCTCTTTTTTCTCGGCGGCCAGGAAATGAAAGAAACAAAACTCCAGGGAGGGCCATTATGTTCTGTAGCATTGTCGTTTCTTTCTTTTCTTCCATTCGTTTCATTTCCTCATTCTCATTTGTCTGCCATTATAAATATATAGATGTATATAGACTTGTTCCTTTTTCTCCTTCTTCTTCTCTCGACCCAACAAACCGGGCCGGAACCGCGCGATCCGGGAGTTTTGTGTTCGCATTACAAAAGAGAGAGTTTTTTCTTTTTATTTTTATTTTGGAAGGGAATCTCTTGCTCTACTAATTATCATTTCTCTCTTTCTTTCCTTTTTTTCCCCGTCAAAAGCAGGTGACAAGCAAAGTGGATTGGGATCGAACGGCCGGTCGTTTAACGACGGCTCGAGAGATGGAGCCCGCGATCGACGTTCCGGGACCGGATCGGGATCCGATTCATTTGGAGAAGCCGATCGAAGAGCTGGATACACACCACCTTACGAAGAAGAGCTGGACAGGTATATATACCCATCCGTTTTCAATAACAAGCCTCGCGCGCGTTTGCACTTGTGAACCCCCTTTTCCAGCTGCCATCTAGTGGCGGACGTCAAAGAGAGAATGTCTTGTCATCAAAGAGAGAGAGATAGAGCACGCACAACACACAACACACACAGAGTCGGGCTCCCGTCCAGGAAATGATTTGCCGGGCCTCTTGAAAAACACGCATCGGATCTCGTTCCCCTTCTTTTTCTTACTCCACACCCGAATTTTATTTTGCATTTTGAGGGTCAGCTGGAAGCTATATTTGGGTTGTCTCTTATGGGCGCCCGCGCGGGACCCGAGAGAGAAAGAGAAGAGCACACCACCGGTAGCTAAAGACAACAAGAAAAAAAAAGGAGAAAAAAAAAAGTCCGATAGAAAAGATGCGAACCCCCAAAAGTGAAGGAGAGAATATAGCGGGCGCGCGTAAGCACGGAACGAGAAAGAGAGAGAGAGAGAGAGAGAGAGATGGGCCTGGCCGGTTGCCTGTTTGGTGTTTTGCCAGTTGTCATACACGATCCCCACGTTCGAGAGACGGAAAGAAAAAGAGAAGAAGAAGAAGAAGAAGAAAACGTCGACGACGGCGCACTGGATGTTGTCGATCGGGGCCAAAATGAGTCGGAGAAATCACTGTATAAATATCCGCCCGGCCTGTTGTAGCCCGCCCATCCGGATGACCGCCGGTAACGGCCAGGTCAGTTGCACTTTTCACGATTCGCACCAAACAGCAGCTGACCATCCGCTGGAAGAGAACGACAGACGTCCTTTGGCCAATGCTGTCCGGCAGCAGACCCGCAGAGTTCCAGTTGTGGTGTTTCTTTCGTCTTTCTGGCATCGAGCCGATTCATTCCGGGCCACTTTCTATCGGACGGTCCGGCCCAACTGCGTGTTGACAGCAACTAGATTACCTTAAAGTCGAATGAATGACGCAGCCAGCCAGTCGGATGCAGCGGCGATGGTGGCGGCGTTCCACCCTTCATGGAGTCCGCCGTTTTTCGGCCGTCATCGAAATGAAGGCGAGGAGAAAAGATACGAGGCGGCGGCCAATTATGTAATTTTTTGTTTCCGTCTTTTAATGGAGGCCCAACGAGTGGGGGAAATAGGCCAAAGGACGGGGGTAAAAAGTAGTAGTGCTGTCGGGTTTTTCGACGGAGCGGGGATGGGGGGAGTTGGCGCTGTTTGGGCCAGTCGGGACACAACGGGCAGCCGGCCAGAAATGCAGATGGGATTGTGTGTAATTTTTACGGTGCCGTCTATAAGGAAAGGTTCTCTCAACAAGCCGGTCTCAGTTGTGCGGCTCACTAGCGGGCGCGCGCTTCCGTTTTTCAGCCCGCCCACTTTTCCCCGGCCGTAGAGTCCGTCCGTCTGCGGTGGCATTTCCCCGTCTCGACTCGGAGCGAAACGACCGACGCGCTGAACTCGTTGGCTTTTTCGCGATTCTTCAGTCAGCGAAGGAGACAAGAGTGGGACGGGCAAGTTCCAATCCGCCCCCACAACGAGCAGCAAAAATCCCCTTTTTTTTCTCCTTTTCTTTTCTCGTCCGGTTGTGGAAAACACTTGAAAACGTTGGCTCGTCCGTGCGAAAAGTGCCTCTATTATTAGGATCGTGATTCACACACGCGCACGCACAGTGTCTTGTGGGACGGGCGGTATGTCGTCGTTGTTATCCTGACAGAACCCACCTCGGCCGAGGGCAAACGAACTTTTGGAGGAAAGGTGCCGCTGGAACGGCCCTTTCGCTTTATTTTTTCTATTTTATCTTGGTTGGCCTGCTGCTGCTAGCTACTGCTGTGAATTTCGTGCGTGGGATTCGTCCTCTTCGCCTCTTCGTCGTCGATTCACCTCACCATTCCCCAACACAACAACCAGTCCGTGACCGACTATTTACCATCGGTCACGTGTGTGCAGGCGTTTGATAGCCGACCGTTTTGGCCCGGCCCAGATTGAAAGCAGGCATTCGAGTGCCCGAGTTCGCTGCGGCTTGGTCGCCGGCTCTCTGATTGCCGTTGGCCGTTGAACCGTAAGAAGATGAAATAAAAGTTGACGTTGGATCAGAAACAGAAGGAAGAAAAAAACGAAAACAAGGAAAACAGGAAGGAAGTTGGCACTGAACCGGCCGAACAGGAATCGATCAGTGTTTACGTATTGTGTGCCCGTCGATTGAATCGGCTGTCGTCCTCCACGTCGTCTTCCGTCGTTGCTGGGCGCTCGTAGAGAGAGAGAGAGAGTTTTGCGGCGACCGCCAAAGTGGGTGGAACAGACGCGCTCGCTCTCTGTCGACCTCCTCGTTCGCCAGATTGGTTTCCGACGTTGGTGATAAGGCCCGGTTGGTTGGTTGGTAAGGCGGACACGACAAGAAAATCTAAAACAAGTTGCGGCTGCTCCCGCTGCTGAAAAAGAAGGAGAACAGCCGCCATGTTTCACCGCAAACGACATCACCACCACCAGCCGCAACATTCGCGTCCGGCCGTTGCCAGCCGACAATCAGCGGATCCCGCTCCTGTCGCCACCACCACCGTCGGGCAAGCTCATGAGAATTCGTCGGCTGCCATGAAACGATTCTCGGTGCCGGTCCAGGCCACCGCCAGGGCCGCCGTTGGGCCTGATATCGACTCGGAGTCTTCTCTTTCCTCCGCGCACTTGAAAGCCGAGCTCGATTTGCCGACCGAGTTGCCGGCCTTCCGGAGACGGTGTACCAGTCCTGTTTGTGCCACAGCTGTCGAATTGGCCGCCGGCATGGTGGAAGGATTCCGCCTGCCCGATCACAGTCCCAGCCCTGTGCGAAAACAGGTGGGAAACCCGGCGGTGCAAGGCCGGAGCCTTTCGGCCGCCGAGAACAACAACACGTCGTCGTCGACTTCGTCGAGTTTGACGGGTCTCTTTCGGCGCAAAAGGAGTCCCATGGAACTCTCTTCGCAGAGTTTCAATTTCAAGTCGTCGTCTTCGTCGCCTTTCGTCAAACCGACGACAGCGCCCAAACCGCAACGTCTCGACACGGGCCTCTTCGGCAGCGGGAATATGGAGCCGAAAGGGCGAAGTCTGAGCCCGATGCCGTCGGGCAATCTTCTGGCGGCCATGGTGATGAATTCACTCCATTCAGCCGTGCTGGACGTTGGCCAGACGGTGGGCGAGCGCCAGTCGAGGAATAGTACGGTGCCGAATCACCAACAGCGGACCAAACAGCCCAGCCAGACGCAACAGTATCAATTGCCGCAGTTGGTAGTGAACGCCAAGTCGGGGGACGACCTGGCTTCAACCAGCAACGAATCCACTTCGCCATCTCTACTGTCCGATTCGAGGCAATTTGACTTCTGATCCATTGGTTCACACCAACTATGCATAGACCCAAGTTGTGTGTCTGTGTGTTTTTTGGCAGACAGCCGGCCTTGTTGTCCGACGGGGTTGACGGGACGCTGATAGCGGGCGCATCCAATCTCTGTCCGTTTTGGCCGTTTTTTTTTTCTCTTTCCTTTTCTTTATCGCTTTTGTCCTCCTCTAGTCCGTTCTGGCATTTATCCTTCTCCTTTGGCTATGTCGTTTCTATATCTCAAATGAGAAAAAGAGAGAGAGAGAGAGTCACATCGTCGAGGGGCGAAAACAAGTCAAAAAGAGAATGGAAAAGATTTTGGCCTCTCGTGGTTTAATCTCTCTTTATCATCGTCAGTCTGGTTTTGGTGCGTGCCCGGCTCGTGTGTGTTGTACATGACTCGTTCTCTCTAGCTCTCTGACGTCTTTCTTTGCCCCTCTCACATGAAAATAGTTGGGGGATGTGTGATGGTAACGACCGCAATCTTCAATGACAACCAGGTTGATTGCATTGAAATTTTGAGTCGATCAATAGGCGACAGTGCAATCAGCGAGAGTTGATATAATCTGCCAACAAATCAAAAACAGTTTTGTGATTGTGATTTTTCTTTTCTCTTTTTCGTTTTATTTGCTTCGCGTCACAGTTCCGGCGCTTCGATCGTCAGTAAAAAGAAAGTCAGCCGTTCCGAGTCTCTCCGCGAGAGAGCGCAGAGGGTAAGGACGACCAACAGCATCCTCGTCTCATTCTCTCAATCTCGGAATAGAAACAAAGATAATGATTTGTTAATGGCTCCTTTTTCTGTGTGTCTTTCGCCTTTTTATTTTAGAAACACCGGGAAAAACGGAAACACAGCGACCCGAATCTTCCACCATCCCATTCCAGGTGAGTCAGCGAGGCTTGCTGCGTCTCGTTGATTTTTTTTTGCTTCTCCCCTCTATCTTGCCTGAGTCCACTCTCGATGACCGAAATTCAGGTGCCATCCATTATTCATAAGCTTATTCATCCCACGAAAAGAGGATCGCCATTTAGGAGAAAAAATGGAGTCGAGAGAGAGAAACCGGCTGTGCCATATATTTGCATCGTGATTACATTCATCCATCCAGTTTTTGTTGTCTCTCGGCTCATCGTATTAGCATTATTAATTTGCTACACATTTCATCGCGGACGAAATTCTTGTTGTCTTTCAGTTGGTATGATAAGCCGTCAGATGGCGCCAGCAACTCATTCCTCGTCATCCGCGCAGGAAACGCAGAAACCCAGAGAAACTTAAAAAAAAGGCGGATTTTTTACAAAAAACAAAGAAAACAAAGAAAGAAGAAATCAAATGAAAAGCCAAAGAAATGAGGAAAAGGGGAAACAAATGATTATCTTATCGGCGCGCTCATATGGGGGCCTTCCGTTTGCCCGATGTCATGTCCTAACGATGTTGTATATGCACCCGTGTATATTTAGACTAGCGAACCGGCGCGTTATTGACGTGAAACGACGTCACCACCTCTTGCGCTCTCTCTCTCTCTCTTTCTTCATTGAATCTGGACGATGTGGTAGATGGGTGGGAAGGAAGGGTCGTCGCTGTCTCCGTGTTGGCGCCATTCATCGCAATAACCCACGGCAGCGACCGTCTGACACGTACACATCCTTGTAGTTTGGTTGACAACCACCCAGCTTCGAGGAGAGTTGGAAATAAGATCCCCCGATGCCGCTGCCGCTTTTCATCGTATTCAAATCATTCGACTGTTTTGCAGTAGCTCTTGTTCCTGCTTCTGCCATGGCTAGATCCGCCTTTACCAAAGCATGAAGGACATTGCCGTATTTTCTCGAAAAGTTCATCGAGTCCAGATTCCTCCAGCACTCTGGTGTTTTTTTAAATAGATGTTTTTTTCCCTCTCTCTCAGTCGTGCCACTTAACGCCCGAGATATTTGGGAAATGAAAACGTGTGACTCACGGAGCGTGCGTCGTGTTTATACCTTTCTCTCCATTTTGGATTCGTCTTTCCCGCCTTCTCACAAAAAGCGATGATAAACTTGCGTCCAAATCCCCTCGAAAGCCCCGAGCAAGTGCGTGAATCTGTGGGGGTCTCTCCTCCTTACGTTGCCCAACCCATTTGTGCGCTCCGGACTTGTACGGGATTTATTCCTTATTTTTATTACCCCCCTCTGTTGCGTCTTGAAAAGAAGAAGGAAAAACGAGTCAAGTACGCGCCAGAGTTATTAGACGGTAAACGTGGATATTGTTTGGGGCAAGTCGAGTATTCGTCAAAAGGTGAGGAGCCGAAAAGGACGCAGTTCAGCGGACCAGAACCGAATGTTGGCAACAAGTCGCCAACTGAGCAGCGAAGGGATGTTTTTTTCCTACTTTTTTTTTCCGAAGGATCTTTTGGGTTTTTGCCTTTCTATATTTACGCTTCCTTCTTCTTCTTCTTCTTCTCTCTGAGAGGGAAGGATAGTGGGGGCGTCGGACGCCGTCTGCAGAAACGAGGAGGGACTTTGTGGGTGGGCCGCTCCCTCTTTCTCTCTTGGCTTCGTGAAGAAGACTCTCCTTCGTCTTCCCTTTCGACTCGTTTTTTTCTCTTCTTTCCTATCTATCCTTCCTTCCCTCTTTATACTCTTGTCCGTCTCTTTTTTGGAGTTCGTCGTCATCTTAAAGTTCCTTGGCACAGGCTCAGTTCTCGCCGGTCCGTTCGCGCATCCGCACGCGTCCTTGTGCCCTTCCGATTTCTTCCTTTGTATCGTTGTCCCGTGTTTCGCCGATTCTCCGTCACAATTGATTGAATTTCAAACACCGTTGATGATCAAATTTGTGAAACATTAGTGCCCCTCATCTGGTTTCATCGGTGTCATCGAGACCGTGCATGGTGCTGGCCATCAGCTGTCCGTCCAATGTCAATATAGAGTTTGGGGTTCTGTTGTTCGACTCGGTTCGTTTGTATACAATGGGAACAGCTTGTTGTCAGGTGTCGTCAAGTGCCGTCATGTCGACCTAGTCGCTGTCGTCGTCGAATCCATTCAAATTCTCCTTTAAAATTCGAAACGTTTCTTGTGTTGGAATCGTTTGCAAAAAAGTGCGCCGAACCGAACGTCATGGCCGTCTCGTTTGGAGTCGAAAGACGCAGTTCGAGCCGGACTATGAGCCCTCGTAGCCTGGGCAGCGTTTTGGTCGACCGAATGGCCTCTTTCCGTTCTGTGGATAGAAACGTGCCGCCCGCTGTTGCGCCGTCCAATCCCGACGAGATCCTCAACGAGGCTAGAAGATGCCTCTCGGAAAGGTTTTCATGGACTCTTTTTCTTTGTCGTCCATCTTCTTTCCCTACTCCTTTTTATACCTTTTTTTCCCTTTTATTATTATTCTCTTTTCGGCGCCATGGCTGATGCGTCTGAGGTGATGCTTTGACCGTTTGATGGATCGGCCGCACGCCCGTGCGGAGGTGCGGCCATGCGTGTACAATTTTTCCCCCTCTCTCTGTCTGTCTCGGTAGCCCTTGTTTTGGTCCAGCTTTGTTTTGATTTCGTCAGGGGATAACGTGGCACGCGTGAAGCAAGTCGCCATTCTCCGTTTGTTTTGGGGCCGCTGGATGACGTCCTCTCGCCGCCTTTTTCTCTCGAATCGCGCGACGTAACTGCTGGTTCACTGAACTGACCAGATGGGGGCAGAGTGGCCTCTTGAAGCGGAAGAGATGGATCGCTCCTTTGTCTAGGCCTCGCAATGCTGCGCTTCAGCGTTTTTTTAAATAAATATTTTCAATTGATACCGGCCATCCATCTCTTTTGCTGGCCGCTTCATCTTTCTTGTGCGACGAGGAAAACAGATCTCCGAGTCGTCTGTTGTGTGCGTAGTGTCCGCGACGTCAAAGGAGACGCCAAGGGCAAGACGCGTACACGGACAAACGCCTATCGGCCCGTGAAAGGGGGGGAAAACGGTCGGGATGGTGGCGGCCGAATGACATCACACGCACTCGGATGACTCGCCACGCAGTCCATACTTGGGTGGCCATTCGTGATCCCTTCGGCTCTGTCGACGCCTTCGACGCCTCCGCGCCGCATTTCTCCCCCGCGCTGGTCCCCCATCATTTGTCTACATTCATTCCGTACGATAAGAGATCGTCGGTCGCTAGATGGCGTTGGCGTCGCTCCTCGCAACTTCTGGCGATGATGATCCGACCCGAATCGGAGAATTGGGATTCTTTTTGTTGATCTTTTACCAGACGGAGTTGGTGAATGGAAAAGCTGTCGATGCTTTCAAGATGGCCGTCCGTTTACGAATCGACGGAGGGGGGCGGATGATGAACCACGTACGCACGTACACAAGGAAGAAGAAGAAGAAGAGAAAAAAAAATGGGAGGGTGGAGCTGCTTTTTTTGTGCCGGATCATCGAGTCCCGAAATAGTTCCCTTGCGTCCTTTCCTCTCTCTCCCGACCGCCCGGCGCCACTTCGCCGAGCTGCCGGACTAGTAGAAGATGGGGGTGGACATAGAGGCTGTGGCGGCAATCGAGAACCAGAGACAGTGAAAGAGATAGGCGAAAAAAAAGCAGTAGTCGAAGAAGAAGAAGAAGAAGAGCAACTGTGTTTGGCCGCTAGCCGAAGTCACATTTCAACTGTCCAAACAAAAACAACTTGGTCGGAACAGAGAAAAGAGAGAGAGAGAGAGCGTGGACTCCCGAAATCCAACCGATAGATAAAAATATACACACGCAGTACACTTATATAGCCGATGAGAAAAGCCGGAAAAGATTCTCTCCCCCCGAGGATTATCGGAATCTCACAATTTTTTCTCTGATGAAAGAAAAGGCATTTTTTTCTTCTTTCTTTCTGAAAACATGTCTCGTTTCGACCTGATTTATGGGCCGAAGAGACTTAACGCAGGCAGGGCTCTTTTGTTAAAAGTACCTTGACCCAATATCGCCGATGGGAGCGGTCCCCACAAGGCTATTTTCCCGTGAATCATCGGATCAGGGGCTCTTTAAAAGCCCAATGATCGTGTCTGATATGCTAGTTGTTCATTCAAATCATTTTGATAGAGCCTTGACTCCAATCTGTTCTCTTTTGTACAACATGTTTACAATGACTTGATTTTTTCCCTCTCTTTCTTTCCTTTCATTTATTGTAGTGACATGGATCGCGAAGACCGGAGCTTATCCAACAACAACTCTGGCAGTTCGTCCAACTCGAGTCTCTCCACTAGGTAAGAGAAACTGTGCGAAAAATAAATCAAAACAAACAAACATCATCATCACCATCATCATCCGTTCCTATAAATACCTTAAAACGCACAGTCCTGGATCATAAATCGTCGTTGACAACGACTTGGCCGATTTTCCCTCGTTTTTATTTAGCGAACCTTGCACAAAAAATAGAACATTTGTTTGTTATTTCGGAAACTAGGATTTTTGACGGGCGAGTTTACATAACAGATGACCCGGGGTTTGTCTTGTAAAAGAAAGAGAAAAAAAAGTCATTGGAAAATGTAAAGAGATAAAAGAACGCAGTGGGAATGGGTCCGGTTTTTCTGAAACTTGGCGGAGTGGGCTCATTCACCTCTGACGCCAACCCATATTCAAGAATAGATTCCGAGCTGTGCGTGTCCGTGCGTGTGCGTCCAACGTGCTCGCATCTTTTACAGGTGGCTCGATTCCGAGTCTTCGCTCTTCATTCATCTTGTTCCTTCCTTTTCATTCCAATCATTTCGAGAGGAGAGGCGAGAGGAGAAAAAACCCAACTATGCGTTCTATATCTTTTGAATGATCTGTTTTTAGTTTGGAGAGTCCGAGCCCGTCCGACATCCGCGTTTCGGGTTCCGCCTTATCGGATGGCTCGTCGGGTGTATCTGCCGCCTTGTCCGTGGCCAGCGCTGGTGGAGTGCTAACGCCGTGGGACAGCGACCTCGAAGCGGATCCCGATCCGCCCGACTGGACGCGCAACTTGGATCCCGACGTCGTAGACAAGATGACGCCCAAGGAGAAACAAAGACAGGAAGTCATCAACGGTAAATAACGCCGAATTCTCAGAGCTCGTTTTCACCTGTTCCGCCGAGACGAGAGAAGAGAACTCTTGGCGCCCCCAAGGAGTGTCCCTTTCCATTGCGACCCGAGTTCTTATCCGTTCGCTGTTCGCGCTCTCTCTCTCTCGTCAAAGAGGGGAGGAGATTCTGCGTCGGACAAAATGGATGACCAACAAGTTGTGCACGGAGCGAATCTCGCGATTCATCCTGTTTCTAAAATTAGATCCGTCTGTTGCCGGCGGACCCCCTACTGGTGGTCCCCTCCTTTTTGAAATGGCAAATGTTTACGAGATCACGCGGTGCTTTGAGCGACTCGTTGAACTCGTTGGGGCCCCCATACCCATGTGTATCTAGTCCATCGCCGTCCATCTTCACTAACTCTGACTCTGTTTTCTCCCTTTTTTCGACAGAGCTCTTCCACACGGAACGAAGTCACGTGCGTAACCTGAAGGTGCTCGACCGGGTGTTTTATCGTCCGCTGCTGGACAACGGATTCAGCGACTTGGTCAATCTACTTTTCCCCAACTTGCCCGACATGTTGGAGATCCACGGCCGCTTCAATGCTTTGATGAAAGCAAGGAAGCGGGACCAGCCGGCCGTCGAAACGGTTGGCGATATCCTTGTTGCCATGGTGAGCTCTATCGACACCCATTCATAGCATTTCACTTCCGGCCGGCCAGGCCTTCTTTTTTTCGATCTAAAAACAGAGGAAGAGTAACGATTTGTTTTGACTTGTCTCCCAATGTTACAACAGTTTGACGGACCCAACGGCGAAGCGTTCCAGCAAGCTGCCGCCACCTTCTGCAAGTACCAGTCGGTCGCGCTGGAGAGTTTGAGGGACAGGCGCAAAAAGGACTCGAAACTCCAGGTGCCTTTTTCTATTTACAAGACAATAGGCGGTGCAGGCCATCCCACATTTGAATGACAAAGACTAACTCCATTCTCCCTCTGTTTTGAATAGGCGTTTTTGGCCGAAGCCGAAGGCAATCCCGTTTGCCGGCGGCTCCAGTTGAAAGATATCATCCCGACGGCCATGCAGCGATTAACCAAATACCCGCTGTTGCTGGAAAGCCTGGCCAAGTACACGCAGCCACGCAGCGAAGAAATGACGCTGGTGCGCAGGTGTCTGGAACGATCGCGGGAGATTCTTAACAAAGTCAACCAGGCCATCAAGGAGGCCGAAAATTACAACCGACTGGTGGATATCCAGCGTCGGCTGGACAAGTCGGCTTTTGAAAAGTCTGACCACGCCATCGCCAACGAGCTCAAGGTACTCCTACCGCTGCGTTTTTGTTAACATTTTGCATAATTAAGTGTTTGTACGCATCCTCGATGACCTCTCTCTCTCTATCTCTTTGTAGAATTTTGAGCTGACGAAGCACCGTCTCATCTACGAGGGCGCTCTCACGTGGAGAACAAAAGGACAAAAGAATGTCGACCTTCACGTCGTCCTCTTGGAGGAGTACATCCTCTTGCTCCAGAAGCAGGATGACAAGTACGTGCTGAAATTCCACAGCATCAACTACCTGAACTCCAAGGAGGAATCCAAATGTACTCACAGTCCCATCATCAAGATCGCTACGGTCCTCGTCCGGCCCGTGGCTACAGGTGAGATTATTTTTACTTCTTCATTTTTTTTTTTATTTTTACGTCGTCCGTATGGGCCGGGGGGATTCCGTTCCCAGGAATGTCTTTACAGAGAGAGAGAGAGAGAAAAAAAGAGATGGTGTTATTGTTTGACTCGATTAACTCAAATTCCACAACCTTGCAGACAAACTGGCCCTGTATTTGGTCAACACGTCGCCGACGGGAGCTCAGATTTATGATCTTGTGGCCGTCTCCATCGCCGAGAGGAAAGCGTAAGTCTGAATTATTTCTTATTTCATTCGAAGAATGTTTTGGACTCTTTATTCCGTCCGTTCGTTAGCCGTGTGTCCCGGCATCGAAATCGCGTATTAGTTTCGGTTGCCTGGCAACAAAAGGAGGACAGAAGGAATTTTTTTCTTCTTCTTCGAAGAGTGAACGATTCACGAAAGTTCATCGGACTGTATCGTCCCGAAACCGAAGCTCTTTGGGATATTTATTGCCCGATGTGGAAATTGTTGTTTTTATTGCCGGCCGTTTTCGGTTTCGGTTTTTTTTTAAATCTCTTTCTCCGTCGGATGCTAAACGGGAAAACACCTTGGCTACGGTGTGACCCCTATCACCATCTCTTGGACGGTATGCGGATCTTTGGTGGTCGGCCCGACGGGTCGTTACGTCCGGTGATGATATAAAACGAAGGGGGGAAGGAAAGAAAGTGTGAAGCCAACCTTGAGGAATGTCTCGATTGCTGCTTGGGTGTTTTCTCTCAGCCGAGAGAGAGAAAGAGAGAGAGGGCGTCGCTAATCAGTCCAAAAAGACGCCGACACAAACAAACAAGAAAAAAGATTTTTTTCCCCTTTTTTCGCTGGACGGCGTCGCTCGGTTATCGCCGGATTTCCGGCTTCTGAGCCAAATTCTGAAAACCGACAAAACGAAGAAAAGGAGCAAAGAAGAAGAAAAAAACAAGTTTCGAGATAAAATTAAGCATCGTTTTTTTATTTTATCTGAGTTTGTTTTCTTGCCATTTGTAGAAAAGAAACGAGGAAGGAGAGAAGTTTGAGGTTCCGCGTTTACGTCAGTGCGCCTACACGAGTAGAACTAGTATGCATGTATTTATATCAGCAGACGGTATGCGATTAGAAAAGACGGTTCCGGCAAGGGACACATCACGGAGGTTACAACATAGTTTCAAGAGAACTTTGTTGGATGAAAGCGGCCAAAAAAGAAAAATTCCAAGAGCTTGTTATTTTGTCTCTTTTTTACTTCTCCTACTCCGTGTGGAGGACGTGGGGAACGATGAAGTTCTTATGCTCCCCGTCTTCCAACATGTCCTCTTCTCTGTCTCGTCATGATGGATCGCCTCTCCAGATATATAAAAGAACCTGGTGTGTACACGCAATCATTTTCTCAGTCTCACCTTTTCCTCTTCTTTCCTTCTTCTTCTTCGTCTCTTTCCCGTTGTTGATATTGAAGAGCTCTTCGAGTACACGCTGCGCGTTCTGTTGGCTTTTGACTAACGCCAAGGCCGACCTTCCGTCGTGTCCGTTTGGCCACCCGGGGTGATCTGCGGCGACAATTTGGCGCCTCCGCATTTCGCCAACAACAAGGAAATGGCATAACTCAATTATACGAAGCACAAAAAGAAACGAAAGGAAGAAAGACGTAATAAACTCGAAAGAAAAAAAAAGAGAAGGAAAAGAATTCGAAGAACAAGCAAAAAAGAGAAACGGCGAACAAGACCAGATAGCTTTGAATGTCTATTGATTTATCCTTTTGTCATGTTTGTTGCAGCCAAATGGAAGCTATACGGCCGAAGCCGAGAAAAAAAAAGAGAGAGGTAGTGTGGCGGTGGTGGCGCGCGAAGGGCGTATAAACTATTAAGGTCGCGACGGGATCAAACGGCGTTTTGGTTGCCGAGTGTCCCCGATTCCCCAAACACGCACTCACGCACACAGACAAGCTCCAAAGCAAGCCGTAAGCGGAGTACGTATATCCGAGGAAGAAGAAGAAGAAGAGGACGAGGGTTTTTTTTATTTTTTCAGACAGAGGAGGAGGAGGAGGAGCTTGCGTAGGGACATCCAAAGAGCCGGAATAGAAGACGGCGTAAGCGAGGAATAAGAGAAGACACAAGAGGGAACTGAAGAAAAGGAAGGAAAAAGGAGAAGAGAGAAAGAGAGAGAGAGGAATACAGTATATAAAAATAAAAACCATTGATGAAGCAAAGGGCGGAACGAAACAGGAAACTGGCGACTAGCGAGAGAGAGAGAGAGAGAGAGAGTGGGAGAGGCTGTATCGTGTTGCTCGGAGATGTCTTGCGCCATTGTCAAGTCAGACGGCTTCAAACGAGGAAACGTCAGAAAGACACACGGCGTTTTCAAGTGAACGCAGGAGAAATTGCCTGTGATTATTCGCGAGACGGATATTATCGCCGACCGTCTTGTCTTGTCGCTGTGCGAAGGGAATCTCGCAGACTCTTGACTTTGTGTTTGTTTAGTGTTTTGAGTATTTTGTCGGTCCATCAGACGAAACGACTCTGCAGCCAATGCCCACCCACTGGGATTTCGTTGGAATCGCGTCTGCGGGACTGGTCGGGACTAGTTTACTTTGAACCGTGAGAAGACGAAAGGAAGGACAGAGCGAAAGGAAGAAAGAGAGAGAGAAAGAAAGAAAACCAACCAAGAAACGAGCGAACGAAAGAAAGAAAGAAATCGGGTCAAGAGCTTAAACAGCGGCAACTTCGGCAGCTACAAACTTCGCCTAGCATCCCGCGTGAGTCGAGCCGAGCAGCCAACAGTTGCCGTTCTTCTCTCAGCCGTCGTCACTGGAGACGCATCGTCGTGTTTTTGCGCCATTGCGTTTTAATTGTTCCCGCCTCTGTGAAATCGGAGAGATCTTTTTCGTTTGTTTCCCCATTTGAGTTAAGCCGCGCTGCAACTCTATTGTTGTGTCCGTTCGAGTCGGAGCGTAATTACATCCCCGGTGGTTTCAGTCTCTCTCTCTCTCTCTCTTTCTCTACCGCAACGTGTTTATTCGATTCTCTCGTTGATATTCTACGCGCGGAGAATATCCAGTTATTCCAGCCTTCCACATGAGCACGTACGGTGGTGGCGGTTGTGAATTCCGTTTGTGGCTCGCTTTAAATTGTTGAATGAGAAAGAGTGCTCATCACTGTGCGACGTTGGTAGCGATGCCACCCGAGACGATTGCCACCCGTGGTAAAGTGAAATAATAGCGACGGGCCAAGACGACATTGATAGGGAAGACGACGACGTTCTTCCCCAAAAAATAAAAAACGTTGTTGTTGTCGTTCCCAATGCCTTTTGCTGACGGCTGGCGTCTGACGCAAAAGGTAGAAAAGTGAGGGAGATTCGTTTGACAGTTGGCATTCCCTCAGCGAACGACGCTGTGTGCGTTACGACCCTCCTGCGTGACCGTGCACTCAACTTATAATATTCTCGCCACCTCCCGTCACTCGTTTTTTTGGGGGCCTTTTCTGAAATAACTTTCAGCGTTTATTCCGTGTTCCGGTGTCTTGGCTACTCCTCCCTGTACTCTTGCGCTCAGTGTGAACTCCGCCAACGACATTCCAGATCGTGCCGAAGAATAACTCAACGAATCTCACCGGATGGGAGATTTCTTTTGAAAAAATCACGAACGAACGTTGAACCGAAACTGTTAAAAGAAAAAAGAAGAAATAAATAGTGAGCAAGAAAACGTGATGGATATCCTGCGTGATTTACGACGACGATCACTCCAGTTGGACAGCGGCGACGTTGAACGTTTCCGCTCGCCCAGCGAGCGTCGCGGAAGCATGGCCGGCGATAGTCTATCAGCCGCCGAAAAGAAAGGCCACGGCGGGTTGCTCCACAGGTTCTTTTATTTACCCCTTTCTTTTCGTTTTGGTTTATCATCATTTCTTCGTCTCTTTATTTGCTGGAAAAAAAAATCCTTCGCCGTTGCCCCTATACCTTTCTCGTTTGAAACGGACCTTATCTTGTCCGTCTTTTTTGGCCATCTACGGCGAAAAACCGCCGACGACGATAAAAGAGAAATAATAAAAAAGAAGAAGAAGAAGATGGGGCGTGATTGAATCACCCCTGACGTCATGGCCCAGGGTCTTTGTGCGATAACCGCTCCTCCTTTCGGGTCCTCCCGCTAACAAGGAGCGCAAGCGATCGCCGCCGCCGCAGTCTCAGCCGCGCGCTTTGACGTCCAACGGTTTGACCTACAAAGTATGGCGTAGATCAAGGATCGGACAAACGAAAACAATAACAGTCACGCACGCAAGCACGCCCTCCCCTCTCTTAGACATCCGCTTGCTCCGTACCTTTCAAACGGGACGTTGAAAGTTGTGTTGGCGCATTCCACTATTATGTGGCCGGCCGCAAACCGAACGGACCTGCGCTGCCCCGAGCCAATCGTTCAACCAGCCGGTGTCAATAAACATGGCCGCTCTTTTTTTCTTCTTCTTCATTCTTCTCTCCTTTTTTTTTTTAAATTCTATTATTTATCGTAACCTGTGCTCGCAGATCTGGGCGGGTTCGAAACGTAAATTTCAGAGCTCAAAGTGGAATATTATCTCACTCGCTCCTATAAAAAGAAATTTCATATCCGAGGTTGGAGCTATTGATAAACCGCCTCTTTCTCTGATGAAACAAGAGTGTATATATGACTCATGACCAATCCCTTTGCGGCAACAATGGAAGGCGAAAAAAAACCCACCGATTCTTGACAAACGTATTTTTTCCTTCTTCCTTTCCCAATTTTGTCTTGTTGTTGTTTTTTCCGCGAACGGTCGAAAGCGCTGACCTCGTGTAATGAGCTGGCTCATTACGTGTCGATCTCGCAAGCCCGAAAAAGATTTTCTCGGACGAGGAAATCGAGCTGTCTTATCTCGTTAACTAAATTGTCATTAGTTTGGCCGAGTTGTCCATTAAGAACGGACGCTTCACGCTCTTCACCGACGGCGTGTTGAAGTGCGTTTTTGGTGAATGGCCGCGTAGAGGTGGCACCACCATGAAGGAAAAGGAAGAAGCTCTCGTGTGCTCTCAGTTTACTTGTGATGTGGCTGATGGCCAGCAGACACATCTGTCTTTCAAACTGAAACATGTGCGGCCCGACTCCTCCCCATCTGTGGTTTCAGATGATTCTTTCACCCTCCTCGCTCTTCTTGTTTGGACAGAGAGAGAGAGTGAGAGTGAAAAAAACGAAAAAAGAAGTACACGCGCACTATCCGACCAGAATGGCGCTCGGTTTCCGGTGGCGCCTCCCCTCTCCTCCGATGAATGGATGGACTCGCGTGCACTGATTACGATTCCGATCGGCCGCGTAACTAGTGGAGGTTGGCAGTGCGCTGGCGCGTCGTCCAGCCAACGGATAGTCGGTGCAGGACGAGAGAGAGAGAGAGAGAGAGAGAGTTGCACTTTTCTATTTTAGATGTTGGCGGTCGGTTGTTTTGCTTTTTCCACTTTGGTTTGGGAATCTCCTTTGGTGCGGCGTGGAGAGCCCCCGCTCTGCGCCTGTTGTTTCTGATTCCTCTCGACTTTGCGCTATTCTTCCCCGGCCTCGATTGACGTAGTGCCAAGTCCAGCCAACGAGCCAGTCGTACCTTTTGCCAAAGTCTTCTCCAGACTTGGACGTCACAAACTGGCCCTTCTTTTTTCCTCCTTCTTCCTTTACGTTCCGGAACAGAGAGGGAGCGTCCGTCCCATTGAAAAGAGTCGCACACTCTTCCGACGCTGCGAGCCCGATCGGTCGATTGGAAATTTCGTGTTGAACAATTCTCTCGGTCGTGTCGCTCTTTGTCTCTCGCTCTTTATCTGTCTGTGCCCGTGTCACTCTCGCCCCATTCGTCGTGCCAGCGATGGTGTCGTTGTGAGTGGGTCGCAGTTTGTTTATGGCCAATTTCAACCCGATCCGTTCTCTGTTCAGTGAAACCAACCGGTAACTCCATCCGCCCTCCGCCGCGTCTTTTTTATTTCGTGCTCAACCTATTTGTGTCTCCGACACTACGACTACTACTTCTACTCCTACTCCCACCCACTTCTACTACTACTACTATAGACTGCCCGTTGCTCTTGTTATATGTCTTTGTGCTCTACGAACCTGAGCAAATGTGCAAATCTTTAGCCATTACTAATCGGCTTGTGTTTCTTTCTTTTTCTTCCTTTTTTTCTTCTACAGATGGTTTCGCCACATCACTGACGCCACGGAAGCGTACAAAGCACGAGAGGGTCGCAACAGGCGACCGGATGGAAGCGGGAGTGGCTCTTCCCCGATGGGGAGCGCCACCCCCAGCCTCAGCTCTTCTTCCAGTTCCGCTCAACTACTCCCGCCCCCGCAGGCTGCCGATCCATCGGACAAAACCAAAGAGTAAATAGTGAAAAAAAAACTTCCTTCCGTTACAGTTTTCTCATTTGTTTGTCCTTTCAATGAATCTCGTGCGTGCAGTGACGAGCCGATCGAGGACAACGTGTCGGCCGATTCCGGCGTCAGTTTGACGCCCAGTTCCAACGAGACCCCGCCGCAAAGCGAGCCAACGAGTGAACAGCAATCTCAACAGCAGCAACAATCTCAGCCAACCAACTTGGAGGCGGCCCAAGCCGAAGCCTCTAAGAAAGCAGGTATAAATTTGGACCGAAACGGATGAGTGCGCGCTTTTATACAAGTCGCATTTTCAGCTATCGTATTGTCATCGCAATTTTGGGTCCGATTTACGAGTCTGTCGGTCTTTTTTTTTCCTTTTGCCTTCCTTTATTGAGAAAAAAAGAAAAATTGAGGACCCATAAAATACTATTAAGGTTTCGAAACACGCACACTAAAAGAGAGAGAGAAATTTGGGCATCGGAGATGGTTATCCGGTATTTGAGAAAATCATGGCTCGAATAAATCATGTTGATTTTGTAACGACAAAGGTGAGAGCAGCAGCAGTGCGGCGTCAGCCAGCGGATCGACGAGTCCTGCGAGCGGTTCGACAGCGGCATCGCCGGCGCCACAGCGTCGCCTTCAACGGGTGGAGATACTGAAAATAGCCGAAGGAACGCCGTTGATCGATCCCACAGAAGTGGTCGTTTCTCAAGGAGCCGTTCTCACGGCCGAACCTGTCCTCACTCCATTAGGTATTCTATCATTTAGCCAGCCAATCAGCTTGTTTTTCTCGGTCGGACAAATCATCCGCCCTCCGCCTCCTTGCCCACCATTTGCCCATGAAGTGAAGCCAGTGCCTCAACGCAGTATTGTCACGCTTTTCGTATTTATAGAAAAGCTACGGAGGAAAGATCAGATGATCCGAGCTGCTCTGGCGGACAAACAAAGACTCGTGGCCGACATTCTACACGTTCCGCACTCTGAGCTCGATCCTGCATCCGAGTTGCTGAGCGAATCGGAAGGCGAGAAAGAAGCTCGATTGCTAGTCATGACGGCCATAGCTCAAGGTATGCGCCTATCTCTTATCAGCCGACGTCATGCGCGATTCCAATCTCTAACCTGTTCCAACATGTTCTATCGCGGAATCTTAGCCACTCAGCTCACTGCCGTGCTGAACGACAGTTTGCGAATCACCGAAGAGGAAGCCATTGCTGCCGTGTCGGCCGATCCAACGCCGGTCACATCACCGTCTTCGCCGCGCACGACTCGTCGGATTAACCGCATGCCGGGCGCACCCACCACCAAACTGCTCGCCATCACGTCCGCCCTCAATAAGGACCTGACACAGCTACTGGTGAGACTTCGGCTCTTTCTTCCCCTTTTTTTTTGTACAAATTTGAATTTCAACTCATCGTCTGTATCGAAGCAGGGGATCGTCACGAGTCGAGACGAGGAACGTGATCAGCTGCGCCGCGAGTTGCAAAAGACCCGAGACCAGCTGGCCGAACAGTTGGTTCTGCAAGCCGCATCCCATCCTCCTACGTTCACCTCTCGTCCGGTCAGCCATGTGTCCTTATCGGACTGTGAGGCGACGATAGAATCCGAACAGTCAGAGGGCGCACCCGCGTCCCCGGAAACCGACATCCAGGCCCCTAGTGGTAATTTAATCATTGTTTCTCTTATTATGGCCATCAATCAACTCCCCGACTCACGATCCCCGTTTGTCGACGTCATTACAGGTGATGGAGAATCTAATGATGGGAACGAGTTACTAGTCGACAATTCGATAGCTCCCGTTGAGGCCGATTCGGCATTGCCGGTTCTTTCGCCCTGCGACGAGGTCGATAGCGCAATAAACTCGAACCTGGTACGTAGACGAACGCTAATTACTTCCGGAAAGTGCAATGACTAACCCTTCAATTGTTGTCTTACAGACTTTGAGCGAGGACGTCGTTGACACCGTCGACATTGGAGAGAAAACCGAATTGGAAGTTTCCCAAAGTAGTGAAGCTTGAAAAACATTATTATTTTTTCAACAGCTACCAAATAATTAATAAGAAATATCTTCCCGAGTACATTGTTTTAAGTGGCATGAAAAAAAAAACGAAATATTCACTTCCATCTTCTTTCGATGACCTCATTCCGCCATTGAGCGACCTTTGTACATATGACGCCAAGACTCGCTTAAAGTGCAACAATTTCAAAAAAACAATAAGAGCATGGATTTTTTTCCTCCCCCAAGTGAAGATGATTAATTGTATTGAAAGAAACGAAAAAAATCAACAAATATCACGGTGGACGATTGTTTAACGTGCCAATCAAGACATGGAGTCAGTCGGATCCTGGCGCTAAGGCCGATCTCTATTGCATCCTTTTTTTCTGTTTTGTTTTATTTTGTTCCTTATTTTTCAAAGCTTTCTTCGGCGACTAGCGAACCTCTGAAATCGAAGAATTTCCCCCCTCTCCCTGTACATCTCTCATTTCGATGCAGTGTGTCTCCTTTTTTTTCTTTCTTCTTTGTTGTGAATGGAAAACACCAGTTGGTTTACCTTTTACTGCAGGATTGGTTCATAACAAATATACGCGGAGAAGGAAGAAAGAGTTTTTGTAAAAAAAAAAAGAAAAAGGAAGAGGGAAACAAAGAATTATAGCAAACCCGTATATTCGTCTCTCAATGGAAATATTTTTTAGACGGTAGATTGGAAATGCGAAAGTGGCGCTAGAGACTTAATTATTCGATGTGAACGAGAGATTTTGAGATGCATAGGATCAAATTTATTTTTCGCGCGACGGTTCTTTTTTTTTTAATTTGACTCCCTTCTCGGTTTACTAAAAAAAGATCGTCTTCAATTTGTCCCTCCTTCCTGCCAACTTTATGTCTGTGCTCTTGATTTCCCCCGTCTTTGTCCAAAATATCACCCGTTTTGTTTTGTTGTACCGCAGAACTCTTTAATTATTAAGGAAACTCCTTTAGGTTTTCTCACCATTCTTGCAATACACTTGAAATATATTGATTTAAATTTCCTGAATGAAAGTTAACAGAGAGTAAGGACTTATAGGGAAATGTCCCATGTGTTAATGCAACACTGCCTAATATCTAATGTTTGATGTTTCTTGTCTCAGATCTTTGAACTACAGCTCTTGGAAGCAAATTTTTAATTGGTGGGAATTCATTAAACATCCTCTTTAAAATTTCAATCCAAATCTTCACATTCACGGGTATGACGACCCAACAATCTACGAGCGTCGTTGACTTGAAAGTTTTCGCTATGCTGGCGCTATACACTTGGCAACTCGCAGGAGACGAGTATGCTAGCATTGCTAGCCACTACCCAGCAAACAGCAGTAGGACGTTCCTGTTCAGCTCGCTGTTCCCTCGTTTCGGCGGTTACTACTCTCCTCTACTTCCCTCCCCTCTCTTCGACAGCATGTCCGTAGGTATGTATGTGAAGTGAAATAATTCAAGACATAATTATACGTAGTAGGTTTAAATAATAAAAAAAATATATAATTTAATTATTTTAAATTTAATTATGTACAGAACGAGAGGAATTTAAAGAACGTTAAAAAATTTTAATTCTTATAATTTAAAAGGGTTACTAAGTGCGTGCGGAAAGTGCCTGGTCCATTCGATCAGTCTTCTGCCTTCCGTACGTAGATGCGGATGAGTCCATCTTGGCAGCTAGACGGCGTTGTTTGCGATCCCGTTTCAGCCGATAGTAAACGTCCTGTCGGGTATCATAAGGCTCGGGTTCGTCAACATATCTAATCTGCTTTCGGAACTTCGTTAGTTACGAACAGTTCGTTGGTTTCATTGAACGGAGCGCGATTTCGCTTACCAGAATAAACCTTAGTAAACACTCGAGCAGAGCGTTGTCCGACTTAGTGTTATTGTAAGGCTTGGGATGAAACATTTTCGAGTAGGAAAATTCGATAAAAAATCGTAAAACGTTGTAACTGGATCAGATCAGAGACCAATTTGGTAGAGCTATACGAGACTGGTGTCATTTTCATGGGCAAAGTGCTTTCCAATATGGAAATTCTGGGCATGGATTAGCCGACAGCAGTATCAGGCCCGGCTTCAAATATTTCTCATAAGAAATCTGTCAGTAAATAAGTCAGTCAATAAAAGTAGTCACAGTTTCCCGGAGGGATTCTATGCGCGAAAAACGGAGGGCGCTTTTCGCGCCATACGTTTGAAATTTCCCGGAGGGATTCTATGCGCGAAAAACGGAGGGCGCTTTTCGCGCCATACAGTTTGAAATATTCCCAGTTCTGAGCACAAAATGAAAAGACCAAGACTTTACTTGCGTTTCTATTGTTACAATAGTTTGCGAAAAAATCTCTTACACTGCATAGGATCTTAAAATGAATGTTTAGAATTAATTTTTTTTATTTAAATACTGGCTAGAAATGTCGATTTGGGCCGACTTCAACTGACAAAAAATAAGACGTAGCTGACGTAGCTTAGACGATTACTCGATTGCAGAAAAAGTTTACGTTTTTTGCTGATAGAGGCGCTAGTAGTAAATTAGAAATACCATTTTTAAATTGACTTTTGATTTTTTTAATTGCAAATAACACTAGTTATTATTGCTATCAAGTTGGTAGGATAGATATATACGCTACCAATGGAAAAGTCTAATTTCCTCCCACTTAGCGCCGCCAGCAGCACAGTACACAATATTTAATACGAAGCGATTTATTCCGATTTTTTAATTTGATGTGTTACCTAAATAGTCGATACAATATGGCTATTCTTTATTCAAATGTAATAAGGACTTACGGTAACTTAGTTAGTTTTTATACATATGTACATCTTTCACCGTACATTGTAACAAATTCACACGGGAAGCGAGTGGGGTGGCCGGTGGGGGGGCGGAGCCCCCCACCGGACGACCCACGAGGTCCCCGTGAATTAACGCAATTCTTATCTAATTACTAATTAGATAAGAATTTCCTCCCAGATAGAATTTCCTCTTATCTAATTACTAATTAGATAAGAATTGCGTTAATTTAAGACTAGATAGATACGCCACCAATAGAAAAGTCAAATTTCAAACTCGATTTCGCTATGTTTAATGCGAAGCGTAATGTTCCTTTTTTCAATTTAGTGTACTATCCAAATAGTCAGTAAAATATGCTTATTTTTCATTCAAGTGTAATACGGTAACTTACTTTGTTTTTAATCATACATCTTTCACCGTACATGGTAACACATTCACACGGGGAGCGAGTGGGGTGGCCTATGGGGGGCTCCGCCCCCCATCCTACCGACCCACGAGGTCCCGTGAGTTAACGCAATTCTAATCTAATTAATGCATACTTGTAGTTGCATTTTTGATTTTCCAGATTATTTAATTTATAAAGCACTTTACCTCATACTTCCAAACATTTACTTCTTTCATTGAGTTACTTCTTTGAAAATTCCCCACTTTTGCTCGAATTTTCACGCATCATCTGCCGTTTTGCATTACGTAGTATATTTATGTTACATGGCGGTACATAAAACTTCCAGTTTCAACCCCATACCGTCCATACCTCCGTTCAATTAGCAGCTCTAACCGCATACCACCATACCCTCCGGGAACCTCGCGACGTAAAGTCGCATGGCACAATTTTCTCACGGGATGGATTGCATGGATTCAGCTTTTTCGGGCGAGTTTGAAAAAGGAAGACAGTATGACGGCCAGCCAAATTCGTAGAGGTGATACTCGTACACTTTCGTGGACCAAATGATTAATGGACACGCTTGTGCTGCCTCTGCCGTGTGAGAAGAAAATGTAGGGTTGTCATATTTTCGTCTTCGTGCATTCGTGTCGTCTTCCACTGCATCTACCAGCATCTACCGACTAAATACTGTTTATCTGTTTTGAAAGCGTAATTATTTTCATTTTTCACCGAAAACTATTTCGAAGCTAGAAGTGCGAAAAAGTTAGGTGAAATCTAGTTATATGACACTAACTAGAGCCGTAAGCCGTTAGCCCGTCCAACCATTCTACTTCAATAAGTCCCATTCAAAGGCTACTTAACTTTTTGTTTGCCAACGATATTTTATTAACATTGAAGTAATGAAAAGCAAATGATGAACTACAGTATTAACTTGAGGTAGAGCAACACAAGAGGGAGAAGCGTCTTAAAAAGAAAACTCTCTGACTGATCTGCAGTGCACGTGAACATGGTGCTCAGCTGAACAGAGATCAGGTCGTCTTAAGACACATTAATGTGTATACCTTTATTAGTTCAGTCCGGCTCTAAGTTTGTGCCATTTGCCAAGACGTCAGTAGGATCTCTTGGCAAGAAAATTAGCTAATTGTTGTTGTGGGGAAAGAGAGATGATACACGCCTGGTCGGATAAGCAATATTGAACAAATATCTTATTTCCGTAGTCTTTGAATCTAGCTGAAATCAAAATTTTTAAAATCACATCTATCTCGCATAGTTGCAAGGAATTGTGAACTGGAAACAATGTATAACATTGGGTTATAAACAGCGTGAAAAATGGCCAACAAACGACAGTAATTTATCATCGAAAATAGAGCGACGCATTCCTCGAAATGTGTAAGCTTGCGAATATCATTCCACACCAGGATGATCACGAACGGAAGAGTAGAAAAAGGTAGAATCTTGTTTTAAATACCAGATAGTTAAAACAGTTTTCTATGGTTATGTAATATTTATTCTACTTGCTTTCTGGACGCTGTTTGTAAGGTTTCGGGTAGCATCCAGTTCTAGTCGAGTGATCCGGCATCCGTTTTGATGAACACTTTCATTGGGTAGAACAAGGACAGCTTTTTTAAGCTGGACACAGAGGAATACGAGGCAAACACAACACAGGAAAGCCAATACAGCCAGAGGAATTGTTATGGTGCTTAACTGTTGATGATGGATTCCGCACTCGAGTGGAATTCGATCGTTACCAGCAAAAAAAGGGGATTTAACATAAGCGACCAAAATTGTAGAACTGATCAACTGTACGGCGATGACCAGCGGAATAGTAACCACTCGTTTATGCCAGTAAAAGTAGCGTAAAGCCAAGTAGCGTTCGACCATGCAAAAGAGAAAATGGAGGAGTAACAATAGATAAGGTAGGCCGTAAAGTGCGACGGCTGTCAGACAAACCGTTGATGGTACCTCCAGGTGGAAAACCAAAATTTCCAAAGCAACCAACAAGAGAAGCAATCCATTGCAACAAGCTATTCCCATCCAAGCGATGTTTCTCGGTTTGTGCAGACGGCGGAAAATAATGATGACTGAAGCGACCCCCAAATTCAAGGGAATTCCTACTGCAACGCAACTTAGATGAACAGCTGTTAGAAATGTACCCATATCGTCAAACGGAACGGTAATGTTGCTCACACAAGTGAAATTCATCTTCCTCCTACACACAATTTGGTGCTTTAGAATTTACAAACTCTAGATTTTAGTGCTTTAATTGAAACCAATACCTTTAGTTTGGCCCTTCTTCGCTCTGTTACAACAATTCTCCACGATACTTTCCGCGTGCCCACTTGACATAAATGAAATACGAGTACTCACAACATGGCCGCATTCTCGATGGTAGATATATGCTTCCTCGGTACGCAAAAATGCTTTAATCGATAATTGATTAAAAGCTAGTGCCTTTATTCACATTTGTGAATAAGAGAGTGTTAATGAAGGTGGCGTGAGGTGCGCAATCAGTTTTTGAAGACCTCTTCATAGACATAAAAGTAGACCGTTGAACAGCAGCTAATTCCACTTGCGTTACTTTGAGGTCCATTTCAGCAAATTAACTCGATTAAAAGTTGAAATGGATTCCAATGTACTAAAAATAACCTAGTAAAAATCTAATTTCATCTCATTATTCTGCAAAATTTTTCTTGGTGTTCCTGCAGCACTTTAATAGCGGATTATGCCAGTTCTATTCGGTTTGCGGATGGGAAAATCTGGTAAGATACGTATTATCATCACACGAGATGTGCATTGAATGAGCTTATTGGAACGGATTCCTTGAAAAATGATCTCAGTGAGCGAAGTCTACACTTAACAATTGTTTTTCCGCTAAAGAATTAATAAAGCGGGCATCTACTGCAAGAAATTTAGTAGCCTTAATTTTGAAGAGGATCGTTTCGTTTCGTCGTTTCGTTTCAAAGGGCTGTGATATAGTGTAGTACAGTGTAATAAGGAGCAAGGTAACATAATTATACAGTAAAGATGTGTAAGCGCACGTATCAACGTACGTTACGAAACGTCCCGTTCAATAAGTGGGGAAATTTGTGCGCTTTCTTTGCCAAATATTAATTCGGTCATTACTATGTATAAAACTGGACTAAATATTGCAAGAAAACAATGGTCCGAGGAAAAACTGGAAATGTCTCATACATTATATTGTAATTTCTTTTATTTACATTGAATTGACAATGCAATAAGTTACTCCGGTCGACCAAGGTCAACCAGGATTTTTTTCAAAATATTGTCCAATTCATAAGTAACACTTTTAATGGTAAAGTGTGTCGGGTGGCCAATGGCATCAAATTTGAACCCTTGACTGAATTCAATTGCTAGTTGGGATTTGATTAAGCCAATACCATGAAGTCTTTCAGGACCAGGATGATATACTCTGCCACTAGATCCCATATACAATTTGCTGGGTTGAAAGTCAACTACAAGGTTACTTCCACAATAGTTATAAGGAAGTACCATCTTGTCATTCACAACTTGAAGATTTGTGAATACAATGGGCAAATCATCACAGCGGATGTAGTTTTTCTCTCTTCCACAAGGAGATAGGTATGGGAATTCTTTCTGGTAGAACCCAGTATCATTGATTCTCATACGTTCAAAGAAAAAGTTCAGAAACTTAAGTTCTAAATCATTACAATAAAATTGTTGATTATTGCAGAAATTCACTGGTGAATTAGTTTTCTACCTTTGAAACATGAAGTGAAATTCTTAATTCGTGCATCATCCATGAAGAGCTGCATAACGAAACGGACAGAGACTTGGTACAACTGTTTCTGCACTAGAAAATTTAAGAGTGTACCATTCCTTGATGATCGATGTAATAGAAGTATTCACGAACTCCTGGCTTCGGAGATTGCCCTTGTACATATTGAATAACTGATGGTGAAGAGTGGTTGAAACATTTTTGTATTAGACCTCCCAGACCCCGCATTTTAGTAAACATTTTCAGGTGACATCTGGTGGATCATTGGTTTGTTAGATTTACGCGAAACATCAAACGGAAAAAAAATTTGATAAAGACTTCTTATATATTAGTGCTTTAAATATGCAACAACGTTAACGAGAGAAAATGATTAGAGAGATGCTATATGCTGACGTTCTTATCAACTTTCGTGATAAGCACAGCAACTTCAATCTTTAAATTCCTTATTTGGTTGAACATTCCAACCGTAAACCATCCGATCGAATCCGCAAGTAAAGAGATTGCAACGGGCATTTACATTTTCTTCTGCCCAAGCAGTAGCACATACCATACGGCGGTGACCCTAATAATGTAAATTGATGGCTGTCACTTTCTACTATCAAAGGCCGTAAAATTAATCAAATACCGTGCGATTGCTCCGCGGAAGGCGAGCGAGTCTCTGGCCGTTGAGATCAAAGAGAAGTACATTACGGTTGTCTAGAGGGACAGCGATAACATTGGACGGCGAAACAGAGACCTTGTTTACAGGGCTTTCGCAGCGAATAGAGGCCAGTGGGGAACGCATGTTGCGCAGATCCCATACCTTGTTAGATTTTTAGTTATATTGAATTGATAAGATCCTATATTAATTCAAGCTTCAATTACCTTGGCCGTTCGGTCATCCGATCCGGAAACGACCTTATCTTCTCGGGTAAAAGTCACACATGTTACAACTCTGTTAATCATAAAGAAATGAAGGGATTAGAATTTGCTTGACAAAAAAAAACTAAGATAATTATTTGCAACCATACTCTGAATGCCCTTGAAATACAGAAACCGAGTGGATTGGGTCACGGAAATCCCACAAACGGAATGTAGTGTCCTTCGACGCCGTGACGACTAACCTCTGGATTGGGTGAGCGGACGTGTGTGTTAGTTCTTGATCGTGTCCTACATTTCAAATGCAAGGGCAACAGTTCGCACGAATACAAAATTGATGCTAAAAGTGAAACTCGTCCACCTACCAACAAGCTGATGAAGAAGCTCTCCAGTTGTCACATCCCAAATGTTGGCTGTTCGATCCCAGGAAGCAGTAACAGCCTGATCACCTCCAGCAATCCAATCAGCAGCAATAACTGCATTTGTGTGACCCACCAATTCGCAAACTGGCGTACGCAATGTCGCCCACGGACCCAAAGGAAGCGCGTAATCCTCGTCTGTCGGTCCAAGGTTGTCTTCTTTCTCAGACGTCTCTACCTCTTCTTCCGAAGACAATCCTTTTTGCTGAGAATACTATAAGTACATGTTACAGTCATGTGATCTTGTAGATATTAGGAAAATGAAAAAAGCAATTCGATACCATCTGTTCGGGTGAAATTGCTGCCTGCCACAAGTGGCATGTCTGATCACCCGATGCCGTCATAACGAGATCCTTGGTAGGATGAAACCTCATGGAATTTACTGAACCTTTATGCCCTTGATACTGAAGTAGGCAACGGCTAGACTCTGTACTCCAAATGCAAGCTGTTCCATCTGTCAAAGAGATTGTAACCATGAAATGAATTTAATTTTGGTTATGAATAGATTATAAATCTATTAACCTGCTGAAGCAGATCCAACTAGTGGGAAAGTTTTTGAAGTAGTCACATCCCATACTCCATCTCTGTGACCACGAAATTGGCGTGACAGGGCACAAGTGATGGCTGGGGCTTTGAAACTGGAAACAATCCTGCTTGTTTGTGCTTTTAATCTATGGCTTGGTTTCATTTTCTGAGCACTACCTGTGCTAGCTATATATTATTAAATAAAATAAAAATAGATTAATTAGATAAATTGAAAAACTGCATGTGTAAAAAATGACCAAATAAGTTACATACATTTCTGTTTCAGCAAATTCCGAGTAAAGAAAGAATCAAAATCAGTTTGATCCAGACCACCACGTTCTCCTACCACTCCATCCCTATCAGTTCGTTCACTCAAGGAATCTACCTTTTCTTGCACTTTATGGAGATAAAGAAAAGATAAGTTTTACTTTTTTTAGCAAAATTTGTAATCTGTACTTACATAGCAGGTTCTCAGAGTAGAGTGCTTCAAACTCCCTTTCAATCTGATTAAAGAGGCCATATAGCCTGCTGCGAAACGCTGGTGGTAGAATAGAAACGGGTTCAGAACCCTCGTTCATGGGATCAGCACGACCGAAGGAAAGTGATAGAAATCCCGTGCCGAAGTCGTCACTTCCCGAAGCTCGAGGAGTACCAGGCATTCGGATTCTCCTAGTTTTGGACGGCTTTGCGGTAGCCATAATTCAAAAGAACAAGTTCAGTTATTTCAAGAACAAAGTAAATTACTCAAAGCTCAATATTTGGTCAGTAATTTGTCAGACTTTATGTGAAAAGAGAACGTCGCAGACGAGAAAAAAAAAGTATTGACAGCAAACAGCTGACCGAGATGTTGGTACATTGGGTTCGGCAACTTGTGGGATAAGAGTTGCACTTGGCTCCCCTTTGACGTCAAGAGACGTCAATTGGATTGTGACGTATGTGCCGCTTGGATCGAATCCGTGAAGGTCCGCCTTATATGGCCGTGCAAACCAATAGAGTGCAAGCCAAATCCTGCCATCTTTTCTTAAGCGAAAATAGTCTTTTTGAATCACGCGAACTTTCTGTTTTGAGTCAACTATTTCAGAGTAACCAATGAGAGATCAACAACTGTTTTGATGCAGCTGACGGGCGGATTTATTTTTGTTTAGTAAATAACAAAACAAAATAGAATGAATGCATGATGCTGTGAATGGCCTTGCCAACTAGAATTCCTCTTGTCACATAGTTTATAGCTTTTATTAAGAGTTTATTTGCACGTTTTCTCAACGTGACCGCCGTTATAGCCCAGGAACTTTTCCGCATCATAGTAAACAGGCTAGTTGTATAGGATTTCGTTGTGTCCAGCGGGTTTTGAATATTTTAATGGTGTACGTGAGGGTAGGCAAGTAAGCGAAACTTGCAACTGGTCGGTGGTACGCGACATGCCTCACGCAAACAGTGAAGAGAGATGGCTCGATGACTTCATCCCCTGGTTGTTTTCGCCTGGTGGCTGAAGTAACAACTAGTTTTGAAGGCAACAAATTTAGAAATAACCAATGAAGCCGTTGAATTTAAATTGGAAGACCACACAAAAGTAAAATTACGTGTCGAATATCAAGTACCGATTAGTTAAAAGTGTTCACCAATGATGGAATTCGAAAAGTTTTAACAATGTTGATCACGAAAATCGCCAAATCCTGCCACCAGGCGGTGAAAGGACCAAAATAACAACATGGCTAGACGAAAACGCCATCCAAAGTATCCATTGATCCAGTTCCAAAGCTCAAAGAGCTTGTTGTCCTTCGTTCTGAGTCGCCTCTAGAGAAGCCTGCAATCGCGTTCGTGCATCCCTTCCAACCAGTCTGCTCGCCCGCCAACTCCCGAAGAAACTCTTCCTTTATATCACTACTCTGCTGATATAAACTTCCCAGCAGATTTATTCTCCGCACAATAGCCGCGCGCTTCCGTCTGTGATTCCTGTTGTGACGTTAGATTTGTCGACAATTAGTTATTCTAAACTCTATATGTGTGTTTCTGGGGCCAGTTACAATCTAGTCCTTCCTCGTTTCGCTGATTGTCGTGATTCAGGTAATTCGACGCACTTGTTTGGCTGTTTTCTTTGGACTTGTAAACTTTCTATCTGTTGCTACCCAAACTGTTTACATATCTTTCCATTTTTGTATATATTTTTAAAAATAATTATTTTAAGACCTTTGACTTGCTACATTTTCCTCCAAAAATCTAATGTTTTCTTTTTTTCCTCTCTACAGTTGTGCTGTGGAACATGGCATCCATGCCATTTGGAATGCATGCTGTGCAGAAAGTGAGGGCTAACATGAATCTTGCTGCCAATGCCACTACTAGTGGAAACAGCAAGTGGCAAAAAGATACTAACTCAAACCACAGCAAATTCACCAATGCTGATCAAAGTAATTTGTATACAGTAATGAAAAAATAAAACAAAAAAACAATCTTACTTACATTTTCCCTATTATAGATGGAGACCCATCACCATCAAAATATTGTGACAAGATGATGAATTCCATTTGGGGACTCTATAATCGCTATTCTGTTCATAACTTTAAAAGCAACACATCATCTGGTCAAGCTCCAACCCTAGCACAGCAACAGCCGGCTACTAAAGAAAGCCAGGACTGGTTGCAAAAACCCATCAAGTGCCCACTGGATGGAATGAAATTAAACTTTAATTCAAAGAATTTCCACCAGTAAATGCATTGATGGGTTACACTCGTTACCTTCAACAATTAATCTCTATTTAGTCATAGTTCATAATAGATAGGTATGTAGAGTGGGTATGTAACATTCCCAGCATTATAAATAAGTTTGGGCTCACATTGGGTGTTAAATCAATTGCTTCAAATGTACCATCAAGAGTTTTTATCAATACAATATATTCTATGTCATTATTGCATACCTTTATTTCTTGATCAATTATTGAATTAGAAATTAATTAACAAGTCTAAGAGCTAGACATCACTATCTAGAATTTAGAGCAGTTTGATTTTCACTAGACAAATCCTGTGCTCCTTTACCACGATGCTTCTTAGGGATACCAGTCAGTCTGTATTCCTTTCTTTCTTGAAGATAAAGTTCTTTGCATTCATTTTTGAAATCTTCATCTTGATACCATTTTTTTTGGCATTCTTGCATGGAGGCATTTTCTTTCCTACATGTATAGGCCATCAAAAAGCTGCTTGATGAACAACATTTTGTAAATTCTGCCACTTCAGCTACACATTTTTCCTTCTTGGCTCTTTCTCTCATAATTTTGGGAATCAGAACTTCTTTTTCGACAATCCTCAAACTTCTGTCATTTGGATCTCCTAAGTAATAAATTTTATGTATGAGAACGATCTCTTTTGCCGGTAAAACGTGCTTCAATTAAATTTCATAAAAACTACCTAATCCATGAGGATCTTTGCTTATTGCGTTGCTGTCTTTTTCATGGGTCGACATGACACAGTTGAAGTTGAAACCGATATTTAAGGGCAAATAAATTGATTTCAAACACGATAACGTTTCACTGAGAGGTTAACTTCGAAAACATAACACAGCATAACATGTCCAGACTACGTTCTTTCAAAATAAAATTGAGGCCGCCAAAAATTATTTTCGCAGCGTAAAAAGATGGCGCTGTATTACACCCCTAGGAACTTGTTCTTTTTATAGTTTTAAAGTTTTAAAGGTTATTTTAGAAAACTAAAAGTTGGCAGCATAGTTTTAAACAGAAGCGTAATTTTCTCGTCTGAATCTGATTACCTAATAGATAATAATATAGTGTTTAAAAAACTAGGAATAAATTTATCGGAATCACCATTAGATGGTGATAGGGTACATGCAATCTACAAAATAGTTGTCTGCTGCTGTCTGCACATGTTGACATGTGAGGATTTTAAATAGCACGTCACTTGCTATTTTGTCTCACTTAATAATGTCACAATATAAAGAAGAACAATTGGGTGAAATATTCTCGTTAGAGTCAATTTACCCTGGCGAACTAGAGAGTAAGATTTTTTTGCCAAACACTGTAACAGTTAGTTTATAATTTTAAACAAAATTTACTTTTACAGTTCTGGAAGAGGAGCCCTTCCATCAGTTTAAACTTGATGTAAAATCCGAGGGACACGATGAAGAAGAAGGAATTGGTTATGCATGCAGTCTAAAATTTACATACACTCCCACATATCCGGAAGAAGTTCCAGTTGTTGAAATAATGGATGATGTAGGGATGGACGATGAACAGTTGGAGAGATTGAAAGATCGATTAGATAAGGAAGCAGAAGACAACTTAGGAATGGTGATGTAAGGGCATGTGCACTAATTTATTTTTCTGTATTTAACATGACTAATTTTGTGTGGTTATGTGTATGGCAGGATCTTTTCCTTAGTCAGTGCAGCCAATGAATGGTTGAACAATGAATGGGATGATGAGTTGAAGCGGCGTGAAGAAGAGGCTGAAAGAAAAATATTTGAAGCTGAAGAAGCAGAGAAAAATAAATGTCATGGTACTGCAGTTACTGTAGAAAATTTCCTAAGATGGAAAGCCGAATTTGATGCTGAAATTGCTGCCCTGAAGAAACCAGAGCGAGAAGATAAAGATAAGAAACTTACAGGAAGGGAGCTGTTTATGGTTGACAAGTCCATGATTGAATCTGATTTGAAATTTTTGGAAGATGGTGGAGAAGTGGTCAGGGTGGATGAATCACTTTTCCAAGATTTAGAGGATCTTGGTCTAGATGATGATGAACTTGGAAGTGATGAATAAAATATATGCAATTTATGCAACTTGTTAATCTTTCTGAGAAAATTTCATTGAACAGAGTAACGAGTTACTTATTAACGCCCTAATAGATTTTTGAAACGGTATTTAGTGTTCTTAGAATATACTCCCATAGCTAGTAAGGGATTCGTCTGATTTCTACTCGATCGAGTTGAGTTTGGTCAGGTGTCGTGAAAAAAAAAACAATCGATTCGAAGTCCCCCACAATGATTGGTTCATTCACTAACTCTATTCGATCGAGGTGAAAATAGACAGTCAAAGATGGATCAATTGACACGCTGTCGTAAAAACTGGAGTACACTACATCATGTTCGGTAGAGTAATAGTTATAATATTAATCGACAGCACTTGAACTACGATTACATGGATTTGTTCACTTGGACAAGGGTTTAAAATAAATAAACAAGGAATGAGAATGAATGAATGAGGCAATCACGTGTGTATTGTAATGTTTTAACACAGAATCCACCTCGGAGGGTCGTTGGTACCTACGTACCGGAAACAAATCTTAACGGTTGGATTTGGCGACACGCTCCAACTCATCTTTCTTCTTAATAGCGTACGAATTGCTTGATCCCTTCAAAGGTGCAAAAGAAATTCAGTTAAGGTCGTCGAGAAATGCTACTTTTCGATTATCTACCTTAGCAGCGTTGATGAGTTCATCAGCGAGACATTCGGCGATCGTCTTGATGTTTCTGAAGGCGGCCTCTCGGGCACCAGTGCACAACAACCAGATGGCCTGTAGAAAGACAAAGCTTAGTAAACAATCATCGATCTACTTTGATTTAGTCTAAACGCACCTGGTTGACGCGACGAAGAGGGGAAACGTCGACTGCCTGACGGCGCACAGTACCAGCACGACCGATACGAGTGGAATCCTCACGAGGTCCAGAATTGATGATGGCGTTCACAAGGACTTGCAGAGGGTTCTAACAAAACATCATAATGAATATCAATTTTTTAAGAATTTGACGAACCAAACTTACTTCGCTAGTAAGCAAATGAATGATTTCGAACGAATGCTTCAGGATTCGGACAGCCATAAGCTTCTTGCCGTTGTTACGACCGTGCATCATCAAAGAGTTGGTAACTCGTTCAACGATGGGGCACTGAGCCTTGCGGAATCGCTTGGCGGCGTATCGTCCAGCACTGTGGGGCAGAAATTTGGCATACTTCTCCTTCACAGCCAAGTAGTCCTGAAAACAAAAGATAAATTTCATCAAATGTTCGAGAAAGATTCATACATGAAATTGATGACAACATTCATGAAAATGTAAGCTCTATCAAGGATAATGTAGCAGGAGTGACTCATCTGTTGAAGGTAGAGCCTTACAACAGGGATAATATCCCGCAGCAAACAATTTTTGCAGCAACACAACTAACCTGGAGGCTCATGTCAGAGATCTGAACATCATCACAAGACCAACGACCAAAAAGCTTGATCTCTGGGAGTTCAGCTGGCGGAGGAGGTGCCACCGCAACGGCCTGTTCTTCGTGTCCATCATCGGCCATGGTGATTCTATAAAATATGCAGAAGGACGACGTTAATAATTGTGTCCGATTTGAAGCACGCCGTCAACCGGCTGGTGACACTACATTAAACCCCTTACACTAGACTCAATTCTTACACAACAATTATTCTAAAACACAATATTAACAATACAGACAGTAAAACGTACAAAATAATCGGAAAGCTCTGTCAACTATTAAAGAAACAACGAACAAGTCTAGTAAAATGACCCACCACGTTACTCCGGTGTTCACACGGAAAAGAAAATGGCGACAGAGAAATTTCTTGCGGAAAGCAAGGCACAGGGCACCTCGGTTCTACATCCCTAAACACACAAAACTTCAATGCACTTTTTTTCCACAATTATTATTGCTGTTAGAATAAGTAATAACATTTCCTCTAAACTTCTTCAAATTAAAATGAGCATTCAAATTTCATCTAAATTCAGTTTCTCATATATCCAGAAGGAATATTTTTCTTTCCTTTTTTTACTGGATCTGAACCACCTACCAGTTGTAAGATACATCGATAGATGGATTGGGCTTTAAAAAACTAGGCGATTTTCAAGAAAAATCCAGCGAATTTTAAAACATAAATTTACTTAATACATGTTTTCCTTGATTAGATTTAGAAGAATGTTGAAAAATAAACAGCGGTGCGGTACGCGGTGCGATGACAACACTGTAGAGAGGATTTAAACGATTTAATTACAAGAGATTGAACTTTGTGCTTTGAGTTCACATTGAATTACGTATAAACATTTTAAACAATATCGGGAAAGAATAAGTTCAAAATAATTTTAAAAAATTTGTATTCTCGAATATTGAAATGTGTTTGAAAAGAATTTATAATTTTTAATATAATTATAGTATAAAATGATAATATAATATAATTTAAATCGCCGCGTGCGGCAGGTCCATCTTGATATATTTTTTATTTTTTTTAGTTGGAATAGAAGGAAATTACGTTGGAAAATAACCAAGAAGGTAGCAGGCCTATCTGTCAGAACCGATGCCCAGCTGTCAGCTTTGTCCAGTTTAGTATACCATATGGAACATGACCATCTCTGGTGTACACGACGCATTTGATTCAGTGGTGTTTTCATCCAGAGATGATGTGTTGATGTTGAGAGGCAGGGTCCTCTTTCCAATCCAAATTAAATAAACTAAGGCCATCTACTAGTCGAACAGCAAATCTGGTGATTGCGGTTGCATGTAAGCGCGTCGTGCAGTCACCATGTGCAAAGGTCTTTTACCTTCCACCTTATCATTTTTGTCATCATTATTTTTAAAAAGAGTCATCCATTAGAAATTTACCAACATTTAGACAAACAAACAAAATTTTGATTTAGACGCAAATGTTAAATGTATGCAACTGTAATTTCCGGTTGTAAAGTGTTTGATTAAAGGCCTTATAAATCTGCAAATACAGTTGACTTTATAACATTAACGTCGATAACGGTTGTTTACTTTCCAAATTCCAACACCAAACAAGTTTTATTCGGATTGTACTGGTTTAAAATCGATAGAGACAAACTTTTAAATTTGCAACGAGAAATGAGGAACTAATACTGCGTGAGTAATAACGTCAGATGATACATTACCTTATTGAGCACCTGAATAAATAATTGCGAATAACATTCTCCATATACAAAAAAAAGAGGGAATTACAGTTCTACCAGTTCTTTATGATAACAAATCTGTATCATGTATGAGTATGCAGTATGCAATAGATTTAAGTTAGGCGTTGATCGACGTCTGTCAGATAAAAAAATTTACAAAAACGTGCAATCGTGGAAAAAACATGAGCAATCATGAAAAAAACACGAGCAAAAAGCCCGGTCCAATATGGAAAAGAGTTCTTCTCTAATAGACACAGGTGGAGAAGGCATCTGAGCGTCGGAGACGAAATAGGGAATGCTCCAGCGCCAACTGGTGTCCAGGAACCTGCGGCAAATTCCGTTAACGTAAAGGGCGATGTCGTGACGGCGTGTCGGTGGTCCTACTTCCTGGATGTAATTGAGTAGCGCTACTTTTAAGAAATGCGAATTGGGTGCCGGGGCATCTTGGATAATGTAGTCGCTCTGGACAATCAGTTTTAGCAGACGGAGGCAATACTGGAAGAGTCGGTTAGCCGGATGAACGAGGCAACGCACTTCCATCGTCGCGGCGCAGGGTGGAACCGTTACTATGTTGTGAAGCTAATTGCCACAAAAACGATTAAGATCAACGTTTAGGAAATGTTAGGGCGAAAGATACCGGACGAAAGTGTTCGACGACTTGGCAGCCGCTGAACCAATCCGGAAGCAACGGTAAAGAACGAAGCGGCCGGAATCCACTTTGATTCGTCCACCCGTCGAAATGGAAAACGGGTGTCAGATCGATACTGATGGCCATACCGTGAAACTCGCTGGAGGGACCTTGTCCCCACCATGTCAAGCGGATGTTGAGACAAATGCGGCGCAATTCACAATCGACGAATTGAAATCCCAAAACAGGTGGCTGATCTTGGCCGAGCAATTGGCTGTCCATTTCTTGCATACATCGGATCAGATGGAGTCGGAATTTCTCCACTTGAGAGACATTGTCGTCTCCGACTCTGAGCTTCTCCCCCGGTTGAAATCGACGGAATACGACGAGAAAATCGAATTCGTCCGGAAGAAGGATTTTGGTTCCGTCCACAGCGCTTCCGACAGGTAAAACATCCAATGCCCATCCGAATCGCGACTCTTCCGGCTCTTGAGCGTCCTTCAGTAAAACTTCTCTCATCAAATGTTCAACCATATTACGAACATGAAAAAATATTTGGGATGATTCTTTTCTTTGTTTCCGATCCATATACGGAATGACGACCGAGTGTCGGTCGATGACGTCTAACAACATCCTCGACGATCCATTCCATTTCTCAATATCTTTGACAAAGTTCTTTGCTCTCTGTTTAACGATTGCGCTGTGACTGATGTGGTGAAAAAAGTCGCTAAACATCGATCGACCTTAAATTGAATTTTCCATTAGTCTCAAATCGATAAACCACTAGAAACAAAATGAGTAACATACCTCCTCGATAGCGGTAAAAAGTGTCGACGATGTAGAGGGAAAAGAGGTCGCGAAATCGATCGAGCAGGTGAACGTACTCCCAAACGGTGTACGGCTCGGCGTAGGTCCGCATTGACATCGATTGGCCTCGGCGCTCCATTGCCGCTAAAAGCGTTTCCACCTCTTCAGTCACTGCCGAGGGATCGCAATACTGTTCCAGACACGATCGCACCGTCTCGCCATTGACCGTTTTCACATTGCTATTCATGTAAGGCAATAACAAGGTAACGTAATCAAGTTTGCCTAAAATGGCGGCCACGTGAACGACGGTGAATCCATCAGCGTCGCACAAATTGACGTCGGACGGGAACGTCGGATGTCGAATCATGAATTCCACCAGTTCCATCATGTCGGGTTTGGGAATGAGAAAGAAGAGCGGAGTTCGCAACCGGCGGTTTTGGTGATTGGCATCCGCTCCAGCGTTGTACAGCCGATTGAGAAGTTTCTTGGTCTCGTCCAGCTTGTCCGACTGGGCCCGCAAAACGGCATAATGAATCAACGAATGACCCATGTAATCCGAGGCCAAGAAATTCATCCTATTCCGGAAGATATAAACGGGAATCCGGCTGACGGCTGGCATATGCGGATTGCGCAAGCTCCACATTAAAGGCGTCCGCAGAAAAGTGTCTTCCACGTCGGCCCGAGCGTCCGTTTCCATTAGGAGGTATCGCATGGCCCACGGGGATTCATGGAGCAAATGGAGTGGAGTGATTCCGTGGAACTGGCGATTGACATCCGCACCGGCCTCCACCAACAATCTCAGCAGATTAACGTATCGTTTCCTTCCTCGCCGGCTGCGTTTGACGTGCGATCCGCAAACGCAGTGCAACGCCGTCCGTCCGTCGTGATCCTCATCGTCGACTCGACATCCGACATCCCGGATCAGCAACTGAAATGCGGCCAGCATTTTGTGAACCGTTGCGTTGACGTTGGATCCGATTTCGTGGAGCAAGCGGCATCCGTTTTCGTCTTCGAGTTGGTTGGCATCGATCCATCGCTGCCCGGTGGAATCATTTTCAAGCAGCAAGGTCCACTTGAGCACTGATAAATGAATCCATTTCGTAGCTATCCAGACGACTTCGACTCGTCTTTCTTCGGAAAAATCTTTGGCCCAGCACTGGGCCGCTGCTTCATGATTGCACTGGATCAATTTCTCAAATTGTTTGTACCACGGAGGCGGCCGCCTCCGTAATATATTTTCGTCCTCAACCTGATCGTCCATAAGGGAAACTGACTCTATTGCTGGGCCTCAACATCTAGCCTAGATAAAATTGGAATTCTAATCTCCAATCAGATAAGACACAACGAACAGTACCCGGTGGTCGAAAGCAGGATGTCCACGGTAAATATAAATATAAAACAAAAAAGCAATAGTGGAAAAGTAAACAGTAAACAGTAGTGTAAATTCCAGATAAGGCATCTTTGTCGTTAGCCTATTCAATTGCTGTCGCTGGTCCTCATGGATCACCTTGAGGCATCACTTGCATTTTGATTGCCATTTTCGGTTGACAATCCGAGTTGATTTTGATGCAGTGCGTCAAGAAGGCCCTGCAGAAGATAACTATCATATTTTGATGAATCAGTGACAGATATAACATCACGTGATTGAGATGTGATAAGAAGATTGGTGCGAGAGAGTACGAAGTATAACCTGGGAATAAAAATGATTCAACAATGTTGAAATCTTCCAATTTCTCTCTATTATATCTTTCGATGATGGACGAACGACACAGACTGACTGGGATCTATACACAATTAAGTACATTATCAGGATTATCCTTAGTTTTTTTCTTCTCGTTTACGCCTAAATGGAGCATTTCACATATGATATGACAAACAAGACTCGAGTATAGGGCCAAGTGATTGGGTGGTGGTTGGGGGGGAGCAGAGTTCATTTGGGCCGGGGATTTTGTATCAGCCAACAACATGGAATTTCTTCCTCTTCTCCTTCTTCATTACTAAACACAGATGTAAGTAGAGACGGATTGGAATCCGCATCCTTCGCGCTTCCTCTCACTTTCCGTTATCAATAGAGACGATTTGTTTTTTCATTAGAATATATAATATATATGTGTTATGTATATAGGTATGTATAATAAATTCCTGTTAAAACAACGAGAGTAAACTTAACAGGGGAACCTGCCCGCGAGTGTTCGGTGTGTGTGGTTGTGTGTGGGGAGAGGTAAAAGGTGGTCAAAAATCGGGATCAGAAGGATGCGTGTTGTGGGGCGACATTTTGAATATTTTTGGAGTGTTTTTTTGTTTGTTGTTGTGGTAATTCTCATACAAAATTTCCTATGGTTTTCCCTAATTATTTCCTTATCAATTTCAATGTTTTGTTCTTTCCGTAGTAGATTCACCGTTAACTATTGGGTTCAACTGGCGGCGGCGACGGCAATGGATGGAGTAAAGGTGGCGGGGGAGGCTGGCCGGCTGGTAACGAGGCCGGTGGTTGGATCTTTTCCAAAATGGCTCGGATTAAATCCGAGTCGGGTTCCATCTCCTTTTCAAGGTTCGTCAGCGACTCTTGCGTCTGTCTCAGAAAGCCGCTCATCGCTGACAGTGTCGAGCGCCATTTCAATTCCGTCGATCGATAGAGCGTCTCTTGTTGGCGCAAAATCCTCATCCACTCTTCCGGTGACTTTGGTTGGGCTCTATTGACATTAGAAAAATCGATTAATTTCAAACAATTGGGAGAAGAGAGACTAGAGACTCTATTCGTGACTCACGTTAAAACACGGAGGTCGGCCATGTTGGCGGCCGAAAGGCAAGATGGCGGGTGACGGGCCAATTCTTCGGCCAGCTGCTCCAAAGCCCAAATCTTTGAGAAGAGGAAACCGTTGGTGCAGAGCAAAAGGACCAGCGAGACTAAAACAACATAGAAAACGGCGCTACGGCCGGAAGATGGAGACGGCGACGGCGATGACGACGAAGAAGACGAAGACGACGTGACGACTTTACTGCGTCCAATCGTCTGTTTGACGCTGCCCGACGAGCGGACAATCATTTGCGATCCGTCGTTCATTCCTCGCTTCTCCATCAACCCGTTCTCATCCTTTCCGCGCCGCCGGATGACTCGGCCGTGGCGCTTCTTGGGCACGCCCGTCCCAGCCGACAAAGACGAACTGGGCGACGCCGGCAGTTCTGCCCTTCTTTCGATTCTGACATCTTCAGCATCTCTCGACGATTGCATCGACAACAAATTCCGTTTCATTTGACTAAAATTCTCTTCTAAAGCGGCCCAGGCGTTCTTTTCGATGAAAGCTATGGGGAAAATTTTTAATTAATAAATTGATTTCTTTCAATTCCAAAATGATGATTATGTATAAATACTCTTGACGATGCCCCAAACAGATTTCTTGTATTTGATCTGCGAGTGGATGACGAGACGAGATTGTCGATAGCCGCACCGCATCAGACACCAATGACAGCAGACGGCAAACGTTTCGGCGTACGGAATTCCACTGTTGGAGGCTTCGACATCGATGGCGTAAAAATCGCCCGGCCGGCTGGCCTCCGATAGCGTCTGACTCTCGACGGCCCTTGTGCTCTTGACGCCAATGTTGTTGTTCAACGGAATGGTGAAAGCTACTGTCCGGAATTTCGCTGCTGGATTCGTTTCAGCTTCTTTCCACGGGTTCACTTCAAGGTCTGCACACAAAAACAAGTTTCGACTCGGTGAGAAACGGAAAAAAGAAACAAACGACAAAGATCGTAATCAACTGACCTGTGCACTTGCGCGTCGTCTGTATAAAATCAATATAGAAGGAGGAGTTGGTAAAGAGGAGGGTAAAGAGTTCGTCAACAGACATTGGCATGGCCATGTTGACCATTTCGCGTCCTTCGTGCGGTAGCGGGCACTGGATCGTCTCGTCGCTCATGTAGCGCTCGTCTTCCGATTCCGTCGTGTCGCTGTAGGGCGGCGGAACGTCCGCATCTACCACACTGGCACCAGTCGCATCCGCCATAATGATTCCAGTGGGCATAATTCCAGCCGGCCCAACGACACGTGTTGCTCCACCGCCGTTGCTTCCGGCGCTGGTTCCAGAGCTGATGGCCAACGAATCTCGCCAATCTGATCCGTCGCTCGGTTGCTACAAAGTCGAATCAAACAAATCAAAAAACAAAAACAAAGAAGCAACAAGACGGATCGTTATTATCATCCACTTCATCTCGTTTTTTTTTTTTAGATGAGAAGGGGGATAGGCGAAAGACGGATGAATTCAAACAATTGGCGAGCGTTAATGGGCGAAAAAAAAGAGTAGGAAGATGGCAGTGGGCGCACATTGCGATAGTCTGACGTCACAGGGGCCGACGGTTCTATTCTCATCTCGCAACAGCCTCGACTCCTACCCGATCCGTTTTGGCAAGGATGCCTGGATTCTTTTTTAAAACTCTCGCTACGCCACGTTACCCAATCTCCACTGGTGATTCAACGTAATCAACATAAGACACGAGGGCATTTGTGTAGGTCGCGTAGGAGACAAAAGAAGAAAGAGTCGACGAAAATGCAACGACGCACCGTCCAGTGTAATTTCGACATCGATCGCACACAACAATTTTTGTTTTTTTTTTTCCTTCATCTCTCTACTATTAAATATTGCCAACGAGAATGCTTGATACAAATAATTGACTAGGAAGTTGTCCACCCGGAAGTAGAAGAGGAAGAAAGAATTCAAGAAGAGTGGATGGCGTCGTAGAAGAGAGCCTCGCCATCCATAGACATGAGATAAAAGAGATCGTCCACCGTCACCCGATAGTCCGTCGCCGTTTTCGTCTAGCGGTCAACGCACCAGTCAACGCAAATTTCATTGACAATTGTGAGGCGAGAAATATAATCGAGTCCAACTACTACCTGTTGTGGCTCGGCGGCAACGGGCGGATCGTCGACGACGATGATGACGGCCGCTGACGCCGTCGACGCTGTACAATTCATCCCATCGTTGGATTCGTCGGCACTACTCAGCAACCCCTGCGGGCTGTCAATGTTGCTGCTAATGTAACTATCGGTGTCGTTGAGCGAACTCTGTTGTTGTTGTTGTTGTTGGTCCACTGGCAGCAGAGACGTTTGCTGGCTGCTTGTCGGAATCTCGTCACTCGTCATGGCTAACTTGTTTCGTGCCCGGTCGGAGCGCAGACTAACAACGTGCGACTCGTAGTAGCGGATAATAGTGGCCGCCGTCTTCGTCGTCGTACTACTTACTACTACACTACGTAGTGCAGGCGGACGGAGGAAAAGAAGGATGTGGCCTAGAGACGAATAAGGACGGGAGAGGAACGACGTTGGTTGGTGGTGGCGGACACGAGCCACCGTCGTCCTTGAATCTCCATTTCGATACTTTTTCTTTCTTTTTTTGCCTCATTCCTTTCTTTTCTTCGTTTCTCGATTCCCGAGCTCTTCCTCCTCCCCCGCACACCAAAACTTATATGCACCCCTTCTCTCGCAATTCCATCCAACTATAACATCTCTAGCGATTTTAATTTCCTTCTTAACGACCGAGACGTTCCGTCGGATTTGCATAGTTTAAACGGCCGTGAGTCGACCAAGGACGCGCCGCTTTAAGCGTCCATGGCGGCGGCTACCACCTCTCTCTTCCCTGTTGTTTTTTCTTCTTCCTAATTTTCCAGTAAATAAATCGGGAAAGAGCAGGGCACACGACGAAAATGTCGAGTGGATCATCTCGACTCCCGGGTCTGGATGTAGTTGGTTACAAATGAGGTCCATCGCGTCATGGCGAGGGGCAGGCTCGGTGCACGCGCACTCAAACAGCTGATCCCGTCACGCAACAAACAAGAACCCACCACCACACGAAACATGACCGCCTGTTCCTGCATTTATCTCAACAATCTTCTATCCCTCTACTTCTACTTCGCTCCACTAACTGTACCACCACCACTTAGCCTCGATACCCCCTCCTCCTCCTTGACTACTAGTATTACTTGGGCAATTGCCGATTCAGGGTCGCTCCGAATCCAAACTTAATCCGCAATGGATCCCATCAATTTGTTTCTGCGCCCAAAACAACTTTTTTTCGGGGCTGGACTTTGGGGTCGGACCAAGGCGGTCGGGTCTGGATAAGGGTCCGTGGATAAATCGGTCGACAACCTTTGCTTCGCTCTTGGATTCAATCATCTTCCGTGATTGGTGGCTTAATCGACTCCAATTTGATCTAATGGGCTCCAGGGCCGTCGCCTTGTCAACGTCGAGGATAAAACCTCAAAAACAACATTTCGTCATTTTGGAGGAGGGCACGGGGAAGCGGTAGGAGATCAACGGCGCAATAAACCTGGGCGCAGCAACACGTGCCCTTCCGGCAACAAAATAACGAAAACAAGCAAAAAGAGAAGGGCGGTCCGTTTTTTTTCCTCTTCAAAATGAGTAGTCGTCTGCGTGCAGTTTTGTTTTTGCTGCTGCGACCAATCGAGGCGGCCATCTACCGTTGGAAAACTGAAACTTAGACCACCACCCAAGCGACAGAGAGACAGCTGATTGTGGTGGCTCCTTCCGGTCCAGCCAGCCGACACCAAGAAGACACGTCACATTTGATCGCGAAGATGGACGGACGGACGGACAGACATGCAGGAGGGAGATTGTGAATTTTGAGGCAGCAGCGTACCTGGACCTGGTGTCGTCGGCTGTTCAACTGGTTGTTGAAGTGATGTTGTTGGTGATGGTGTCGGTGGTGTCGGTTGTTGATGACGACAGGATGAAGGACGCCGCTATCGTCGTCGTTGGACGTTTGGGCCGAGTGCAGACTGGGACTGGGCGAGCTGTACTGCTGCTGTTGCTGCAACGAGATGGACGGCTGGACGACTTCGGATAAGGGAGATGCCTCACCGGCCGATGCGCTGATACCACCGTCGCCGACGGTCACGATCGACGATGGCGCCTCGTCGTTGCTGCTGAAACCCAGTTCCGTTCCGTACACAGAGTGGACAAATTTCCACAATTCCTGATTGCCCAGTGGCTAGTGTCGACGACGGAATATGCGATTGACGGACAGACGGAGATGACGACGACAAAAAGAAAGAGAGAAAGAGAGACGGAGACAAAATAGAAGAAAACAGAATCCGATGAAAATGTGTTTCGATTTTTCCTTCGACGACGAATTCGTCAAGCCGATAAAAAAGAGGAAAAGAGAGCAAGGGGAAATTTGTCGATTTGTTGCGAGACGACCACAAAATGAGGGAAATTGTGGTCGAGAGAGAAATGACTTTTACTGCAATGACTCGTTGTCGCTTCTCTCACTGCTGTACCTTCCCCCCTCCATCGGTTTCTTTATCTTATCCCTCCTGTCTTCACTCCACATTTCCACATGCATGTCGTCATTGAAACCCATTTCTCCCATTATCTATTAGCTGCGGCTGCGATTTGGCTTTTTTCTTTCCTTTTTCGGGTTCCCTCTTGCCTGCTTTCCAGCCACGATAAAAGTCGACGTCAGAAGATGGCGCTGACGTGGTCAACTCGATGTAGAGTAGACACACATAACATAATATATATATATTATATAATCTAAATAAATATAAAGTACGTAGTCTAGATTCGGTCGTCGACCCTTTCCTGCGTTCGATCCATTTCTTTATGCTTTACGCGATATATAGAGCGCGTCGTAGGGGACGGAGTATAGGGGATGAAGGGAAGGAGGCCAAACGGGTCAAGAATCGAGAAAATATGATAAAAGGCACAAGGAGGAAAGGAAAGGGGAGAAAGCCGAGGAAGATCGATACCTGATCGAGTAGCGCCTGCTGCCAAGTTCTGAAGAGGACGACGTACGTCTTGTCGCGGGCACCGAAGGAACAGAAGAAATGCTTGTCCGTCTCCGTACAAATTTGGATGGCGTTGGGGATCACCAGGGCCGTCTTCTCCTTTGTCAGCGAAGACACTTCCTTCCAACGAAGTTGAACCTAATGAATGAATCAACCAACAGAGGCAGAGTATAGTATAGTAGACTGACGGTTAACAAAGACGAGCGCATCAGATCCCTTTCCTTTTCTTTCTTTCCTTCCTTTTCTTTCTTTTCTGCACACGACATCAATCAATCCATCGATTATCGACCCAACGCGGCCAACGAGCCAGCCAACGACCCTAGTCGTCCTAATATTTACCAGAGTCTCCCAGCGGAAGATGTTGGCGTAGAAGCACAGGTAATTTTGCGTCACGTAAATTCGACCCTGCAGTAAAATGTCGCGTTGCAAAGCGCACGAATAGTCGACGATCAGACGCTCGTCCACCGGCAAATCCTTGAAAATTCGCTTGAAATCTTCACAACGCGAACGGTAGGTCGGGTTCAACATTTGGTACCAGGCCGACTTCCTCTTCCCTCCGCTCCGCTGTAACCAATCCAAGACAATAATCCAATTGATTACTTAGTTAGTCTCTCTCCCTCTCTCTTTCTCTTCTCTATGGCTCCAAGCCAATCAATACAAATCCGCCTACAGCTGATAATCACCTTGCTGCCGTTAATACTTTCGGGTCCGCTCGTTGCATTCCGCGGCAAATGCTCGAAAGAACGCATCGATCCGGCGCTACCCGACTCGCCTCCTTCCACCGAGATCTGGTCCAGCGACACTTCGCCTCCGCCCGCGCCGCCCATCGCTACACCGACGCCAGAAACCTTTTCGAGGCTGGCTTCTCTGCTTGAGGAATCGTTCGATCCCGTAGCAATGCTCCCGCCACCTCCACCGGCTTCTTGGCCCCTTCGTCTCGTAGGTGAGGCGCTGGATGGACTACGTGACCTGGATGGTCTCGTTTGGCTCTGGCCGAGGATCGGAGATGGAGGTGTGCCCGATGTCAAACACGGATGCTGCGATTCGTCGTTCGATCCATTGCAACTGCTGTTCAAAGGAGACGAAGAAGAGGCCGGAGCTGGAACCAGGCCGCCACCTCCGCTGGTGTTGGAGCCGTGAAGTGCGGAGGGATTCAACGTTAACGTTGGGGCATTTAACGCCTCCGTCGCCGGCGTTGTTGCCAACGTCGTCGATGGATTGGCGGATGACGAACTAGTCGCCGCCAAATTAGGCGAGGATGACAGCAAGACGGAACCAATTCCGCCGCTGCCGGACGCGATTGTTGTCGACGTGCTGGCCGTCGTGGCCGTGACCAGACAAGGATAGGAGAGTGCTGGAGCCAATCGGTCCGGCGATGACAGAGATGATCCTCCATGGTCCAATCCGGCCGCCATGTTTCCATTCGGAATTTCAGCCGAATTTCCTGCCATTCAAGAAAAAGAGGAGGCCAATGGTGTAACGTGAGACATGGCGGTTATGCGTCGTAAGGGATTAGTGGTAGTACTACTACCTTCGGATGAGATGGTTGGTGGCAGTGTTTCACTCCGGCGGATACGATTCCGTACTGGGGTCGACTGCTCCTCACTGCTATCCGGTACGCTGTTGTTGTTTTTGCGCATCGGCCAACCGAGAGAGAGAAAAAAAATAACAAAAAAAAAGAAACATCAATATTTAGATGAAAAAGAAATGGAAAACAAATAAACAATAACACAAGGAAAAAAGGGGGAAGGTGGCCGGCTGCTGCTTCCCGGCCAGCCAGCGTTTCCTGCAACTACGATTCATCTTAACGACTGCTCACTTGTTTGTTCTCAATCGATACAAGGTTTCGATGGGTCTTCGTTTATTCGTTTTAGGACCTTTTAAGTACATCAAGGTATTCACCTCTTGGTCGTATCGATTAGACAGGACGACGACGCAGCAGGACGTCTACTACCAACAACTTTTCGATTGGCAGGAAAGGCATGTTGCCATAGGAACCCTCCATCTATCTATCTATCTATCTACGATATACTATTAAGAAGAGTCTTCTCGATCTCAGAGACTCACCGATTGCAGAATGCCAATCAAATGTTGGAGACGGTGGAGATTTCGAGACGAAACGAACCCAAAACTATGGCACAAAACGTTCACATGATCCGCAATTCGCCGTTGCCCCGCAATCAATGGAATGACTGCGGTCGACGAGGCTTTTCCTTCCTCTTTGGTTTTCTTCGCCCACCGCCACCGCCGTTGCAGTTCGAGAACACCGGAGCAGCTCAACTGACACGTACCAATCAATGCGGCGGATGAGCTCGCTACGGAACTACGTGTGCGTGTTCGGGACGCACAGATCAATAAACAGTCGTGAGCATTTTCGCGATTGCATAGCACGGCCGACAACCGACCACAGCGCAAGCGCCGTGAATATATCCCTCCTTTACATATACATCTTAACTTGTCCATGCCACAACAGCCACCAGATGGCACACACAACAAAACAATGGATTTGGGTCCCCCCTCTTGCACTATGTTTACCCGTTGCAACACATCCTGAAGGATGCTGTGCAATCAACTTATCAATGATCTGGATTTGTACCTGAGTGGCTCTGGGGAGAGGCTGTCGAAACTGGATTCCGCAGTGGATGAAGAGTGGCCAAGAGACCTGCTGGAGGTCTGACGAGCCATGAATGAAGCAGGAATTTCACCGCTGCTGTTGAAGTCAGGGGGGACAGACAACTGTTTTATGAGTCTGACGCCTCCAACGGGCAACGTGAGAGATTCATCGTTATCCATGACGAAAATACTCTTTTCAAGAGACATGTTGTATCAAAACAAACGTATCACAAATGGACGAGATGAGACGGAAATCCGTCGACTGGTTGGACAACCGTCTCCTCGGTAATATTGAAGTAGACCTATTTGTAAGTAATGGATGACCGCGAAAAAGAGTTTTCGCCCCCTTTTCACGCCACACAACTAGAACGGGGAAATCACAACAACAGGAGATTATACATTAGGGTGAGATTCATGGAGGTGAACTCGGAGGAAGATCACAAGTGAATGACCCGACACGTCAAACCGGCCATATTCCTTCTTCAGTCTTCACTGGCTCTCTCTCTCTTTCACTTTTTTTCTCCGTGCAGACTACTTTTTCAGTCAGCTTGGGTATCGATTTGTTTTTTCGTTGATCGATATTGATGAGAACGGATTTCCGAACCGGATTTCCGAAATATGTCAACAAATCACAGAAAACGGCCTCTTCTAAATCCTTAACCACGCCTTATAAGTACTTAATACTAGTCTAGACTGTACTTACAAAAAAAATTGAATGGAATTCGCTTCCTAAGCCGCTGAGCAGCAGCAGCAGCGCTGTGTCTCGGAGCAAACCAGTTTTGGCTGCAAACTGGTTCGTCGCCCCCGATGTGAACGTCCAAGGACACAGAGCGAATACATGAAGGCTCCAGGTGCAATTTAATGGCCACTCATTGAGTTCATCTTGATTGCACTGATGATAAGATTCTCTACAGTTTCGCCACCGCTCTAATATTCTCCCCCGACACAGAAACTCAGCGACAATTCCCTGGCGTCTATCTCCACGAAATGCTCTCTCTCGCTCTTTCTCACTCTCTGCAAATAACCTCATTAAAAGCTGTATCTGATTATCAACCAATTTCCTCCGGCTCGTTCCAAAATTGTCAACCCCACTACCGAGTTTATTTTTAATCATCAACCAGCTGCCAACGTCGATCAAATGTCCGACGGATCAACAGCCGTGACGAACTGCGCACAGCACCAAAAAAAAAATAAAAGAATGTCATTGCACTTGATGATGGGCAATAGGTACATGTAGTTGTATTTTTCTGTTAATTGTATGCCAGTCTCACAATATAGACACTGTCGATTTTAAAAAAAGGGAATCAGTCAAACTCGCAGAGATGCCCGCACCCGGTCGGACACGCCGTGTTTCGGGCGAACCACTCGCGGATGTGCAGCAAATGACCGCCATGTGAACAGCCTGCGATTACAAGTAGAATTGATTATTTCAAAGATAGACATTAGAGGCCTATGAATGATTGTAGTTGATACCTCGACACCAGACGTAGAGGCCTCTGACGACCAGATGGCACAACGAGCACGTGTTGGTGATGGTCTTGCAAGCATCGCAGAGCCATCCGCGTCGTTGGAGGGCCCGGCTGCACAAGTTGCAATGAGTCGGGTAGACGTCGAATCGCAGCTGGACGCTTTCGCACTGCGACAGTTTGACGACGAGAGCAGCCGTGTTCCACAACCGGCACCGACTCAAGGCGTCGATGTAGGCGAGGATCCAGTGCTCGACGGCCGACTCGTTCAATAAGTGACGGATGCGTTCTCCCAATACCAAAATGAGAGTCACGGCCGTCTGGACGTCACCGTCTTCCGCCATGTGGTACAGCATTTCCACGGCATTAGAGACGCCACTCCAGCACGTCGTTCCAACATTGCTGCACGAGCCGGGAAGACATAAAAGAGTCGATGTCGTGTCCTCCACTTCCACCATCATAGCCTCGATACGAGTGCCGGAAAGGCACCGGCTGGTGAAATGTGACTGTTCAGGGGGTGGAGATCGGTCCTTGATTTCGTGCCGAATTTGGAAGGCTTCGTTGGGCAAAACCCAATCCAACTGAGACTGTTGCTGATCCGTTTCCACCACACCTTTCCCGCCCACTGAATCGTTCACTCCTGACCCGTTGATCTGGAAATCACTCAACACGTCCGCCTCCGCGTCTCCAAAGAAGAAATCACTCGTATTGAAATGCGAACCGCTAGCAATATGTGACAACGTCGCCTAATTGATAGACAAATGATAGCATTCAATGTTGGCATCGGATAAACGTACAAATTTTCGGGAAAAATATCTCACTTGGGAATCAATGTCTTCCACTTCAGATTCGGCCTCTTCGCTGACTCCGCCAGAAGTGTCAGATACGCCTCGTTCGTTACTAGAAGTTGGAGCGCTGCTAACAGTGGGGCCACTTCCATTGACTAAAGCGGTCGTCTCTTGTTGAGCCGGAAACGCGACATTTCCTGACTGATGTCTGGTATTTGGACGAGACGCCGCATCTTTAAGAGAATCGCCTGGCTCAGATTCTTCTCTGGCGGCCGTTGGACGGTTGGACCCGACCGCAGTAGCTGCCGCTGCCATTTCCAAACCAGAGAAACCAAAAAGGAGTTTGACGACACGCCAAATGGTCGCCACTTGAACCCGACCGGCGTTCAACGCCACGGTTGCATTATGGTCGCAAATTTCACCAAGGGATTTCCCCGTCGTTGTCTGCAGCCAGTAATTGCGAGCGCAATCCCGAAAGACTTGCGCAGGGGTCGGTTTATCGTTCTCAAATACATATATGGAACACCGAACGGCTGGATAGTCTTCTGATTCCGATTTTGATTTCCTCGATCTACTTTAATAAATGTGAAATTTTAGGACCAAGTCTATCTAGATTTGATTTCTCTTTGGGACTCACGAAGTCGTGTGTTTCTGTTTGGAACTCTTATCAGTCGAGGCCAACGTTAGACTTCCTTTGGAATTGTACGTGACACAAACCGGGTTGGCCTTTTCCATTGGCCGTTCGGCGTCCGCAATCACGTGCTGAATGAGATACGAGTCCTGTACACAAAAGACGATGATATGACAACACTTGTTCGTTTCCGAAATGTCTAAATTAAGACGACAGACTTTGCTTGTGGAAAGTAAAACGTCTGGGCATCCTCTCCAAGCAATTCCAGTCGTAATGTCTTTATGGTCGTTGAAGGAAGCGTGCGGGATATAAGGTCGTCGCACATCCCACACGTGAATCGCACTGTCAATCACGAGGGCGCAACTGGCGATGTGATGCATCCTTTGTGGGCGCCATTTAATACGACCCACAGATGCCATAGTCGTCACCGTGTACTCGAGAACCGGCCGCAAACCTAAATCCCAAACCTAATCAACAATTGAGATGATCAGTTTCTCGATTTATATATAGATCTAGACATCTTCAAATTCAAAAACTTACCTTGACGGCACGATCTCTGCCTGCTGTAGCTAGCCACGTTTTGTTTTCTGGATGCCAATCACAAGCAAATACGGGGCCGCTGTGAGCTGTAAACATTTTCTCAGATCGATCCTGTCGGCGAAGATCCCACAACTGGACCGTTCCGTTTTCGGAAACGGCAGCAAAGCTAAAACACTGATACGGGTTGAACTGGACATCCCGCACGCTTTCTGCATTACTACTTCAGATCAATAAGAATTCTTTAGCTTGATAAAACATTTGTGATAGTCAAAAGAAATTTTTTCTATATTATTATATTAACCTGATAAATGTCATGGCAGCTACTTTCATTCGAATGTCAAAGTACTTCATTGTGCCATCCTGAGAGCCAGATAGCAACATGTTTTGTTCTGATCCATGAAATGTCACCTGAAATCATGAAGCATGTCAATTACATCAAGAAAAGAAATAATTGACACATTCATCCATTCATACCTTGTTAACTGTCCTTTTATGATCATTGTAAACAGTTTCTTGTTTAAGTTTGATAGATTTTTGAATATTCCATAGGACAACAGCTCCATTTGTGGCAGCAGTGGCCAACCATTGTTCTAATTCCAAAATTTATCAATCAGTTTAAAAGAGAAATTTTAAAATAAGTTGAATTACCATCCACTGGATTCCAAGAAGCATCGTTGCATGAAAAGTTCAGGTTGGAATTCTTTCCTGTGCGTATATTATCTCTTTCTACAAAACCAGAATCTTTGATTTCACAAACCTTGAACACTGCAAAGGAATTTCAAATTTAGATTAACGCATATTTTGGGTGCATCGCTTGACATTGCGAAATACCATTTCGGCCGGTAACGACTACTTTGTTGCAGTCTTTGTTGAGAGCGAGGGTATTAATTGGACCCTCTTGCATCAACGTCATGTGATGCATCATATTTTTTTGACGTCCTAGGTTTCCCTAGGACACATTTAAACTGACATGAAGGGATTTTGTCTCTATGATGTTAAAGAATCGTGACAAAATTCGATAGACAAGGAGGAGTGGATAAATTCAAAGGAAATGATTCACAATCGTTCAAAACATCAACAATCAAACGTCGTCTGCTAAACCAACGCTGCCGCATTATAAAAACATTCTGTTTGGCATCTAGAACCGTCGCCCTTGAGCCACAGCTTGAGCGAGCGGTGAGAATCTTTTGTTTGACAATAGATTTTCCTTATGAGCATCAGTCCGGTCATTGTCCGGGGAATTGAAATAAGTGATGCGTAACCATAAACCGCTTACAAAAACACGTCCGGGTTTATCATCATAGTGGATTTTCACGTAATATTGCCGACGAGAGGCGCGAGTCCGTCAAGTCTTACAATCCTTCAATAGAATCAAAAAATGTTTATTTTGTTCGATGGGGAACACATAATGGTGGAAGAACTAGCACAACTAAAAGAACGTGATTTTCTTTCGATATCCATTTGCGATGCGATGGAAGAAACTAGCAATTTCTTTTTGGTAGCAGTGAAATAAAATGTGAGATTGTTGAATTTAAAATGAGAATGTCTTTGGGATGAGTTGCCTCGTGCGTGCTGAGATTCAGCCAATCCATCAACAAGAGTTGATGCCGCCGCTGCTTGACTAGTGTCTCTGATTATTTCTCCTTCTTTTTTCAGATAATATCTGGATTTCCTCTTCATCATTTGTAAACCGTAGACACGAAGTTAACCTTGCAAACTGTCTATAATGCATTCGCAACAATACTGAAATTGAACCTAGATTTTTGGATGGAACAAAAATTTAGAAAAAATTCAGAATCGTAGGAAAAATAGCATAGCGACGTCTTACAGAGGTTTGAAGCATCATAGGTCTCTGATCGCGCATCATCTTGATCAGGTGAATGGGATTCACTGGGCAATTAGCTTCGACGAGTCTTATGGCAGAGTCCAAGAGTATTAAAGCTCCAGTACGTCCGATGCCGGCCGAACAGTGAACGAGCACGACCTCATCATCATCGTTGCTGTCAAGTCTTTGAATGTGTCGGACGTAATCGAGAAATTGCGAAGCTAGAATTGGAGCACCATGGTCCGGCCATTCCAGGTACTGTACGTGCGAAATAACGCGCATTTCTCCTGTACGCTCGTCCGATAGGAGAAACTCGCGATGAATGAATGGACCTAAATTATCAATCAATTGGCAAGCGATAACCAGATCGCCTGCTCGGACAATTTCATCCATTTCTGGCCAATATCTATTAAGAGAAAATTCAAATTATTTATGCGAAATGACAAACAATTCCGCAATAAGGCTAATTTTACCGATGGCACTTGACCCTCCCACGTTCCACTTCTGGTGTCACCATGGCTATCGTTTTAATTCCTTCATGTTGCCACACAAGTGACCAAAAATCTTCAACAGTGTGCGGAAGAGGTCCTATGTATAATGGGTCAAGAGTCAAAATCCATAGTAATTTAGCAATAGTTTAATTTAAAATCGAACCTTGCGTAGCTATATAACGCAGGGTTTTGTTACTTCCCGGCAGAGGAATGTTGATGTAACTGGCGTTGATGTAATCTCCATCTTGATGACAAGATGAGAGCACAACCCGGTTACAATCGTCTTAAAAAGAAAATAACGTTACTTTCAAGAACTCGTTTAAACTGAGTAAATGCAAACTTACATGGGAATATATCACCGTAGCGGTTCTTTTGAATATTCTCGTCACGACGTGCAACACTGGACGATAGCTCCGGACGAGAACGAGGCAAAAGATCGAAATGGGACAAAATGCGGCCAGTGCGCAATCCATCCGCAATAGCAGCCACACTCTCCCTGGGCGACATATCTGGCGGTTCTAGGATGTATTGAACAGACGGATCCTCGTCTTGTTCGTTCCACGCGTAGCCAGTACGGCGCAAAGACAATCTTAGAGTCGACTGTCTGGCAGCTCGAAAGAGCTCCATGAGCTCGGCTTGACTCAGACATTCGACTGGATGGCCCTCAACGGCCACTATTTCATCGCCAACATGCATCGGCGGATAACTCATATCTGCCGAAGAATTGGGGATGAGACGAGAGAGACGAGCGCTAGATCGCTCTTTTTCGAAACGTAAATTGAAGCCAAACATTCCAGAAGCGTCGGCTGTCAAGCGAACATCGAATTGATCAGTTGAATGACGTGAATAAGACGTGGATGGCGACGGATTCAAGTAGAGTGGTAGGCGCAAATCCGGTTGTGAATCTTCGTCTGCGTATTCGATGCTTTGCAATCCATCTGGAATGAACGCCGCCGTTGAGACGGGAGAACACGACGGACTATCATTCCCTGACGAAGAGGCAATCGCTTCCTTGATGCCGCTCTTGGCATCGTCATCCAGACTGCCCGGCAAACTGCTCGACCATGCGGGTCGCGGAGAAGTTCCGTCGTGAGTTGATTGGACTTTATGAAGATGGTCGTAGCGTCTATAAGTGATGGACCGACGATCAATGACCACTTTCTCCGATGGCTCTCGCACATTATAGCAAGACTGGACGGTAAATAGCTTGCGCAAAACAGGCCACACGCCTTTAGTGACTTGTTTTGGATCTACTTGTTGTCCCAAGCGAAAAAAGGAATGCTGCTCGATGCAGTTCTTCCACAAACGTTTGGCTGCCCGTCGATTCGGCAGCACAAATCCAACAACCGTGGCGTATTCTTCATACTATATAATACATTTTTTTAATGAATTTCTTGTCCAATAATATCTGTATTTGTGACGACTCACCTTTTCGCGTTGAAGTTGGATGAAAAAACGTTTTTTCTTATAAAAGACGCGAAGAATCTTGCACCAGGCAAAGGAATTGATGCGCACATTGTTACTAGGACGATAAATCGACAAGTTACGGCCTGAAATGCCCAGCAGAATAGACTTTCCTTCACAATCCTATTATAAGTAATTGAAAGCTATTAGGACAACGAAATTTAGATTTAAAAAAGCAGACTGGCGTTACCTTCACTGGATGTAGATCTACTCCGTACAGTTCTACTCTCCTCACGTGATCGAGAAAGTTTGTCTGTGCTCTTTCGATAGACTGCTCCCTGTAATTTAGTCAAATTAAACTTGGTTGTCCTCAAGGATCAGACGAGACGATTATTGTTACTTTAATAGTCCACGAAGCTCCAAAATAACTGGGATGTTTTCTTTCACGACAGTGGGGATACTTTCCAACTTTGAGATGTTGTTCAGATCTTCAGCTTCTGAGCTGATGGGACCAAAAGTAGCTAATGAAAAGGAAAGTTTTTGTATTAAGAAAAGAGGTAAAATTTGTCAATGCTTTATTACATTGTAAATAGTAGCTTGTCAGTAAGCAGCAGGTTTGAGGGCTAGTAGGTAAGGAACCATCAACAACTGTTTTCCACGTCTGCAGAAAAAAGAGCCAACGTGTCTGCTCATCTAGCAGCTGACTGGGATTCTCAACATAGTATTTAACTTCAAATTTGAGATGAACTTGCCCAGTAGAAACTAAAAAGTAACCAATCAAAAGTACATTTAAGGTTTAGTCAAGTTATGAGAGGAAGGTAGATGTTTGTTGATTTTTCTTACCTTTAAGTTGATGGGATAGGGATTTATCTGCCTCCAACCAGCAGTAAGCTGAATGTTCGACAGAATACAAGAGACCAAAGTAGTGAGGTTCTCGAAGGCCAAAACGCTGGATCACTTGCTCCATCAAGCACTTGCCTTCATCTTTGCCCTGAACAAACGCAAAAGGTTTACTGTTAGACGAGTGGGCAGAGAAGCGAAACGAATAAGAATGACTTGCATTGCATCGGAAGAGCAGAGCTGTCTGGTCTAGGAAGTGTACGACGCAGTGAAGATTTCTTGGTGTTCTTTTCTTCCTTTTCTGGTTAGATTTCTCCCTCCGATGCTGGCTCTGATTCATTTTGCTGGTCTCCGATCCTACTGCACCTCAACTGTGCGTGACATTGGGCTGTGCATTGCACGTAAACAATGATACGTACCAGCGTCAGTTGTATCGATCCATCGTCGTCGTCTGCTCGACTGCTTTTCCCTTCCCCAGGTTCAAATTTATCGATAAATACTGCGGCAATCGGACTGCCTGTGACGACCTCGTACTCGACTCGTCTATAAACCGGTCATATAATAACAATCACGGCCGATGCTGAATAGAATTCGCGTGGTTAATATCCCAATGACATCTTGTTTGGTTCACATCTAATTAGTGACAGGTGAGTGAAAACAATGCACTTATTTCCCTCATAATGTCCAATATTTTGACATTTTCCTTTTACCCTAAATCGATTGAGATTCAGAGTTATACAATTCAAAAAAGTACTTTCGACAGAGGCAATGCTTTTCCTCGTTAAGTTAAGGAAGAGTTTGTATTGGATTTGGTTACGTCTGCTGGTTTCATTAATTGTCATCAGACGACCTGACCGTATACCGTACACACGGAAACAGATCTAATAAGTTAGAGAGACAGGTTTTTCTATAGCACTTTTTCTTGGTTGACCATCGGCTGTTACGCTTTCCATCGCCATAAAACGAGAAAAACATTTGAAAGAAAATCCGAGGTAGGTAGGAAGAAGGGGAAAACTTGTCGTATTCTGATTGGGCCAGATGTTAAACCAACGTGTCCCGCCCGCGGCCATCCAGCATGTGCCTAGCTCTTGCGTCTATGTAGATACATACCTTGGCGCCGAGGAAAAGATGAAGAAAATCAACTGGTTTCTGTTTTGGCCTTGACAGTACAACCTCGTCGTTCATTGCCGCCGAAAGCACCAGAGAAGAAGAGTCGTGGATTCCTCACCCTCGTAAGCTTATTCGTTCACCTGACTTTGCCCGAGAAAAGAGTCGATCAGCGGTAATGGCGCACAACACCTGGGCAGTAAATTGCCTGTTGGCTTTACTCATCTCCATCGCCTTGGCTTCGGAGCCTGAAATCGTCCTCAACGAAGGCGGTAAGTGAATGTTTTGATAATAATTGAAGTATGGTATAGCGCAGGCTCCGACATCCACAGAACGTGCGTTAGGTGCAACGTCCTTTATGGCTTTCATCGCTTTCACCTTAGTGAAGGCGGAAAAAGGAAGTCAAGGTCCAACGACGAGGTAACAACAATCGAGCGCGTTTTTCAGCCAGGCTCAGCCGAGTGTCATTTCTGTTCTTTTGTCTTTTTCCTCGTTGTCTAATGCATTTTTTGGGACGTTGGTATCCCGGTCTATAGAGCTCACGTAGTCCATGATCCATCAAACCCAATAAAATTCTGTATAGTTTTCTTTTTTTCTTTTCCATGTTAAAACAGATGTACAAGTGGTGGATGGCCGAGGCGGCAACTACAAGTTCGTCGAAGAGGACAACGTCCTAATTTTGACCAGAGAGAATTTTCATTACTACATTATGTCACGGCCTGTCGTCCTCGTCGAATTCTACGCACCTTGGTATATTAATTCCCTCTTATTCGTATTCGCTACTGTTTTATCTAATCACCTGTTTTGGTCGCCACTCAATAGGTGCGGACACTGTCGCGATTTGGCGCCGGAATACTCGAAAGCCGCCGAAACACTCAGAAAAGAAAATATTACACTGGCTAAAGTGGACGCCACTAAAGAAGTCGAACTCGCCCAGGAGTTTATGATTGCTGGTACATTTTAATTAGCTTTCATTTGCTAAACTCATAAACTTTAAACTTATTTTTTAAAACCATATTCAGGTTACCCGAGCGTAATTCTATTCCGCAATGGCAAGAAAGAGGACGAATATCAGGGCAAAAACACGGCATTCGGTATGGAAATGTCACTTAAAAAACAAAAACAGAATTTTATAAATAGTCTTTATTATGTATCGTAGCTATCATCGACTACATGCGCGAGAAAACGGATCCCAACTGGAAGCCACCAGCGCCTCCGGTCCTCGTCCTCACCTCTGATAACTTTACGAAAACTGTCAACGATGCGGAATTGATTCTCGTCCAATTTTACGCTCCTTATTGCAGCCATTGCAAACAGGTACAGGAAATAATGCGTTTTTTCCAGGCCATCATTTTAATTCGTCAACTATCAACAGATGGAACCAGAGTACGAGGCGGCAGCAAGGTCTCTTTCCGAGTACGGTATCCCGCTGGCCAAAGTGGACGGTACCACACAGAAACCATTGGCGGATAAATACAATATAGCCGGATGGCCGACGTTGCGCATTTTCCGTAAAGGCCGCGCTTTCGAATACAAAGGCCCGAGAGAGCACAAAGGCATCGTCGAGCACATGAAGGAGCAGTCCCGTCCGGCTTCCAAGCTACATAATACAATTGGCGAGCTTAAAGGCGCCATGGATCGATTCGACGCTACTGTTGTTGGATTCTTCTCCAACAAAACAGATCTCTACAATGAATACATGGCTGCGGCTCAGGACATAAGAGGTTAATTCAATCAACTATTGATGACAATTTCATCCACAAATTTCTAACCAACGATGGGATTTAGGAATTTTGACCTGCTTGCATACGTTTGACGAAGAAGTAATGGCTCACTACGACGTCAATCCCAACACGATCGTCGTTTACCAACCGGAAATCTTTCACTCGCCATACGAGAAACCATCCTACGAATTTTCTAGAGTCAGTAATTATCTTTACAGTACAATAATTATCAGATGCTAATGCGTTCTGTTTGACGCAGGCAAGTGCAGTCAAGTCTGACATTCTTAACTTCATCGCACAAAAGAGCGTTCCGCTTGTCGGCCAGCGAACTAAACGCAATGAAGGGTTCAAATATCTAACGAGGCCCTTAATTGTCGTTTATTACGATGCCAACTTTGATCATCAGTACGTCAAAGACACGCAGTTCATCCGGAAGAAGATCTTGGAAGTGGCCAAGATTTACCAAATGAGCAACGCTAAATTCGCCATCAGTAATGAAGACGAGTACCTGGAAGAGTTGCGCTCCCTGAATTTGGCCGACGTCAATGAGGACATTAAAGTGGCCGCTTTTGACCGACAACTTAAATTTCGCATGGAGCCGATGGACGATTTCGAACCGGATGAGTTGAAGGAATTTATTGACCTTCTCTCTAGCGGCAAAGGAAAAGCTTATTACAAGTCGCAACCAGTACCTAAAAAGCAGGAGGGTCCGGTTCGGACTGTTGTCGCCAATTCTTTCGTTGACGAAGTTTTGGTCCCCAAGAAAGACGTCCTCATTGAATTTTACGCACCTTGGTATATATTAATGAATTTCCTCTAGGCCTTGAATATTGATTAACTGCCATTATTGATGACGAATAGGTGCGGACATTGTAAGGCCTTGGAGCCGGAATACAAAAAACTGGCCAAGAAAATGAAGAAAGCCAATCCCAATTTGATTGTGGCTAAGATGGACGCCACGGCCAACGATGTCCACCCGATGTTTGGAGAGCTCAAGGGCTATCCGACTCTCTTCTTCGTCCCCGTTACACACAAAAAAGAGCCCGTTCAATACCAAGGATCGGATTTTTCCTACAAGTCGCTCAAAGCCTTTGTGGACCAACAAGCCAGCATTATCCTGACGGAAGAAGAACGCATGGGCTTATCCTCGTTAAATTCTGAAGATTCGTCGGACGCCACATCTGAGTCACTGACTACTGAAGAAGAATCAACCGAGCCTGAACAACGAAAAGTGGATGAATTATAGATTGACATCTTGACATCCGCAGCATTGTGTTCGTGCAAATCACCTCGTTTCGTCGGTACATTACTGTTTAAAAAAGTCTTCAAGGAGCTTGTTTCTGTTGTTGCCTTCGATCGTTTGCCTTCGAATCAAAAAGACCAATATTTGATCTTTAATTGTTATTTACAAATTTTGCGTGTGAAAATGTTTTCCGTGTCGTAGGTGAAATAAATTGATAGCCTAAGACCTACATTCATCGACTTCTCGGCACTTAATGTTTAGACAGAAGCAGATCTGCTGCAAACGTCACTGAACGCGTGAGTTCTTTTTAACCAACTTCGTCGTTTCATGTCCGTCATCGTTATGTTTTGTTGCGGTGGCTTTTCCGATGGAAACAGGAATATTTTTTATCTGAAAAGGATGTCGCTAGACGACCACAAGTAAGGTGGTGGTTAGACGATGCGTCCGTTATTGGAACTCGAATCATTAGTTGGCGAATAATGTTGTTACTAGTAATGTAACTATAATTGTCTGTGATTTACTTCGTCTCTCTTTTCGTTACTTGGTAGATGAATTAAAAGCGCTCATTCAAGCGGTTCCGTCATTTGTGATTAACAAAGCGATAACTTCCGTATATTCGTCGTCCATTTCACGATTTTTAATCTGAAATGGACGGACTATCAAAAAGAGTGCAAGTTGGTTTCAGATTGTTTGTGTTCTTGACGTTTTCTGCCAACCTGTTGAACGCTGTTAATCTGGACGTATCTAGTGCGCGCGTTTTTCTTGCACCTCAGAACGGATCGTATTTTGGATTCAGCGTCGATTTGCATCGAGATGGCAAAGGAATTCATTGGTAATAGCTTCTATTTATTCTTTGTCAATAATTACTTTATAGACTGACAACAAAAAGGTTGCTCGTGGGTGCTCCCAAAGCGGATGCGAAACAACCAGGTGTAGAACGAGGTGGAGCTGTTTATCGTTGCGATCCAGTTGACCGTACCGGCCAATGTATTTTGATTCCCTTCGATCGCAAAGGTATTAGATATCGAATTGTAGTAATATAAATACTAGGATTATTCAATAAATATGTTATATTATCAAAGGCAACTACAGGGATCCGTTGACCGGATTGCAAATGGATGAGAAATCGAACCAGTGGTTTGGAGCTACAGTTCGTAGCGCCGGACCCAACAGTAGTCTCATCCTTGTAATTTGCTTGCAAAGATTACCTGTTTTTTATTCTAGAATATTGAGTTTAATTTCTGTAATTCTGGATTACATATACTGGAATAGGCATGCGCACCTCGATACATCTGGTTCACAGAGAAGATCACACATCGTGAACCAGTTGGCACTTGTTTTGTTAGCCGCGACACCTTCCGTGAATTTAATGAATACTCGCCTTGTAGAACCGGTATCAAAAGTTGGCTTTTCTTGGTTTTAATTAAGAACCATATTAATACTTGCTGTTATGGTTTTTCGTATGAAACCTTCGCGCTATACAGCCACCTCCTTTGGGTACCATCGAGATGGCTCATGTCAGGCCGGTTTGGGGGCCGCAGTTTCCAAGGTACCATTTGATAAACTAAAATTTACTAATTTTATTTCATGCTCAAACAAAAATTTATTATTTCCATAGAGTGGTCATAATATCTTCATTGGTGCTGTTGGTAGCTGGTACTGGCATGGTAAGTCAAAAATTTTGGCCGTCCATAATTTATCTAGCTGGAGCTATTCTAAACGCGATCGGTAGTAGTTACAGTTTTTTAAAGGAAATATTTATAAAATTAGGGCAGATTCACTCCATCAATGTGACAAACCCACCTAATAAGATAAGGTCCTCTATATTTCAGGAGTTTATTACAGGTAACCTATAGTAGTATACGATAGACTTTTCAAGTTCTGGTCATGAGGTTGATGCAATTTGTTTGATATGAAACAGGTGTAATTCCCAAACCTAAATTGAGGCTTCAGCCAGAAGCGCTGACAATGGGCAATACAAGATACGCTAGAGATCAATTTACTTATTTGGGCTACTCAGTGGCCGTCGGTGACCTCAACGGCGACGGAATATTTGATGATATTGCTGTTGGTCAGCCTCGTGCGATGGAAAACATTACTGGAAAAGTAATTTGTATTGTTACTTGTCTTTCGTTATTAAAATTTGATAAAGTATTTCAATTCCAGGTTATGCTGTTTACGGGCAAATTGGCCAGACTTGGCAATATAACTGGCCAGCAATTTGGCGCTTACTTTGGCTATTGCGTAGCCATCACCGACTTGAACAACGACGGAATGGACGACGTCGTTGTCGGCGCTCCGCTCTACACCAACTACGCCAACATGGAAGGCAAATACGAAACGGGCCGAGTTCACGTCTTCTATCAAAGCTTCCACGATTCGTTCCAGCGTAGCGACGTCCTCGACGGTGGTGAAGTGTCCAAAGCCAGATTCGGATTGGCCGTTTCCGCTTTGGGCGACATCAATTTGGACGGAATCAACGACCTTGCCGTCGGAGCGCCTTATGACGGACCGACTGGAAAAGGCGCTGTATACATTTATCACGGTTCCAGCAAGGGCATTCAGACGAAAGCCTCTCAGGTATACCTTTCCTGGGTTTGATCTATATTACGATGATACTAAATGTTGCCCCTTACATCAGGTGGTGTACGCTGAAGAAATTTCGTCCGAATTAAGTACATTTGGTTTCTCTCTGGCCGGCGGAATGGACATCGACGGCAACGAGTATCCAGACATTGTAGTCGGTGCCTACGATTCGGATCGCGTCGTCTACATACGATCGCGCCCAATCATCATTCTCAACATGATCGACATCAGCTATGGCGCCGAAACGAAAAATATCAATCTGGAGGAAAAGAACTGCTGGCTGTCTGACAGCACGGCCGTCACCTGCATCCCGATAAGTGTTTGCTTGATGTACAGTGGAAGAGGCGTCAATGCACAAGAAAAAATTATTGCCCAAATCATTCTCGATTCCAAGAGTCCGAAGAATCCGCGTGTTTATTTTATGATGGATGAGAACAAGTCATCGATGAATGAGACGTTTCAGTTGCAGAAGGACAGGCGCCTTTGTCGCAACTATACCGTTTTCGTTCGTCCTGGCATTAGTGACAAGAAGACTCCGATTGAATCTAAAGTCATTTGCCATGTCCCGATCCGACCATTAGAATCCAGAGCACGATTAGGGCCTTCCGTTCTCGATGGCCCGACATTGACTCAATCGACTAGTATCGGACTGTGGACCAGTTGCGGTGCAGATCATATTTGCATACCTGATCTTCAACTCTCTGTCAACTTGTAAGTTTTTTACCAGTAATTTTCAATAACCCCAAATTCGATTTGATTGGTGCTTTCTGATTGCAACACATAAACAAGGAGTGAGACTGAGCTGACGATCGGTTCAGCGGATCAATTCGAGATTGAAGCCTCTGTATTTAACGCTGGCGAGGATGCTTTCGACACTGTCCTCCACCTGACTCTTCCGGTTCAGGTCGACTTTATCCGGGTCGAAAACACCATGGGTTCTTCGAAAGTTTCCTGTCAGACCTAGCAACGAATTTTTGGTGGGAACGCCAGAAGAAGAAGCTGTCCATCAAATGATGAGTTGTCAAATTGGTAATTCACTGCAATCCAAGCGTTCCGTCGTCTTCAGTATCGTCTTGCAACCCAACGGAATGCGGATGAATAAGGATTACGCCGACGGGGTCAAAAGCTCGATGGATTTTATGGCCTACGTCAACAGCAGCAATCCGGAAGGCAATGGCACTTTGAGTGACAATCGACAGCAATTTGGCGTTCGCCTGCAAGTAAAAAACAATCTTAACCTAAGGGCGTGAGTATTAGCCTTGCCTATGGGTCCTTAACTGAATGAAAACTAATGATGATGATTTTTTTTTTTAAATTAGGAATTCCAATCCTCAAGTCATCCGGTCAGACGCTCGTTTGGCCAAGAATGTGGATTTAAGAACCAATCATCAATTCAATATATCTCAAATCGGTCCTCTCGTCGAACACATTTATGAACTGGACAACGACGGACCAACTGACATTCTTGGAGTCGAAATTTTCATCCTTTGGCCAACCAGAATGCGCATCGGTTCGTTTATTTTCAAATAACATTTTATTTATTTATCATTTTTTACAATAATGTCAATCTCTTTAGGGGATAAATATCTTCTTTACTTGATCGAAAAGCCCATTATCAATGGTCCTGGCGTATCTTGTCAGCCGATGACTCGATTTAACCCAGAAAAACTTTTGGTACGAAATCTCTAAGCTTAACCAAAAATGTACGCACTAATATATCAATTTAGTTGGAGGGCGGCGAACAAGTTGATTCAGAACCACCAAAATCAACTGAATCTTCCGATGTTGTTGAAGACAGTGAAGAGGTTACCGAACTGAGAAAACGGAGCGGTTGCAGCCCGACTGTATGTGACGTTCTCCGGTGTTGGGTTGACCGAATCAGCAGCAGTAGTTCTCACGCCAACCGAGTGACTTTCAAATTGCGCGCCCGACTCTGGGCTGCTTCAACTTCTAACGTTAGAAAATAAATTATAACGTAAGAAAAAGCTCGATAATTTCTGATAATTTGTTGAACATTACACAGGTGAACTCTAAGAATGTCCAAATTTCATCACTCATGACGGTTCGTCACCGCCCGTTTCTAGCCGTGTCTAATGCGAACAAAAAAGACCATGATAAAGATACTACGATTGAAACGAAATTGGCCCAAGCTACGTCAAAACTCGACGTAATCAACGCATTCTCCATCAAACAAATCAACATAATACCTCTATGGCAATTCGTAGTTAGCGCCGCAGCCGGAGCTGCTTTTCTCCCTCTCCTTTTCTTTGTCCTATGGAAGGTGATTGTCAACAGCATATTCTAAAATCAAATCATTTACCTGACTAACCATTGTTTGTTATCCTTAAAATAACATGATATCGTTCCACTGATTTTCTGGCGAACAACAGTTGGGATTTTTCAAGAGAAATCGTCCGCCCTTTGATGAATTAAAGGAGGAAGAACGCCGTCGTCTTCAAAAACCGGGGGTTCAAGAAGGCCCCGGTGGCCTGTCATGGGAAGATTTCATAGATGACTCCGATGTCTTCGAGGATGGGGACCGATTCGGTGGCGAATCGTACATACAAGGGATGCAATCGAATATCAAATCCGAACACGACGCAAACGCATAAGATGAGCGAAAAACTCATTTCGTCTTAGTAGCATTCTTGTTTTAAATGTGTTGAAGCATATTTAGTTTCATCTGTAATTGCCTGCATAGATGATGGATCGCTGCTGTCTCTGTTGTTGAAAAGCGGAAATGAGAAACAGCTTCTCTGTTTCGTACACTAGATTGGGTTCTCTAGTTCTCAATGTAAGCTCATGGAACATGTCCTAATATACACATAAAGTCTACGACAAGATGAGACGACGAATACTGATGCCCTGCAATCATAACTGCGTGCTCTTAACATCAACAGACAGAAGAAATTCTCCCAAGTTGTAGTTTGTATTCCATTTAGGTTTGTGAAGAGACGGAATGAGCTGTTGGCCACGCACACTCGGACTGTTGGGCGCATATGGACTCATCCATCATCATTTCACGTCAGAGTCGCCCAGCACGGCCTAGTCTACATTATGGAGCTCTAGTAGAGTCTATAAAGAAAAGAATGGTCGCGCAGCCGGGACAAGTGACGGAGTGGGCAACGCATTCCAAACTTCCTCGACATCAACGCAGCGCCACTTCTGCCCCATTGGCTGCCCATCAACTGTGGACGATAAGCCTGAACAAATATTATTAGGCTATTTATCACATCGGCATAGCGGACGCTTTTATTTATGTTTATTTGGCCAACCCCTAATAGATACAGCAGACCGCAGGCGATAATAGAGCTAGCCCCCACTTTATTTCACAGCCTATACTCTCTTGCCGAATGACCGGAATACGAACAAACTGGGCCTTTCACTTATGAATTAATGATAAAATATTGTGACCATATGACAGGATCAAGTGCTGAATTTGTGGTAGCCCGGCCCAGTATGTTATAATAGGGGATGCCCTACGAGATAGAGAAATCTAGGCTTACGTAGGTGTTGACAGGCCTCCATCACCATAAAGATATCAAATCGGAATTATAGCTTGCGCACTTCCTTTTCCTGTTGGACGATGTGAGTTATTGGGCGAGAGTGAAAACAAAAAGAACGAGGAAAAAGAATCACAGGGAAAAAGGGCTGTTGTGACGTTCTGATATCTTTATTCCACATCCCAACACATTTTATATGCATAATAGCTTATTATAGAGGCCATATAGGGCTACGTGTCGTATCCGGTCGTACGTGTTGTGGGCTATTGCCCAGACTAGAACTGGTCTGGTCGTCCTTCTGTTCGTCCAACGTGAAACTGAAAATGATGTATTATATACATTATTATACGTATGACGGCAGTATATCGAGCCGTGCTGGATGTCCCCCCGAGGTCCATACGGTACACGCATCGTATGTCGGGGCGTGATGCGCAGATATGCCACATTTTTTGGAGGCTATCATCGCTCATCGTTTTTAACGAAGCGGCTCTGGCGAAAGTGGTAAATATATACCTAAAAGTTTACCTACTGTTTCAGCTCCGTCATGTTGTTTAATGCCGTCAGTTGGGGGACAATGAATTCCGTTTTTAAAGTTGAGTTTTAATGAGAGAAGTAAAAGTAAAAGGAGAAACAAAGAATCTGGAAATGATTCCGACGAAACAAAGTTCGAGACTCTTTCGAGTAAGAGGAGAGAACGTGCGTCCGCATTCGTCCGTCGCCAACTCGTTCCGCTCATTAACCCTTTGTGCATTAGCTCTTTTGCCTCCTACCTGCCAGGCCAACACAGAAATATCTCTAAGCCGGCAGACATGTACGGACTAACAAGCAGCGAGGTAAGAATTCATCAAGCCAGGTAATAAAGATCCTGTAAGACGAGCCGTGTTTGAACTCGGACTTGTCACGCAGGTATATTCAAGCGCAACAGCAAACAAGAATTACGGGTTAGACTATATTAGGTTACATCTAATGTTGTTTCCCTCTGCTAGGCTACCATACATTTGAGTAAATATTGAGTCCAAGCCTATTGTCTGGTGAAACAGACCCTGCCAATGATATCTAAACATATATACAAACAAGCGCTGCACGGAGCCCATACTACTCTCAGAGCAATGTCTCGGCCGCCCGGACTGGCCGGCTTTAATAGCGTATCCTTCGAGATTTATGGCTACGTCGTAACAACGCTGCCCAGTGCCCACCTTTTCTGCTTTCTTCTTCTTCTCTCAACATTATGGGCTATTTCTTTCTTCTTCGTTCTCGTCTTTCCTTCTTCCTTTGTTACGACACGCTGTGCTGCTCACTCTCCTCTTCTCCACTTGATTATTTGACTCCATTGTCCTTTTCTTTCGTCTCTTCTCCATTGTCGTCCCATCTCGTCGTCTATAGAACATAACAAGCTCGTTTTCTCCATTCTCTAATGCTTAAGTGCGAGCCAGTGTTTCACGAACGGAATGCTTTACTGTTTCGTGCATAAAGCCATCCAGCTGTTGGCCAAACGGGGCGCTGTTTACATTCCACCACAAACCTGCGAACGTGACCATTACCTTGAACAAACAAAAAAAATGAGAAATTCTAATGTCTCTGTGTCACCTAGCTCATAAAGACCTCAAATGTGTACGTGTCTCTGATAGACTATTCGACCATTGCAATACATCACGACGATTGCCGTCTCTGCTGCGCTTGGGCTGTCCGTTGAGCTCAAATTCTTGACTCCCACTGCGAGACTAAAGTATCTTTAGGATTCCTTCCCATAACGAGCGTTCATCGGAGAACAAGTAACAATACCCATTATTTTCATTTCGACCACCCACATTTTTGACATCGGAACTCTCCAGTCGTTATCTGTAATATCATAAGCTGCTGCCGCTGTCACTCTGCTCTAAATGCCAGTCAAAATATAACATTGAGAAAAGTACACTGTGTATACATATAATAGACTACTACAATACGATCGTGTCTGTTCGGTTATACAGATGGACCATTATACGAGACCCGTCACGGACATCAAGCCAGCTGTAGTTGCTGCTGGCCGTCATTCGAACTTGACGACAGGGGGAGACACGAAGAATTCGAGCCCAGCACAGCAGGGGATTAAGCTAATACATATATACTGTGTATGTAGAAATTCAAAAAATGGATAGGCTCAATGGGGCTGATATTATAGGGGGTGTAGGCCGTCTATTATTGTTGGAAAACGACGGCGGCGCGGAACGGCTGATGGGAATGTGTGACATGATATGCCAACATCAGCAGAGCGGTGTTGGCCGAGTTGATTTGTTGGCGTTGCGTGATGTGAGCTTGTATGGGACGAGTCATGGTATAGCGCGGCCGAGCCGCTCTATAGCGGTGGCGCGGCAATTAGCACTCTATGGATGCGCGCCCCGCCGGAAGTGGATGATGGCAACGTCGAAATAAGTGAGTGCTAGACCTATAAGAGGCAACACAAGTGCAGCTGGAACTCGTCTCTCCCTCTCTCTCTCTCTCTTCTAGCGTCTGTCGACTCACTTTCATTCCTCTTCCCTCTTCACCCCAGCGAGAGAAAACACAACAGTAAAAATGCCTCAAAATAGGAGAAATATGGGGGGGAAATGCATCGTAGACGTAGTCTCAGAGCCAGACCCCGGAGAGGGTGGCGAGGGAAACATTCATAGCCCGTCACTGAGGAAACCGGAGGACGGAAGAAAAATTGAAGCTATAGGGAGCAGCAGCAGCAGCAGCACCCGGGCCAACGGATGTATTCAATTAGTACCAGTCCTATAATATTATAGCGCCAGTAGAACTAGGAGTCTGTCATTAAGGAAGCGACTTACTACTCTAGAATATAGAGAGGGGGGAAGGACCCCCAATGTGCCCCCCAAAAAAGTTTACAAGAGGCCTTCGCAGACTACGGTATATACGGCGCGGATTATATACAAAAAGGGCTTTGGCCAGCTCTAGAAAAGAACAGAAGCAGTGCTGGCAAGTGCTGGCAAGTGGCAAGAAGCGGCCGACCAAAACTGTTGATGATGATAATGCCGTCTCCGCCGCCGCCGTGTGCGTGTGCCAGTGGAGGGGGCGCCAGTACGCCACATGACAGGAAACAGGTTCCAAACATTTGCCACATGCATTTTTCAGCCTAAGCTACCGGGGATTTACCCCCGTGCACATCACTTCCTTTTTTTCGCCTTCGGTAATCCACTGCACCGAACCCAATGTCATGTTTACATCGGTATTTCCTTCTGCCGATTTGTTTACATCGCAATTCTGACTTCATTTCACTCATCGACGAGCCCTAGTCCAACGAAAGAAACGGGTTGGGCATCAATCATCCAAACATCTGTTAGCCTATAGAGATGTTTCTGTTTCATATCTGCTTCGTGGTCTCCATCCAAGTCGTCTATTATTTTTGTTCTTCAAATTTATCCCAAATGTTTTCACGTGTTTCCCAATCGCAGATGTCGATCGTTTCCGAAAAGGTGTGACCGAGAAACTGACGCTGTTTCACATCTGGGTGACAGATAGTCTCTCTCTCTCTCTGCTCTATCCCCTCCAAAAAAGAAAGAAAGAAAGAAAGAGAGATAGCTGTGTCCTATTATAGTCCTAGCCCTATATTGCTAGTCGGTCGCGTTGCGCGCTGGATGGGATTGTTAGAGGGGACAGCAGCAATGACAAGGGATATAGGGTGTGCGGGTGCTGCTATTTTCTGACGCTGGCCAGCACGCCATCGACACGGCCATGGTGTACACTGTTGTTGTATATATAGCCTTATAGAGAGATGCTGAGAGCAATAGGGTCACTTGCGTACCACGCCCGATCGGGTTTCAGATAATCGACAATGAGCCGGGCGAGAGAAAAGGGAGAGAGAGGAGAAGATGTAGATCTATTGAGGTCTCCGAGTCAAAAAAAAAAAAAAAATAAGGGACAAAAGACAATAAGGAACGCGTAGAAGAGAAAGAGACAAAAGTGAAGAATGATCTGTAGCTGTTTTAGCCCAGAAGGAATTCTCCGAGCATTTCACTCCCATCATTCTTTCTCTGCGGCCCAGCATCATGCTCCTTCTTTCCCCATATATATATATATTTCCTTTTTGGCTTTTTCTCCCCCCTTGACTCCGCCTCGAATGCGCACATCCATCAGTGGGAGAACAAGGCATCATACAACTGTTACAATCACCTCGGCCGTCACTTTTATTCAATAGATTTACCCGTTTGGCTCCGTGAAATAAGAGGGTGGAAAGAAATCGAGTTTTTATAGGCGGCTAGACTTTGGAAATCAGCGTCTGGAACTTGATGCATTACTTTTGAGTTTTTCCCGTAAAGTGTGTGATAGGCCTACGCCTAATAGCCTCCGATAAAGAGCTAGTGGCATTTTGCCTCTGAGACGACGGAGGAGCCGTGAGGCGACCATCGCTCCACGTCATTCGAAACGCTTTAGGATTTATCATTGCACTTAATGGTGATCGATTAGATATATGTAGACTATAAGAGGCAGCCGGCCCGCCCTGGCGTCAGCGGTTTGCGCGCATCGAGTACATCAAATCAAGCGGGAGCTGGAAAATAAAATATAAAAATAAAAAGAAAAGTAGCAGCTCCGGCTTGATGCCCGTAGCCAAAAACCGAGTGGCATTAGCTAGAAAAAGGAAAACGCCCAACAACGGAGTGTTGCAGCAGACTAGTTGCTGCAGTTCATCAGCGAGATGCCAACTCATTGGCATTATTCACCTTCATATTCGGGGCGTGGATATACGCGTGGCGTCATCCTATAAACTCGACGGGCACCGCCACCACCAGCAGCAGGTGCGGCACCAGAAGCGGCCATCGGGAATAAAAATTATTTCGGTTTTCCTCGTATTCCTTTTGTTCCTTGCTTTTGTTGTGGCTTTCTTTTTGAGTTCGCTCGCACTATAGCGGCCATTATTGTAAGGGTATCAGGGCCCGATGACCATAAACAGATGCAATCACGTGCCAAATGGAGTCAAACGCCGCCATCTGACGGCTGGAGCCACAAGACTTGGGCTAATGCACAGCAAGAGGTTAATCCTTTAATGGATCCTGTTGGGAAAAAAAGAAAAATACCCGCAGTCATCTGACCCGTCAGCCGGAAGGTCTCGCACAATTGCGCGGATTTTCAAGTGGCACGTCACTGACGAGTTTGGCGCAGTTCCATCAGATTTTCCGACTAGAAAAACACCAGAAAGTTTCTTTGGGGGAAAATGAGAAGAGACGCGTCATCCGGGACGAGTGAGATGTGGGTCTCGACCGCACAGGTGAACGGCGCCATCATCAACGCCCATGCGTGCGATAGACATGCATTGAGGTTGAGTGGTGTTTGTGTACAGGTGAATAAGCTCCCACAATCCATCACTGGATGGGGAGGACCGCAAGTTTGGTAGGGAGGGTGTGGGGGTGATTATAACGATTAGCGTCGTCGCCGTCGTCGCCCGGAATCTAGGCCGAGGTAACGCTTATAATATTCTTTGGCTGCTGCCATCCACCGATAACATATGCACGCTCATTCCACTATTCTCGACATCTATCAACACCCAATCATCTTCCTATCTGGATATATATTTTTATTTCTATTAGAACCAATTTCCCAGCCGTTATTCTCCCAATTCCTCTTGTCTCATCCATCCTAGTCCTAATATATAATAACCTTCTTCCCATGACCCCGCCTCAAAAGAACCCTTCGACTATATATCAATATCAATTTCCTTGGTGAATATAAACTTCAGAAAAAGAAACGGACCTTCTTCTTTCTTTTTATAGAGATGCTTAAGACATTCAATCTGGATCCTTTTATAAATCCTGAAGCTATTATTCGTGTGTGATGAAGCATCTTGAATGGTATGACGCGTATACATGCTCTTTGCGTTGTTGTTTCCCCCCGGAGTTGTAACTGAAGAACCCGGCGGTGAGACATCGCCTTGGCGCGCTTGTTTAATTCCACCCAGTATCGGAACTCGGTGATTCATAGATTCTCGGAAGAGAGCCAAAAAAATCTTGTTTTTCTTTCTTTCTTTGATTTATTTCGGTGGTGGGCGATCCGATTTCGCCAACGCGTTACGTCATATTGCTAATGATGGGGTATTACCATCGCCGATGTCATAACGCGAAACCGCGCTTTCTTACTTCAACGTCATTTCGACATCCTTGTTCCGGTTCTTTGGGATTTTGAAGCCGGAAACTCGTCATCCGCCAGGTAACATAATAATAAAAAAAAGAAGTCTGGCATCCAGTTTACGCAGGTGATCCGACGAAAACCAGAAACCATGGTCTTATTGGCTTTCTCTTGTTTCTTCCTGGAATTGAACAAGTTATTGTGCCGTCATCGGGCGTCTTGAATCATTTTGTAATACAACAATGAATACAGAGGAGGATTGAGGCTCGCCTATAGGCTCAATCACTACGGTGGAATGCGGCCTGTCATTGCCCCTTTGGCTCGCGCCTTAGTCTATTCACGTGATCCGTCCATCATCGGATTCGGCCATCGGAAATGACTCGTCGAAAACGAGTTGGACTATTGATACAAACGCTACGAGCCTTAATGCCCGACTCTAACGAATATCATATCTCTAAATGAAACCGAATAAATTCCATCTTTTCCAATTTGGGAATAAATCAAAAAGAAAAAATGGAGATGACTCATTGGAGAAGAACATTAAATTTGGCTGGTCAGTAATTTGTTGCTGTTTACCGATGCTGCGCCGAAGGGCTCTGTCCGATCATCGATTCATGAACAGCGCATGTATTTATTATGGAATTGATAATGGACTGATAATAGTCGTACGTGGCATCATCGAGTGATGTGTGCCGGACTGGCACGCTACGCAATGCGCCAGCCAACATCCTCCTCTTTCCCTGCGTTTGGCTCGCATGCCAACTGTTGGCAGCATAACCATACCGGGACCAACTTCGAAGTTTTGGAAGGGCCAAAGGAATCAAAGAGGAGGCGAAGAAGGTGGAGGACGACCTACCTGCTGCAGGACCTAATACGTGGTCTGTGGACGGGTGGGAGGAGGTGGCCTCCCCGTCTATGGCTCCGTTTCTCTTTTGGCCTTTCGCTTCTTCTTCTTCTTCTCCAACAGTCGTCATCATGCAGCTCTTTCAACCATGACCATTTAAAGTCATATTCTGTGCCCAGCTCTCTCTCCGAGCGTAGAGCACCCACTCTATACCTGCGAGCGCGCATCTTTTTTCTTTCTCTTATTCATTCCGTGTTTCTTTCTTTCTCCCTTTCGTTTCTTTTTATTATCATCCCTTCGCCCATATTTTATTCGATTCTTTTCCCTTTTGGTTGGGGGTGAAGGAAGCGCATTGGGTTCCGTAGCTCTACCTGCTTCGCTCTAAATGCAGCGCCGTGTGTTTTCAATAATGGGCCTCTGACCACCGCCGCCCTTGATGATGGACTGCGCAAAGCCCACAGAAGAGAGAGATAATGATGATCCAGCACCCAACAGCGGCAGTCCCCCCTCTTTCCATTTTTGTTCCAGACGCTACTACTATACTTTCTTCTTATCTCGGACCATGTGGGGACCTGCTGGATCGTATTAGCAACTGCTGCCGATGATGCCACACACATCGCACTTTAATTATGCGCAACTCGATCGCTTGTCCGGTTGCGCTAAAATCGTTAAAATATAAATATAAAAAAAACAACACCAGTGTTAAGTGCGGTAGGTGGCCTCTATTAGCCCCGGCATTATCAGTTATTATTATATAAAAAGAGGCGACGACCTATTAGCCTACACATACAGAGTCTCTAAATAAAGTGCTCGGCTGAGCGTTTTTTTTCTTTTCGGTTCGCATTTCGGCCACCCGATCCGTCATTATCGCCGTAGAGAGAGAAAGAGAGAGAGACGAACTGTGGCCAAACGCGCAGGCTGCTTTGAAATGAAAGTCACGTACGAAGGACAACGCAGACGTTGGCTAATAGTTGCGCTGGAACGGAGAAAGAGCCGGACCACGAGTTCTCCTCCCGACCGAGTCGCAAGTCAAAAAGGAAGAAGTTGCCCCTTAGGGCGCTTTTTTTTTTCTTGTATATGTTGCGCTTCGTCTACTGGTATAGATAGAAAAAGTCTTGTGTTGTTGTTTCTTCTTCGTCTATGCTTTCTCAACTCTTGTACTATTCCTCCGAGGCTCCATCATTCTCCTTTTTCTTCTCCGCTTCTTTTCCTTCGCTTATCTTTTCTTCCTTCTTATTCGGTTCGCCTACATATATAGGTTCCTAACCCACAGTTTATATACGACGTCCCTGGGCCGTGCGGCTTCTCTCTCTCTTTCCCTGTCGAGAGTATAGACGTCCAGGCCCCTCCCCGTAGGCGCTAAAGGAAATATAAATACAAAAACCGGGACGACGACGGAATGGAAGAGAAGAGAGGAGGAATAAACGAAAAGACGAAAGGGGAGAGAAAGAAGAGGAAAAAAGAAAAAAAGTGGAGCCGAGTCGATTCGAGTCAGTTCAGTTCAGTTGCAACCGCGGTCCTCGTCGGATCAACAGCTAAAAGCGCGCGCTTCACCGCAACTCCGCACAGAAATTCGTTTGAATAAAAAAGAGGAAAAGGAGTTTTTGCGCTTCGACGCCCCAATTTTTTTGTGTGGAAAAAATTCGATTACGTGATTCCGCTTGCTGTTGAGGATATTTCGCGCTCCAGTGCTGGTGTCATCTCCTTTCCAAATTTTTGTTTGAATAACGCCGGGATATTCGCAGCCGTGACTTGCGCGCGCGCGCGCAGAATTTTATTTATTTTCTTTTTCTCTCCGTTTCGAAAGTAGCCAAACCCACGCGTGTGTCACACGGGCGATACGATCGTCCAAATATGGTGCTCTTCTCCGTTCTTCTCATCTCGGCCACGATTCGCTAGTTTCGTTTAGTTGAGCGCTGGAACACGTTCGATCACTCGTCCCGCATTCTGTCTCCCCGTGTTGTCAATCGAGAGACGGACCCGTCCGGTGAATCTCCCTGATTATTTTCCCGACACCAGAGTTTTCCTTTTGTTGGTTTTTTTTTCCACTTCGTCGTCGCTCAAGTTTCTTCGCCAAATCATCGAAAATGACGGATCTAAGGCCCGTGTTTTGGCTGTTGCTGGCCGTCACATTCTCCTGCTCCGCCGTGTTGGCTTTCAACGTGGACATCCCCAGTGCGCTAACTCATCGCGGACCAGCCGGATCCTATTTCGGATTCAGTGTTGACTTGCACAAGGATCGAGGAGTCAACTGGTGAGCTGATTTTTTCTTTTCTTTTTTGTTTTCTTTCCTTTTCTCTCATTTTAGCTGGGCGTTGTCTGTGAGCAAGCGCAATCATTTAGACTGCGAGCGCAATTGAATAGGGCAATAAAAGTTGTAGGGTCACGTTTCTTTCTTCTACGGCATTAGACTAAATCGTACGCCATCCTACAAGTCGACTAGATCACGAACTTGATGATAGTCTATACATAAGAGAGCAACAGATTTTCGGCCCGCCCTGGCCGCCGACGTCTCGCATCGCCGAGTTCTCGTACTTTGCCCGGGCGTCCATTAAAGGCAAGGAAAAAAAGACGATCTATATATGGGAAAAGTAGTTCGTAGTGTAGTGTAGTGTATTTCTTTTTTCTCCATTCGTCCAGTTTTTTGGCTCGTAACTCGTCTGTCTGACGAGGGAGTAAGCGTTGAGCGATGCCGGCCGTACGGAGCGCGCGCGACGCGAACGCGGCGAAAGGGAAAATACGAGAGAAAGAGGTCGACAACGAGCCGAGCCAAAAAAGGGACAGTAAGGACAAGGCCGTGTAGAGTGACGAGAGAGTTAGCACTTGAGAGTCGGCAAATGTTCCTCGAGTCGACGAAGCAAATGCAAAGTAGAAAGGAGACCAAGAGCGAGCGAGAAAGAGAGAGAGTTTCAATGAAGCGAAACAGGGCCAGAGACAGCAGCAGACGGGCCGAGTGAAGTGACGCACGCACGGCCTTTTTTTTATTTTTTCTCTGCTATATACGTCGGAGGGGCTACTTTCCATCGTCGTTTGTCTCTTTCGAGGTTCTTCTTCGTCTTCGCTTTGCAGTTTCTTCCTCTCACACCATTGCATTTGCCCGTCTTCCGTTAGCAGCAGTTCCGTTCTAGTCAGTCATTTCTCCCTCAGTCGCCCTTGCGCTCCCACCACTCTATCTCATCTACTGTTTTATAAATAACTCGCAGCCAAGTTCAAACTGCTTTCCTCCTTCTGTTTTTTTCTTTTTCGTTTTATTTTTTCTTCTTCTTCTTTTTCAACGACTTGTTTCTTGAGTCGAAGCCAGAAAACTTGCTGCTGTTGCCGCCGCGCCTTCGCGCACCAGGCAGCTCCTCTGTACGTACCAAGTCGGAATGAAATGGAATATGAATATAGAAAAGCCAAAAGAAAACGCACAAAACGTACATGAGAATCCGATGGAATGAAAAAGAAGAAAAAAAGAACTGGTGGCGCGGTGCATGTGGGACTGATTGAATTCCCACGCGCAGCACCAACGTGGCCGTCGTACAATGTTTTTTTTCTTGTAAAAGAATAAGCGGCACACAAGGGACTTGCTGGGAGACGTCAGAAAAGCCAAAAGAAACTTCCGTGATCCACTCACGCTCAGGCTATATGCGGTTGGCCAGGTTACCAGCAGAGAGTTTCCTGTTTGTTACTCACCTTCGTAAAATAACTACTACTGTAGATAGTACATTTTAGACGCTATTACGTGTGTTTTTTTTCAGATTCATCTATTACGGATGCTATTAAGAGTGCCAGCTACCGAAAGCTAATGAATGTCGTGTAGATAATTATTAACAGCCATTATTTCAATTTCATATTTCCTGTCGGTTTGAGGAAGATGTTTTCATTATCCGATTGAAACGTTATTCCGCGTTATTCGGCTGGCTTTTGTTGTTAAAGTGCGAAAACCGTACTAGCAGCAGTCCAAAGGGGAAGAAATGGGTAGAGAGTCAAAGGTTAAAGCGTCTCCTCTGCCAGATGTTTCCCACGTTCGAATATTGCACGTCTACATCTACTCCAGAATATACTTTGTGTATCTATAGTCAAAAATGGGACTTGAGGGAATAAATAGGGGGAGAAAAACACAGGGTCTCTGGTCATCAGATGGCCCAGCAGCAGTCGATGCTTTTTTGCCTTTGAGAAGTAGCCAGTGTCAAGGAGAGCATCGGCGATATGGCGAAACCTGTTTGAAAACCGATACGACGATGGGTCTCTCTGGTCATTGTGTCTCCTCTTTCTCGTCTCCCCCGTTTCTGTTTTCAAATGTGTTTTTATGTTCGACGACGCCGACGGGGCGATATATTTCTTTGCCTTGTCGTCTCTTTCTCTCTGATAGCGTGCTGCGCGTATTTTTATTGCATATTGCCCGTATTGGCTCCGACTTCGAAGAGCCGCCATAGACTACTATCAGTCGCTTATTATATTAAGGGGTCGTCAAGTCGTCAACCGTTTGACAGCCCGTCCGTTCAAGTCGCAAACCGGGCGACAAGAAGAGAGAGAGAGCCCGGTTACAGCCCACTGCTGCTGCTCCTGCGTGCCATTCTATCTCTAGATGGTTGACGCCTCTCGGGTATTCCTACCGTTACATCTGCTTTTCTTCGTGATGGGAAAGACGAAAAATTCCTCCCCCTATCTCGTCTGCCTAGAAACAATTCCCTTATTTTCTTTCTTTGCTGATAAGACATCTAACGTTAACATAACATTAGTGTGACGACGCTCCGACGGTTAATTAGGTAGTGGAAAAGCCTGCGTCATCGTCTTTTCTTCTTCCTTATTCGATGTCATTGTCGAAACTTTCTTCTTTTCTCCGAATCGAAAAAAGAGGGAATTGACCGAAACTGGCAGCTGGGCGCTGAAATTGATTATTTGGTCCAGATGATGGGGCTGCCAACGTTTTTCTTGGAGGGTTTAGCACGGATGTGATGTTGACTCTCGTGGGAGCCGATTCACCTCGGCCTCTTTTTCTTTTAAATTTTCATCTTCTTGACCCCCTTTTCCCTCTATTTATACCAATATATACATACTCTAGCTATCTCTGATTCTCCTATCAGTTGCTAGCTCCCTCCTTCCAGCACTCACCACAGTCCACTTGATAGACCTAATTCACTTGGGCATAGTCAAGTGGCCCATAGGCCGTCTCTTTGTGTATACACACATTTTCCCCGAGAAAAAGAAAAAAACTCTCCAGCTCAAGGCGGTCGGATGATAATGAACAACAGGTGGCTGGGACCGAAGAAGAAGCGATGGAGCGTCTTCCATTCTTCCAAACTGGAGGCTATTTATCTGAGAAAAAAAAACCAATCTACCTCGTCCACTATACCCAAGTCGATGAGCTTCCATAATTGTTATACTATGTAGCGTGTTTTGTCAAATCTCGTTCCGACGGGTTCGTGTGCTCCTACACCGTCTTCGCGCGCCTACCACGGTCCACTCCCAAATTCCCGCCTACGACGGACATGATGGGTCGGCTCTGGGCGTTGTCCTTGTCGATAACTCGATTTCATTTCATCACGTCCCAAGGTGTGGCCCCCGTTTCAAAAGAAAACGAACCGAAAATGGAGGACAATTTGTTTTGATTGCACCGAGCGCGCGCGCGCGCCTGAGAGCCGACGCCACCCCAAAGAACAACAATCGAAAGACGACGAAGAAGAAGAAGGACGTAAAAGGAGTATGTACCAAGTGAATCGTCGCGCTGATCCCTTCTCTCCTTAAATAGAAAGACAGAGGCTACTTACTTCCTTGCCACGCGGCCAAAAACGGAGCTAGAAAATGATTCCACTGACAAAACACACAAAACGCAGAGGCGATGGCGCGGCACTGTTGTGTCGGCTCAACTCGTCCGTAGGGCTCCAATGGCGGTCTAACTTTTGAACACAACGGACACAAAAAAAATCAACGACACGGAAAACTATAGGAAAGAAGCGGCGGTGGGCTCCGCGATGTGGATCGAATATCAAAGAGGCTTCCCAGCGTCCGTCCGTTTTTTCTTTTTCCTTCTTATTCCAAGAGTCTCCCTTAACAGCACCCATCTCTCTATGGGCTCCTCATCTCGCCTGTCCATCTATCGCGTCGCCTCGCCTCCATCCCCTCCCATAGCTCCACGTCTCCGCACGAACGCCGCCGCCTTTCCCTCATTTTGTCATTTATAAATGACAGAGGCCTCGTCGACTGCTGTGGTCTTAGAAATTCTAAACGCATCATTGACATTGTCGTCCGACTCCAAAGAGAGAGAGAAAAAGACAAAGAAAACATTCCATTGATTATATAGACTTAAAGCCAATCTCGCTTTCTGTGGTCCGTCATTTCCAACAGTTTCGGGACAAAACGATTGTCGAGACGGGCGTAGTTTGCTGCAACACGCTAGCACCTAATGGAAGCTCCGACTGCAGACTACAGAGTCTGCACACAAAACACAATTAGACACAAATGTGTGGGTGTCGAGGCGGGCGGACGGGCGGAGCGCGACAAACGACTTGGCGGGCGCGTCGCGCACCGCCGGCCTCTGGTTGTTGTTTTTTTTTCTCTTTTTCTCTCTCTCTCCCGGCCGCTCATCATCTACTTCTAATGACTTGGCGGTCGCCAGCTAGTGCATCACGCAGCTCTACATGCGGCTATTCACTCTGATGGCGTCGATCTACACACGAAAATGCCCGTCTCTCCGTGATGGACCAAATTCCTATTTTTACCTCGTTTTACAACAAGATTGAACTGGTTTCGGCGACAGTTAGGGAAGACGATGCTGCAACGGGCGTGGGAATGAAGCGTCAAAATGAGAGAGAGAGAGTCTTCTGGGCAACAGAGAAATTCCCATTAAGTTTCGAGAGAGCTGCCGTCTTTTATCGTCCTAGACAAATGGAGTTTGTGTTAGACGCCCATCTTTTCCAGCCGACGATTCCCTCAAGTGGCCAAAACTCACTTCTGGAACCGCATAATTCAGTGATTCACCCATCGATTCGACGACTTCCATCATCGCCTACGACTCTTTTTCTTCTTCGGCGCTTCGTCTTGTGATTCATCATCATCACCTCCAGACAACACCAGCACAGACTCGTTATCCCTCGCAGCTTTTATTCTTAGAGCCGATAGGAAGACGCCAAACAGCTTGCAGCCACATGCTGTATTATCCTCCTCAGGGCTATTTTCATCTCCAATCGTTTTTTTTCTTTTCATTTCAAAACATTCATTTCAAAACTTTGTATGAAACGATCGGGCAGTCCCTGGAGGCGATGTTGTCTCTGGTGTTGTATGGCCGGAAAAAAAAAGTGGAATTTGTGTCCGTGTTGGACTTTGGCTTGTCCATATTCGTCTGTTGTAGACGTGGCAACTCGGTCGTTGTTGTACACGACCACTTGACCAGGTGTTGGGGCCACCACCACGTGAATAGACTTAACGGCCGAACGCAGCGTGGGACACGGTTACACGACACCTGAACTCTGACAGTTCAGCCTCCTCCGGGTCCGGCCGTCGTCGTTGTTCTCTTCCCTTCAACTTATCTGATGTTGTTGGTTCTGTCTGTGCATGTTTTGCATAAATAAACGATCGTCGTCCTCGTCGGGGACGCGGACCAGATGAACCGAGATGAAGGCGCTGATGAAGAGAAAGCCCCGTGTGTCTTCTCTCATTTGCTGGCCCAGTTCTCTCCTTATCATTACTCGCATCGTTTCGATCATGTCCGTCCGATTTCGTTTCTCTTTTTGATTGGGCCAACAGAGAACGAGGTCCGCTTTTGATGGCCAGATAAAGAGTTGAAGGGCGTGTCAAGAGATGGACAGCATCTCTCTCCGTGTGATATTTATCACGCAGACAATCTATTTGACTATTCCACCCCTCCAGGACTCTACTTGATGTCTCTGACGTATTGCCCGGCTACACAATAGACTAGACGGCCCATATAGACGCTATTCCGTTTTGTTTTTCAATCACGTTTGCCTTGATGTTTTGATATCATCTCGTCGGTTCCGCACGATTGCTCCGTTTAATTCAAACAGTCGTCGTCGCCGTGAGAACATTCCGGGCAGAGAGATGAGATGCTGCGGTCGGCGATAGGAACTCGACAGAGTTTGTTCGAATTCAGATTGAGCGCAACACTATTTACAATCCGAAACGTCTTGAGATATCTCCAGTCCAGTCGACTTCCTACGCCGTCGATACAGATTATGGATGAACATTTCTTAAGGGTACAGATGTATAGGGGACGGGCCAAGGCTATATAGACGGTCAGTGGACTGTAAAGTTCGCTCTTGATGTCATCTGGACGAGAAAAACAACCGGCTGCCGGCACCATTCTCGGCTCTTATATTGATATAGACCCGGGCAACTGTGTGATTTCCGCAGCGCCCATCACGACTCGTCTGTGGAATTTTCATTTTGAAAAGCCGCCGACCATGTGGGAAAGGAAATTCCGCGCGTACCAAGACGCAAAACTATCTTGTGACCGCGATGATTATCACCCGCAATCTAGTCCCCGATTTCCTCATCCACGACAATACAATAAGACTCGACGTAATCAACCCCAACATCAGTTTATTATGAACATTGCGAGGCTTTTGTCGGCGCCCAATTCTATTGTTTTTCTTTTTGCTGGTCGCCTTAACGCGACGCGATCTCGTTTTCTTTATACCCGACGGCCACGCATACCAGTGATAGGTGAAAGAGCCGTCCAAAACTCAAATGATTTTCGCGTGTTGATTTTTGACGACCGAGGCCGTTATTCAGATTATCTCCGGACACGGAACAAATTTTCGACCCTTCCGAGACTATTGAGATGCAGGATGATTGCCGCACAACCGTAACGTCTAGCCCTATAATATACAGTATAATCCGACGCGTAGCCTACTATAGTCGGGCTTTAATGGATGTAGCCCTTTGGATGTAATGCTATAGTCGATGCGGTCCATCAGCACGCTATTCTCAATATATATATATACAAGAGATACCATAGATGGCGGCCTCTATTTACACTTGACTCGGAGCTCGTCTCATTCCGATCCAATGATTCGCCACGCCCACCGTGGCATCGGATGGCAGAAGGCAGTGTAGAGTACAGGGCCCCATAGGGCGAATGTAACGATAATGAATGACCGAAGCGCAACGTCATTACGGACGACGCGGTATAGAACGCACTGCGAGAGGTAAAGTCCATGTAGGGAGAGAAGAAGACGAAGGTTTTGGAATATAGAAGACGATAGAGACGGATCGACAAAATGGATAGAAAGAGAACGCCTTATTCATCGCTTATAGCTTAGCTAACATATAAGGCTTTAAAAAAAAAGTGGCGTCAAGGTTGGTTGACGTCATTGTGACCGCCGCCCGACGCCGCCGCCGCCACCACCGACGATTTTTTAGCTTCCGGCGGTATATTGCCGCTCTTTTTTTTTCTCTTCTCTCGTGATGCCGTAACTTAGCTTATTATTGTAGTGGTACTACTTGTATAGTGCCCATATATATACACCGCTAGCTGCGGTGACTAAGTTTTTTCTCACTCTTGGTTTTCACATTGTTTGGTTTCTTGTTCCGTCATTCACTTGACGGGCCACTTGGCTTACATAACATCGACAATGAAAGTCTGCCTATCTAGTGATCAACAAATATTGACGGAGACATGTAATTATTTCATTGTTATTCTATTTTTTATTTTATTTTTTCAAAAAAATAGGTTGTTGGTTGGAGCTCCGACGGCGCAAACGGAACAGCCAGGCGTCGTGAGAGGTGGATCCGTCTTCCGGTGCAGCACCGAAGTACCCGACCAGTGCCAAACCATCCCTTTCGATGTTACAGGTATATACTATACTACACGGCGCATAAATTTAATTGCCACTCGCTCTACCAGTGTTGCCGATGACCCGATAACGACGCCATTCCACATTTTTCTGCTTTTGAGGTTTTTCGCGTAGATTTCAGCAGCGTGCCTTAGAGAAGAGAAGCGGGCAATGTCGTGACTCTCGGGTACAATTGAGTGAAGGACATTATTCAGCTTTCTAGCTTGTTTATATTGAGGTCAATGCGCTCGACAGTCTACGACAAGACCACACGCGCGTGCATCGCTCTAATCTATTGAATAGTAAAGCGGGCTTTTTAAAAGAGCAAACCACCTCACCGGTAGACACGGTAAATGTCCGATAAAATGCTGCTGCTGCATTCAAATGGACCACCGCATCACTCTGGGCGCGCGCACGATCGTAGAAAGTCGTTTTCCTTGTTCCACTGGGCGACGGTGAGTCACCCCCGTTCCGAAGGTGACACGGTTTTTAGAAAGCTGTATATATACAACTTATATATTTCTCGTTGTCATTTGGCTCTGCTGGGTGATTAGCGGACCGAAACTTTTGTCGGTCGTCATCGCTTAAGCTCCAGACCGTTGATTGGGTCTCTGCGTTTCCGCATATTTCGTCGCGGATATACAGTGATGGGGGGAAAAAGAGCACTCTGCCCTGTTTGCGCATTCTGGGAGCCCCATCTGATTTCCATGTCCTTCCGCCTCCACCCTCTCTAGTCCAGCCGATCTAGTGGCACGTCCTTGTCGGTCATTTATTCTCAATGTTGTTTTCTCTCTTTCTCTGTTGTCTGACTGGGATTTCCCTTCCCCAATTGATATTCACCCCGTAAATTCGATCGGGTTGGTCGGCCATTCGCTCCCCAAAATCTGTCGCGTGCGTCATACTGATCCTATATAATTTGTTATTCATTTTCGTGGCTATTGTATTGAGAAAAAAGTATACAACGACGGTATTGTCTCCTTCTTTCTTCAAAGGTAACAACAACGCGTCGGGTCAGCAAATTGACCAGAAATCCGAGCAGTGGTTTGGCGCTACTGTTCGCAGTGCCGGCCCTAACGGCCCCGTTCTGGTGAGTCCAATTTTCTCTCTAACCACGTCATTCCAGTGTATTTATTATATCGTCACTTATTTTGCACGACAGGCTTGCGCCCCTCGTTACGTCTGGTTTTCAAACAGCTACAAGCGTCGCGAACCAGTCGGTACCTGCTTCGTCGCCCGTGAATCGTTCCGCGAATTCTCCGAATATTCGCCATGCAGAACCTGTAAGTGTTGCAATTCGTTATTGCGCCCGCATAGTTGTGGCAGACGGCCTTTGAGGAAAGATAGTGTCTAGTCATCAAAGGGACAGTGTGCTGTAGAAACTGGCGTCCTGTGGACGAGAGAGACGCCCGCCCGATCGGGGCTATTTCCGGAGCCCAAGCGAAAGCCGCTATTTTCAACGACGGTTCACGTCGGTTGCTAGTCGCTAAGCTACCTATAAGGCTTGCTAAGCTGGCCATCCGTCTTGGATGACACAAGACTGTGGCCTAATACCGGAAACGGCCTCCGCAAAGCCGGGCTTACGTGTCTGATGCCCTTGGCCGATGAACAAATAAGAAGAAGACCCCAAGAAGAACACGCAGACTATAAAGTGGATGATTATGAGTTTTCTTTTTTAGAAACTGATGATTGACTCGATGAAATATCAACCTCTAATCCGTCACGAATCGCAGTATCGATCGTGTGCGTCTACTAATGATAACTTTCTTTTTTGTTTCTGTGTCATGCAGCCCATTGGGGTTACCATCGTCAGGGTTCGTGCCAAGCCGGCCTGGGTGCTTCCATTACGCCGGTACAGTATATAAACAACGTATTTATATGTCTAATTCTTAAAAGCCGATTTTATATAAAAAAGGAAAAAAACTCTTTTCGGTGTTGATGTCTGATTGAACGATCATTCAATGTACTTTGCATTCGTCCATTTCGTCAATGTCTCGATGGCAATCCATCTCTCAGTTCGTCCCTATTCTCTCTGTTGAAATACTTGAAAACAATGGTGAAAAACACCTGCGAGAAGAAGACAATAGCCCTAGAGAGAAAACGAGACACGGAATTGAAGAATTGTTGTTTTTCCTTTTTTTGGGTTGGGGGACTCGTCTCTCTTTCGGCGTACTGCCTCTTCCGTTTCTTTGAGTCTTTTGACTGAATATTTGATTGATTCCTTCTTTGCATCACAGTCGACATTGTCTTTGTTGTGTTTTTCCGAGTTGTTCGTGAGGCTGCATCTGATAAAAGGCCTTTTGCCTTGTTGTATAGCACGACGGGCTTCTGTCGCTTTTGATGTGTTGTCGCCGACATCGCTGCGTTGTTTTATCCGTCCGTCGCTATGGTTTATTGATGTTTTCCACTTTGGCTGTTTATATACAGGATGGTCTGCGGGTGTTCATCGGCGCCGTCGGCAGCTGGTACTGGCAGGGTAAGAACAACATTCCATCTCTCTCCTTCACTTCTCCCTAGTTCCTCGTATCACTCTCCTCAATCTACCCTTACATGTCGGCACCCATCTTTCCCCAACAATCACACAGTCCGACGTCTTAGCACTAAGTAGATGAACTATGTAGTGGTGTACATATATACTATAGGCTATCCCTTAGGTGTGTATAAGCAGGTAAAGTATTTCGGTGTTTGCCAGTCTAGAATTAGCGGAAATGGCGAAATGACGACGCATCGCGGGCGACGTCATCCGGTCGCCTGTTTACCCAGTAAAATAAAATATTGACACTGTGCCATCATAGGCTAATAGTACGATGATGGAATCACGAATTATTAAATGTCCCTCCTCCACTTCCCTGTGATATATATTCCTACCGTATTTTATCTTATCACTTATATTTTTAAGTGCTGATGGCCTGAATTGGATTGCACCACTCACCCAAACAAGTCCATTCCCTCCTGGTTCCCATCTTGACATATTTCTGGCCGGATATTTATAGTGTCCCGATATGTACCCGCCGGAAATCCACCACCTCCTTGTCCATCCCGAAAAAAACAACATTAGCCTTAGCCTAATACCACTTGCCCTTTACACACAATAAAACTACCCCGTTGCAGCCAAACGATGCCCGTTAATATGAGCGGGCCGGGTGAATTGCTGACCTGAACCTTTAAAAATGAAACCAATGCACCTCTGTTTGTGAACTTAAACATCACCGTCCGTGTATCGTCACACAGGTCAGCTGTACTCGATCAATACCACAAATCCGGCCGTCAGATCACCTGTCTTTCGTACATTTGTCACAGGTAAAAAGACTCAAGTCAACTCGACCCAAAACAAAAACAAAAAAAAAAACAACAAACGTATGTTGAATCATACATAACATGAATCCTATAAACCTCCCATCCAAGATCCAACAACCAAAAAACAGCAACTCAACACGAACGACATTTACTAAATTAACATCTACATCCGCTGCAATTATTACTATGCTCTACCTGGCTGTTGCGTCATTTTACCTGGTTCCTTTTCGCAACAAAACCCAATTTAGAAAACAAAAATTACTCTGCTCCTGGTGATGTTCTTAGACTCATATATCCTGGTATATATGTTGACTGACTGCCTAATCTAATTGCTATGGCCTGCGTGCTACTCACCTATTATTTTTTTAGACCCTACCGTGCCATCTACCAACCCATCCAAGTGTTGGTGTCCCGGTCCTCCATTTCTACCCCAAATGTTTCTTATTGGTGTGCGATCTTGCATCGATCCTTACGGCATCCGAATGAGTTAACTGATGCACTCTGATTCATTTCCCAACTGAAAACAAATTTCATCTCTTGGACAATTTGTCATGATTGCTGATTTGATATTCTCTGGTGGGCACACAACATCCGCCGCAAGCAAAATGTGGCCCCGTGAGTGATGTCGAGATGTTGTTCAGTTGAATTCGTACCGGTAATCGGCCGTTTGTTGCCGTCATCAGTTTGTGAGACGCATCGGTGAGAATCTCATTCGGATGCGCGTCGTCTGCTGTCTGGACGGCAGCGCGTGACTTTGTCCGTTCGGATCTGGCAGTCTGGCTTCACATATATCCAATGGTTCTCTAATTGGTCTGACATGGTGATGTGTTTTCTTTCCCAATATCGACGTTGCTGTTGGTCTGCTAAATCCCGGCTCAACCTTTAGCCCTCTACCCACATTATGCCACCCATATTATGATATTGGCTTAACAAATGCGGTTCATGCTGGTCTAACTTGGACTCTTGCCCAGCGTGCCACTGATGGGTTTGCTCCGATAACAGGCATACAAAAAGGCTAGAATCGACGGCCGATATTATTTATTGCCTAATTGTCAAATAACCCGGTGCTGGTGTGGCTCTCTGTAACACTCCCCCCTGAAAACTCTAACGCCATCTGTATAAATTCACCCCTCAACTTATAGCTTTATGTACCTGTTTAGCCGTATACATATATACCTCAGTTGTATACATTGGGAAGTGTTTTATATATTTACGTATGTGGTTCTATAGTCGTTATTGACTCGCTATCCGGGTTCACGTCTCGCTTATTCTGGTACAGTATCTTCATCTTTCGGATGCTTTCCCCGTATCCCTCCTCATCACCCCTTGAGACGGGCTTTTTCAAATTTGGGAAACTGCAAACACGTTTCCAGCAATATGTTGGATCCCCAATTTCCTAATACCCCATTTCCTGTTCGTATTGATTGTCTTCCTACATAGCCAAATAACTGACCAACGGTAAAAAAAAAAAAGCTTAGTATGTCTTTCAGGGTTGTTTTGACCCACCGGTACTCAAACGAAATGGCATATTTAACTTCTTGGGCCTCTCTTATTCTTCTACATAGTTTCTATTCTGTCTACAGTTATATCGGCCCATTTACCGATATGATTTGCCTATTACTTTCTATCTCTTCGCTGGTTACCGCTTTGGATATGGTCGTCGACTTCTATTAGCCTATTTGTATACCATCGTGTTCAAATCGAAATGATTGACGAGACACTAACGCTCTCCGTTTGATTCTCTTCCGCGCCTCTTCTCCTTTCCGTCGGATCGGCCAAACAGGACAACTCTTCTCTCAAGGACTCTTTTCACGATTGGACGTCCTGTCGACCACTGAAGGATCGGCGGCGGAGGACGACAGCTACCTAGGCTATTCATCCGCTGTTGGAGACTTGGACGATGATGGCCGAGCAGATGTGGCCGTCGGAATGCCCCGTGGGGCCAATCTCACCGGAAAGGTCGGATTCCGTCAGTTTTCGCGTTTATTCTCGGTTAATAACTGTCTACGTTTACAGGTCGTCATGTTTACGTCCAACTTGACTAATATTGGCAACATCACTGGCCAGCAGCTGGGCGCTTACTTTGGTTATTGCGTGGCTATCGCCGATTTGAACAACGACGGTTTGCAAGACGTTATCGTCGGTGCTCCGCTTTACACCAACTACGCCAACACGGAAGGCAAATACGAAACGGGCCGAGTTCACGTCTTTTATCAAAGCGCTCGTCTGCGCAACTCGTTCCGGCGTAGCGACGTCCTCGATGGTGGCGAAGTGTCCAAAGCCAGATTCGGATTGGCCGTTTCCTCTTTGGGCGACATCAATTTGGATGGATTCAACGACATTGCCGTCGGAGCGCCTTATGACGGACCAAGCGAAAAAGGCGCCGTCTACATCTTCCACGGTTCCAGCAAAGGCGTCCGGACAAAAGCCTCTCAGGTATTAATAATTAAAATGTTTATTATATCTAAAATACTATTTAACTATGTTGAAAATCAGGTGGTGTACGCTGAAGAAGTTTCGTCCGAACTGAGCACATTCGGCTTCTCACTGGCCGGCGGGATGGACGTCGACGGCAACGAGTATCCGGACATTATGGTCGGTGCCTACGATTCGGATCGCGTCGTCTACATGCGATCGCGTCCCGTTGTTTACCTCAACACGGTCGACATCAACTACGACGTCGAATCAAAACAGATCGATCTGGAGAACAAGAACTGTTCATTGTTCGACGGAACGGCCGTCGCCTGCGTCCCATTGACCCTCTGTTTCGAGTACAGCGGACGCGGCGTCAACAATCGCGAGGAAGTCCACGTCCAGCTGATCCTCGACTCCAAGAGTCCGAAGAATCCTCGTCTTCACTTTTTGATGGAAGAGAACAAGTCGTCGTTGAACGAGACCTACCAACTGGTCAAGGGCCAGCGCGCTTGCCGAACCTACACCGTCTATGTCCGTCCTTTGATCCGTGATAAGCTGACGCCCATTGAATCAGAAGTCCGTTACAGTTTGCGCGAATCAACAGACGCCCGGAGACGTAACCGACGTGCCCTTCCACCCGTTCTCGGTGCCGAAACACCATCCAAGACGGACGTTATCGTTATCCAGAAGAATTGCGGTCCAGACAACACTTGTATCCCCGATATGCAAGTCACCGCCAAAGCGTAAGCTTTTCATTTCAGTAATATTTAATTAATTTGAAGTTAATTTTCCATTTTTTAATAGGAACATGGACAAATACATTTTGGGCTCTGACAAGAAATTGGAAATCGAAGTGACTGTGTTGAACGCTGCCGAAGACGCTTTTGAAGCTGCCGTCTACCTGACACTTCCGGAAGAGGTGAGATTTGTCCGCGTCGACCGCGACGAGCGAGAGAGCGGACCGGGAGCTTTGTGCTCGTCTCCATCGGACGAGTCGGGCGTTCCGGTGTTGCGTTGCGAAATCGGCAATCCACTGGCCGCTTTCCGCACATCCATTTTCACCATCGTACTGCAGCCCAGTGCCCGTCTGGCTCGCGAAAACGCGGCCACGGCCATCGCTTCCGGCCTCAAAGCTAAATCCACTTTGGATTTCCTGTTGGAAGTCAACAGCACCAATCCGGAGGAGAACAGTCAACTCTTTGACAATCGGATGGAAATTTCGCTGCCCATCCGCGTCGAAACCGATCTCTCCATCAGAGGGTACAATAAATTTAAATATATGATGTTCGTCTAGACTTATCTAATTTCATCATTGACCCACAGGAAATCGGATCCGGAAGTGGTGCGCTTCAATTTGTCTGCTTTCGTCAGTACGTCATCGGGCCAGGTCAAGAGCCACGAGAACCAAGTCGGCCCTCAAGTGATCCACATTTACGAATTGGACAACCGCGGCCCGTCCGACATCCTCAAGGCGGACGTTTACATTTTGTGGCCCACTAAGACGCTTTCGGGTAAAGATTTACTCTACTTGGTCGATCGCCCCATCGTCGACGGACCGGCCAGCTGCCAACTCATGGAGCAATTCAACCCATTAGCACTAAAGGTAACGCAATATATAAATTTCTTTTTAAATTTTTGTTTCTCATTTCATCTGTTTTCTATCAGTTGGAGAGTGAAAGACTGAGCAGTTCCTCATCAGCCAGTGTTGTCAGCGGCCAAAGAAGTAGTAGCAGCAGCTCGAGAACCAGCAGTTCAAGCTCTTCTAGCAGCTCTTCTTCTTCATCCAGCAGCGGCGGTGGTGGTTACAGCTCTTCTTCCTCATCTTCGGTCCAAAGAAGCGGAAGTATCAGCGGAAGCAGTAGCAGCGGTAGCGTTGGAAGCGAAACCTCCGGCAAATGGAGCAAAACCACGACCAGCGGGACCGGTGGCAACGTCAACGCCATCTCTTCGTCATCATCGTCATCAGTGGGCGATGGTGGCAAAACCACCTCGACTTCGTCTTGGAACCGGACGTCGACGGTGACTCACTACAAGCCGGATGGCACAGTCGAGTCCAGCGTCAGCACTCACAGCGGCGGTCCCGGCCAATTCGACGAAGATGAGGAATACGACGACTACACCGACGAGGAAGATTTGACTCAAACCAATACCCAACAACATCTCCCGGGACATCACACCAGACGGGTGCGGCAAGTCCTGTCTGACGGCAGTGCACTCTCTCGCCATCATCGTGGAAATGTAAACCGGATCCGCAGTCGACGACAAAATGCCGGTGGTGTTAAGAGCCGTTCCAAGGAATTAGAAAGAGAATTGAACTGCGGAGCGACTCAGTGTACCGTCATCAAATGCTCAGCTGGTCCCATTACCAGCAATAACCACGTTGTGTTCAAATTGCGCGCCAGAATATGGGCGCAAACCATCTCCGAGGTACGTCTGGCTAATTCAGCGGTTAGTAAATAAGAAACTGGTCTAACAATACATAATCCCCTTAGATCGATTGGGAGGATCTGGTGATCTCATCTAAAATGGTCGTCGATATCAGCGAACTGCCGTACGGAGTGGATCCCGGCTATATGCCTCTGCGCAGCGCCACTGTGACTACCACTTTGGACCAGTTGGACAGAGAACGCGAAGCCAAAGCCATACCTTGGTGGATCATCGTTCTGGCCGCTGTTGCCGGTGTCTTGCTCCTTCTCCTCCTCATCTTCGTACTCTGGAAGGTAAAGTTATCCTCAATCCTGTTATGCACCTATTTGTCAAACGGTACGAACTGTACGCACGACGACAAGGGCGTGGTCTTGTCTGGATCTTGACCTTATATACGGGCGTATAGTGTAAATATCGATACTGGCGCCCATCGCAACAAATAGAACTGCCCGTTATGTGTTGAGAGAAGCCCGATGTCGTGACCACCATGACGACGATTCTTTCTTTCGAATGAGGGAAAAAGAACTGTCGTAAGTAAATCAAAAGGTCCACAATACTCTTTCATTGTTCAAAGAGTTCTTCTCTGGGCTTCCTATTAGAATATTAGGCGCTGTCGTCATAGTATAATAACGTCTATATTACAATAACATTTACCTTTTGACTGACAGTTGGGCTTCTTCAAGCGAAGTCGGCCGGAAAAGGACGAGATGGAACAGGAACCGCTCAAATCGGAGAACGGCCATTTACAGAGAGACGAAGCCCTGTGAACAACAGGCGTAGCCCATCTGATACGGCGATAGTCTACCGCTCCACATCTATATACAGCCCATATATATGTACGTACGCAGAGTTCTCCGTAAACCAACCTCGGAAGAAGTCTTACATCACAACAACTCTTTTCTCTCTTGTTACTGCAGCCTTGACTTGTCACGTGTCTTATTGACTCTGTGTCATTATTCTGTTCGTTGTTCTCGTTAAAGCCTACTTATATTTTATTGCTCCAGGCGTTCTTCAACTTGTTTGAACGCGTCGCGCGTTATATTATTATATGGCTCTATTAGGTGTCGGTTATCGTGCTTGTACAGTTAGCCTATACCGGCCGATATTAACATCATTACTGCTACCCAAATGGAAGAGTACGTTACAGCTAGGTCTACTCAGGCTACATGTATAGCTTCGTACTTCCCAAGAAGCGCGTTTTATGACAATCTGTTGGTCATTTATGGACAACACTCAAATCAAAGAATTAATCAACATTGTGCACAAAACACTTTTTATTAACAAGACAGAAAATAGATTCTGAGAGGCCTTCGTTCTTATTTAATAGATTAGCCAATAATCTGCAAATTGTACAGAAACTTACTTGCTAACGGGCGTCCCCTATAACGCCTTCTAGTTGTGAATATAATCGATTAACTCCTCCCCCCCCCATGATGTTTGACTGTGTGTTTCGATAAGGAAAGAAAGAATAATTTTACCCCACAAGTTGCCTGTCCAATCCGATTTTCTCTCTTTCCTCCGTGTTACCAATTTCATTCATAGCTCGTTTACAGAGACAGAGAAGATGCCAATTCAATTAATGATCTGACCCATCTCCGATCGCCTTGTAGCGCCGACATCCAACGTACTAGCTAGCCTAATAACAGTGGTGCCTCATCGTGATAGATTTGATCTATATTATATTATATCCATCACCAGCTCGCGGTTTCACCGCCGCCCGCCAACTATTAACGCTGCCGTTTTCTGCTCGCTCGTTCAATTGTTTCTGCATCTTCATCCTCATTATGCAAACATTCGATCGTGTCGCACTGTTGTCGCTGGGCAGATCCTGCGTTGAAATGGCCGTCGATAGACGGATGCACACTGATACAATAATTGACTAATGACTAGCCCATCATGTTGTAATCTCCCCGATGATATTTGCCAACATCGTTTGTACAAAATAACGCTGCTTAAATGATTGAATTGCCGATCTTTGAATTTGCCCATGGTTGATTTTTAATCCAGAGTTTTGAGTTGCTTTTACTGGAGGAGAAGGCGAACTGTCAGAAAAGCCCAACATTGTCCGCGACGTAAGCACCGTCGTTAGATGATGCTGAGTGCTTATGGGCCAAGGTTTATAAATTACACGAAACAAAGTGTCGCCTTCGCCTTAAACACAATTGTTGCAACTCTAACGATGTTTTTTTTTAATTATTCCCTCTCATCTTTCTAATAATTGACCAATTGGGTCTTTTGTAATTTGGTGTAATATTGGCGCCATCGACGGATTGCGTCATCTAGGACCAATGTGCACACCTGTCGGTGTGACTTCGGCGCCTGCTGATGTGTTCGTATGCCGCCTCGTGCTGTGTGTGCCTGCCGTGTGGTTCTGTGGTGTATAGCGTTTGCTCGACTCCACTGCTGTACATGTAATACTTTTGTCAACATTGTCATCACAGAGAACAATAAAAACTAACTAGTCCTCGTTACACTCTGAATTTTGATTTAACGAATATATACGACGACAGTCTACACCTTACGTAAAGTCTTACAACATAATAGGGATAGAGCGCACCCTACCTACAAAAAGCTTCATCGATTAAAATACTAGGAAGTACGTCAGCTTAGCTGTTGGCCCAATGTTGTGAGGAGCTAAGCTTGCGTCAACCTGGTAAAGAGGCCAGTCGGATGACATGCACTAGCACGTCGCAAATCCAATTTGTCTCCTGCAATGCTGTATGTGCACTAGCTCAACCTGGACTTTTTCCCCATTTTCACGCAATATGTTCCTGTTGCAAACTGATCGATAGGGCACGGGGCCGACCACATATAGGTTAATGCAGTCTACCTAGGTTTTTCTATAGGTCCCGCAAAGAAACTTGTAAAAGGCTTTAGTCGAATAGAACCCCATCTTAAGAACGCAACAATACTGTTGCCACTGTCAAAGAAAAATACATTTCAGTGCATCGTAGATAACTATAGCCCCTGTTATTTGTTTCGACGGCAGTACAATATATATGAGCGAGGCAAATTATTACGGATTTTCGTGCAACCGCACGAAGGATAACTTGTACGAAAGACCCATAGCACACAACCAACTCATAGAGGAGAGAAATAAGGAAATTGAGAAGAAATCGGATATAACGCCTTGCTCTATAGGGCTACGGTGCGTCTATAGGTTTGCCTGATAGACTACTGGGATGTATATGCCGGTTCACAGACCCAGCCTTTTTGAGAATTCTGGCCGAGTTCCGTTGCTGCTCACAACCCAACGTGACTGGCCATAAGACGACTGTTGAGTGCTGACGCGATTGAACTGCCGGCGTAGATTGCGTGCAGCACTCTGATGGGATGCCGAACAGCAGCTAGCTCAAACGATCCGAAACTATGCACACAATAGACTATCACAGGACAAATAATGGCGGCCATGCCTCTGCCGAACCAGCGTGATCCCGTTCAGACGGGTCAGAGCTAGCACGAACGAAATTTGGAACGTTAACCTATGCGACAAGAAGGCAAGAAAATGGGTTGGAGCTGTCGGTAGGATAGTCAGCATTTGAACTCATCAGCTATCGGCTAGTCGTTCTCTTTTACCGTAGCTCTTCATCTTTACAGCAGGTAACTGTCTAGCATTTTTGTCGGCCTCCTCAGATTAGCCTATTAGAAATTAGTCATTGGTTAACTGCCGCATAAATTATTTGCTGTATTGAATCGTTCGTCCACTTAAGAGTTCGTCGACACCATTCATCCGTTTTTTTCTTCGTTCCTCGTGATCCTGCGCACAACAAGTCACGGGCGGGAATTACTGCTTTTCACTCCTACGCTTTTATGCGTCAGTCGCCATCGGTCATCAGTCGTCTTCTGTCGTGTCTTCCTATCGGTATCTATATACCTATTCTGGATTTCTGAAATAAATTCGTTTTCTTTTCGTTGTTGTGTGGATTCAACCTGCAATAATTTCACGCGGACATAATTAACTCCTTATTCTAATACTCAATTTCATAACATATTACCACAGAATCAGCAGCAGACATCAGTTAAGAAAGAAATGGCCGAAGAAGTGGAATTGAGTTCGACTGTGCATCGGTTGTTTTTGGTGGCCTACTCAGTGACCGCTTGTCTGGCCATCTTCGTCAGCGTCAGTTCGGGTGTGGTGACCGACTACTGGAAGGACACCATCGACGGATGCATCCTCTACGCCGACCTCCATCAGGATAGTCAGACAAGTAACATCGCTCCTGGACACAGCCATCAGGGCAATGGCTCCTGGTCTATGACTGGCTCCGACTTGTCCGTCTGTCACTACGCGACTTTCACGCCCGTCTTTTTCATCTTTATTTGTTTGCTTTGCATCAGCTACCACATGAGGCACCTATTCTGCAAGCATTGCTGGCGGGCCGAGGAGTCTGACGTCAAGACGGATTTCTGGGAGATGATCGTTCGTTTACTAGTCGTTTTGTCGTTGTTGATGACCCTTTTGGCTCTCATTGTGGCCTGCATTCTGACGCACGGACACGATTACACGTGCAGCGGGCTACGTCGCTACGTCACATCCCAGGGCCTGACGCCCTGGCTCGGAATTTCTTCTGCGCAGATACACGAACTCTTCGAACGGCTCGATTGCGGTTTCTTTTACTCGGCTCTCGATCACGGATTGAAGATTGTCAGTGTCGATGATTTAGAGGAAGACGCCGTCGCTAAAGCTGTCGCCGCCGCTGGACATACCATCATCGATAGCAACTCCGCCCTCGAAGTAGCCATGGCAACCGGATGGTTCCAGTTTTTCTTCTGGCTCGGGCTGACTCTAGCCAATTTCTGGCTTGCCCATCGGCTCAAGGTGCAGATGCTACCGGAATCGCTGAATCTCCCCACCCTGCCCGGAATTTTCAACAAAGAATAATTTATATAACCCAGATAACAGATTTTCAACCAGCAACGTCGATTGACCTGATGCCAACCGCGCCATCCATCGATAACACGTCGGGCTAGGCACATGACAACATCAACATATAAATAACCTTGAAAACATCCATAATACCATTATTCATAATGGTGCCCGTTGCCATAGAAGCCTATTTTATCGATGACTAAATTGTCGATCATTTGTAGGCCGTCAAATAATCTATTCATTCGTCCGTTTGTTAGCCTAGTCACTCATCATCACGCCTTTTGTCATTCTTTTCTAAAGTGCTGTATTCACGTCCATATCATTATATACAGAGCATGTTTCGTTTCCTTTCATGTCTGTAATTTCACCTGCCAAACTCGACAACAGCACACATCCGCGTTATATATAGGACGAATATAAAACCATGTTTTATACGTAATGGTATGTATGGTATGGGTAGTAGTATGGGTAAACCGGTGCAATAGGTGCACATAATACAGCATATAGATGGTGGTCTCTATACACGATGCCGTATTTCATAAGCTAACGGGAAAATTGCTAACTGGTCCGTGAATTTGCTGGTAGTCAAGCATGTACTGCCTGTTATATAAAGACTTAACAATGACGTTGGTTATTATTTACAGATACCAGGTAGCGCATATACGGTAGTGAGTTGTAGTCTTTATATCTATGGCTAAAGATATATAGGCTAACACGACATGCCATGGCAACGATTCCTTTCATTGGCTGAAGGAACTTTGGTCTATGCAGTATGTATGCTATTTGCAGTAGGACGTAATCCAATAAGCCCTAGGAAGATACCACGGCCGAAAGGGGAAAACTGTAATTTGGCAGTTTTGCACAGAGTTGTCCGTTAATGGAACGAACGGAATGTGGACAAATATTATCCAAACTAACTTATAAACACCCGAGTTCTCATTCTTCGTCAGAGAGTTCACCCGAGACTGCGTGATCAATATATATATACATCAAGATATACATGGACTATAATATAATACTGCTGTAGCATACTCGGGGAAGCTTTGCATTAGGAAGGCTTCATTGTCGTCTTACGCAGGGAACTCGGGGTATTGTCTGACGTAAATTACATTTGTCAGTCGACGTTTGTCTTTCTTGAACTCTTCGTCAACAATGGCGGCTTCATATTTTTAGAACCGGTCTGAAAATTGTAAGGCCTACTATCGACCTAAATATAGGTTAGGTCCAGAAATTGACAGGTTATTGCAGAAGCCGGCACAAGCGTGCTGCACATCAACAGCATGTATTTTGAATCTACTCATGTTGACACACTTGGCGTTACACTCGAGTGCCTATATAAATTCACAGCCAAACAACTCAAATCAATGATGTATGTGGATCGTGAAATCGACATTGCCAACTACACTTCCCATGTTGCAAAGATCACACTCCCAGCAGCCGGCAGCTCGATGATGATTATTCAACCTCGTGTGCGCACAGAAAGTTGGATGAATGAAAAGCCACTTGATTCACTTGAACGCCTCATATAACACCACCACTCTCGGAAGGCCGTTATAAGTAGCGCCAACTGTATAGCAACAGAACCAAATGAAACTCACTTACAAGTGAATGTAGTATATTATAAGTAAAACTACGGTAACTATGTAAAATGTTGTAAAGTTCAAAGAAACACACCTGATGTATTTTGGATCGCAATCACGCTAACTGCTTGTCATCATGGCCACAAAACCTATGAGAACAAAGAAGAATAAGAATAACTATCATTCATCTTCATGTTCAACAAGCTACACGGTGAGCAAATCTGATTCATTTTAGAAAATATATCACGCGACATACAACCTTCAACGTCGACTTTGCCCGATCCTTCCGCATCAATTTCTTCAATCATGCCATCTAAATCTTCATCGGTCAATTTATCGTCAATGGCAGCAAGGATCTCTCTCAAAGTTTTAGTAGTAATGTATCCGTTTCCTAAAAACAACATCTTTTAAAATTTTTCTTCATTTTTTCCGATATAGTTGATGGTCTTCCGATGTATATATTTATATAGACATCCACCTTAATAAACCTACCTTCTTTGTCGTACATGCGAAAAGCTTCCCTTAGTTCGTTTTGCATAGCTTCGTCATCTTCTTCATCCAAAAAGTCGGAACATATGGCGGCAAATCCGTCAAAGTTGATCTTTCCAGTTTCTGTTGAATGTTTAACAGTATCGTTATGTACTGAGCACGGAAACCTCGTAAAAGAACCCTTACTGTCTCGATCATATTCATCAATGGTTCGCGCTAATCCTTCCTTATCAAAAGTTAGGTTCATCGTCTTCAAAACGTTTGCCACTATAGTAGTTTCGATAAGACCTTCCTTGGCGTGGTCGAACATCTGGAAGGCCTTCAACATCACTGTATTAAAAGAATTTATTACATGTATTCTTAGAGGCTTAAGCAAGATTCTTACTGTGCATTTTTTCTTCGTCGGCATCCTGGTGGTCAAGGATCGAAGACGATTACGTATGAATAGGTAGAGACGGTCAATCGACGACAGATTTTTGGCGAGGACAAAAGCAGCAGGGTTTGTGGGTACATGTCAGAAAGATTGGAAAACTGTAGATATTGGAGTCCTGCTGATATTTCTTGCTGTATATACAATACAAGCATCTAATTACCGGATTATTACGGTCTATAAAAAGACAAACGAATTATAATATTATCTATAACATGATATAAATTTCAATGCTTTTTCGTTTTAGCGGGAAGTAGCGCCGCAACGGGAACCATTACAAAGGCATTTTCATAGCAGTGGCGCGTGCAGCGACGTGATGCAGATGCACAACAATAGAACATAGAGCTAAATGAGTATTGTTCATGTTTGCCAAATGACACGCCAGCAGTTACTCGAACTGATTTGGCCCTCTGATCACTAGTCAGTAGTCACTCCGCGTAGAATGTGTAAATATAGTAGCCCACGCAGCAATACAGAGCTGCGGACTACACGCCTCCACGAACGTAAGAGTAGCCTCGAAGGCGAGTTAAGGCAGTAAATAATATCTAGCAATGTAGTCACAGGGACGACAACTGAACCTGACAGTAGCGTTGAGGAGGGCTGCAAATGAGTCTGTTGGTTGTTTATTTTTCTATCCGCTGTATTAGCTCCTTGATGCAGCGTGACTTGGCAATCGGGCATAGAGCTCTAGTCTAGTCTCAGCACATAACTAGCACAGCCTATATTTAATTTCATACGTTCATCTAGGATGTGTATTAACCAGCGACGTACAAATAAATAAATGAAGCCAAAACATGCAAGATTAAGCATTAAATCAGAAGCGTATATTCTAGCCAAATATTACGTAAATTTCATCACTGGAAATATGCTGAATTATGGAAACGTAAATGTCGTTTATTGCTATTAGTTTTGGTTAATTTGCTTACCATAGTTGAAGGCGATGGAAATGTCTTGTGCGATTTAGAATCCTTTAGTATACAGACAACAAAGTGGCCGAATTTCTTAAGCTTGAGCAAAAGTGAGCAGTTGTCCTTATGCTTACAGCTGCAGCCTCAGTAATGTGTCTCTCTCTTCTAAACAAAGGAATGAAGGTTATACGATCGTGTTCAGTAATTCTTAGAAACCATGGTTTTGGATAACTTGGAACAAAACGGGGTAACTTTGGACACCTAAAGTTCTTAGGCTTATTGAATCGCGCACTCTTCTTGTTTCATTAAATCACTTCAAGAATTTAACTACTTATATGCTTTGACATGATACTGCATTGCAAAATCAAAAAAAATTAGCTATTTTTTGCTTGGCAGTGTCCAAATAAGTTACCCAGGCTGCTGTTCAAACTTACCCAAAACGATGGTATTTACCCTAGTTAACATAAACTTGAATAATCCTAGCACGAATTCGCCTACCTTAAGATTTAAGTAGGCAAACACAGTCCTGGCTTGTACAACCGACAAAGAACACGACGATCAGGTGGACTGAAAACTACTGAGGCTGAACTGCATTCTAAACGCGCGCCAGGAGAACTGTTGCCTTCGTCATTCTCATCATATACTGCTGCCAACGATGACAATGGACTTACCACATCAGCAAAAAAGAAAAGTTTAAGCGTTGTTCATACCCTGATCTATTCATCGTGTTCCCCTTAATAGTTTTATTTTTAGTCCATACTAGGCACAGGTGGACTAATAAAACAAAGCAGAGTAAGAAAAGCCTCATTCATTTATTTGGATCGATATCGGGAAATTAGAGTCAGCGTTATACCACGTCCAGCACAAACTAAAAAAAAGGAGAGGAAGAAATTTTGTTCATTCTGTTTCCATCTGATTCAAATTATAAATGGCTTTTCATTTCATAAGAAAACTTTACGAATTCGATCAGTTATATATAAGCGCTACTATGAAGGGTGACGAAGCTATAACTTCTGATGTCTAGGTGATTAATAGTTAATAATTACTTTTACTTTTACTATATAAAACATTGAAAGTGCTTTCTTCTATAACGTAATGCATTATGGACGGACGATATCACAGTCGATACTTTTGTTTTTGGGGTTTTTTCGTTTTTAAACTGAATTCTATCTTTATTCCATATTGCAAGATTTAATAATATTAAAATATACTATTTGCTAACTTCGAGACGATACAAAAAGAAAATGTAATATACTTGTAGGTTCTTATATATAATGGAAAAATCCCGTTGCCAAATTGACCGACTCATCTATGACGGGAATAACGGTTGGGCACTGCTGAGTCGGCAAACAATGGTGGCGTCGCAGCGACCAAAGGATGGCAAGGCCATCCGCGAAACAGAAACGTCGTCAAAATGCTTGAGGTAATCATTTACTGACGACATAAAGCAACAGTGAAAGATTCTTCAGTCCTTCAATCGGAACTTCTAGCTTATTTTCGTACATTGTTTTGTTATTGTTAGCACTGCCCAGCAATGAGGGCCAGGACCACATATAGTTCTAGTAAACTTCTAGCTAGGGTAAGCGTCCATTCTTTAACTGTGCAAGAATAAGAAATACTTTTCTTTGTGAGAAAGATTTTTTTCTCGAACGCTGAAAATGCATGTATCCCCCCCCCCCCGCTAGATAGTAAATTAAAGGTTCCTCAGTATTGTTTCTATAATACGTCACAGAATTGGAAATAAACTGCTCTAATATTGCCAAAAAACACCTTCACTTGATATTCTTATACGGTTATGTGTAGCTGATGGGAAGGGCAACCTTCGGTATTATCTTAAGGGCAGTGAGGCTAACCCAATTACGTACGTGCACAGAATCAAACTATGTCAAAGTTTCATGACGTCATGCTTAATGAGTACTTAGTCATTTTCTTCGAAAAATATTACAATATTAATTGAAGTCTATGCTGTTAGGATATTACATATTCCTTTTGAATCATACAGTCTTTTGGCTATAAAGTCTGCAATCAATAGTAGATATAAAAAGTTTAAGCGTCGAGCTTATATCTGGAAGAGCTAATAGTTCATTCATTTCTTTCTAAAGTGTAAAATATTGTCAAATCAATTTTAGATTCGTCGAGATTCGTTTAAATTATATTCCCCCCAATTCCAGAATAAGGAAAGTGAAACTGAAATCTCAAAAAGTGAATCAGAAAGGGCGTGGCTCTGGTTATACCAGATATTCGCCGCTAGTCAGCAAATATTGCTGTCGACTATCTTGAATAAAATGGGTCAGACAGCAAAAGGACGGGCACGACATACCCTTCACCAAGTACTCAGTGAAGTATATAAGCCCAACTCTAGACTACCCTAAGTATCAGTTTTAGAACTAATCAACTAAAGCAACAATCAACATGAAGCTGGTAAAAAAATTCTCGGATATCATTCTTAACTTCCACTTACTGACCAATTTCGCTTTTCCCCCCATAGTTCATCGTCGCCGCTGTCTTGGCCATTGCCGCCGCTGCTCCTTCTAGCTATCCTAAGGATGCATACACTCCATCCACCTACTCCACCTACTCCAAGGATGGTTACCAGAAGCCCGTGATCACCATCACCAGCCAATCTGATGTTCGTAATCTTGATGGTAGCAGCCAATGGAGGTATGTTGTCTCTTCTTTTCGTTTCTTTTCATTTGTCTACATGAAGACATACATTAATAAATTTTAATTTTTAGCTACGCTGGATCTGACTACACCACCCGCGAAGAGTCCCAGGCCCAGAAGAAGATCGGCACCAAGGTTGTTTACTCCACTGATTCTTACGGCAAGAGCTACGCCACTGACAAGTACGAGGATGCTTACGGAAACACCAACAAGGGATCTTCTTACTGGATTTCCCCCGAAGGCCAAAAATTCACTTTGACCTGGGTTGCCGATGAAGCCGGTTTCCAGCCCAAGGGTGATCACTTGCCCGTTGCTCCCGTTCACGTCTACGAGCTTCCCGTTGCCCCCGTCCACGAATACGTTCTCCCCGTTGCCCCAGCTCTCCCCTACTCTCGTACCGGACTCGGTTACTCTAACGGTTACTCCTCGTCAACCTATTAAATTATTAATGATTATTGATTGAGCGATCCTAGGAAATGTAATAACTTCAATACGTAACCTAGTTCGCATATCTTTGTGTATAAATATACGCACATAATTATTCATCAATTCATATTTCTACTTTTGTTCTTCTTGATTGCAACTACCTTCAAGAAGAGAAACACCAAGTAACTCGGTAGGTTGGAAACTTTTTTCAATCCGAGCTTTTCAGAGCTATCCAATGAACATCGGAACTTTATTTCGAGTATATTTCGTCCTAAAGTGCTTACACTAGTCCTTCTGACTACATCCCAAATCCTCAATAACTGAATAACAGCCTCTTATATTCCTTTTATCACTTCTTAATTGTCTTAATGTGGTTTACGTATATGTTATGAAATTTAAGGCTGGAAAAGTTGGGGCCGGAATGGAATGGCAAGAGAGCCATTCCGGCAACAATTTTTGGGGGCCGGTAAAGTTGGGGCCGGAACGCTTGGGGCCGGAACGTCAGGCAATCGTAAAAAGTAAGGGAGGGTAAGGAATTCGTATGGCCATTGCGCAGGCAATTTTTTTGTTCTTATCCTTCTCCGTTTTGCTGTTATTTCCTTGAACGCTCTACTGTATACTCCTGTATACTCAGTGCCCTTACATTGGTTTCTTTACTCTTCCTTTTATGTAAGTACTATGTACGTGTACTACCGTACATCTCTTTGCCTGAGGCAACACCTTGTGCGTTCAGTGATCCAGGGCTTCAGTAGCGCTCAGCAGCTGCCGACAGCGTCCACCCGTCCAGTGGGTTAGATGTCGTTAATACTTCATGTATACTTCAAGCTAGCCACCAAATTTGTGTAGTGTCGTCTATGCCGATGTAAACTTTAACGTAACTCGACATTTAGTTTGCGTCTTGGTGCTCTTGAAAGACTAAGGTGAAAACGTGTTGTAGCTAATATACAACAACGTACGAAATATTTGCAGAAGATGTCAGCCACAACAAAATGGAGGGGTTATATGTTAGTCGGCCTCTTAGTTCTAGTGGAACTAGTGTTTGTCAGTGGCCGCGGTCAGATCGACTGGCAATCTACGTCGTTTGGGCCAAAAGAGCGTCGAAAACGACAAGGTAAGTCGTCGATTTTTATTTGGATCGATATTTTAATGCAAGTCATGTGGAGATATGGGTATCATGGGGTATTATCACTCAACAATTGGACGACGACTATTTAATTAATTGTATTATCTATATATTTGTTCAATGATTTATTTACAGATACCGCAAAGGAAAATAACGCTTTTGGTCTGCTTTCATCATTGATCCGGCCTGCCGGCCAGTCTCCCGCATCATCGGGAGCCACTCCAAAAGCTACGACCGCAAAGCCTTCTGCAATAAGTAAACCAAATAAAAAGCTTACATCAAGCTTAAGTACAGCAACAATTTCATCAAATGTAATGGACACGCCAGGTTGGTAGAAGGTTTGGATTGTTCTACTGTGCTTTCTGTGTAATTAAATAATATTTGAACATGCAGCTTAGCTAAAGCATAAAATTTGTATGGATTTTTCACAAATCTATTGTCTTCTCCAGACTAGTCTTATTCATATAATTACAGAACTTAAAGAGCTCACCTGGTCTCAGTACATCGACAGCACGTCTATGTTGTGGCTGCCACAAGACATGATTGTACCCGGATTTATTTCCGGCCGGGCTTACTATCTTGGATATGGAAACGTAATATTATTCATAAAATTAATAACCACTGATCATTTCTATGGGCCTATAAATATTTGATACAACTTTTTTCTTATTTACCGATAGCCGAACTTTGCTTATCAGTCATGTTTCACTCCACTGGGCGAAGCTGGCCGATGTCGTTTCGTTCAACACTGCGCCCGACCCGAGATTACAGTCTCGATTGACGCCTTTCTCACCTATGCCTGCCCGATCGGCAGCGAGTGAGTGATATTATTTGAGATCGAACTTTCTGACGTCACATTTGGACTAACCTTTCTAACGCCTAATTTGGCTTTTCAAATTTTCTCCCGATTGCAAGCTAAAACTAGAAAATGGTTGCCTTGGACTTATTGGTAAACTTTTTTTTTGTGTTGACAGTTACATGGGAGTGTGCTGCTCAGAGAGTATCCAAGTTACTGTAGCACCCACTGCGTCTTCAACGACCACAAATGCGTCTCCAACGACTACAACTGTGACATCAAAGACTACGACTACGGCTCCAACGACTACAACTGCGGCTCCAACGACGACAAGTGCGGCTCCAACGACAACTATTGCAGCGACTTTGGCCAGTATGACCACTACCCAAGCTATCGTCAAGAAAGGTAGGTTGAACGTAAAGCGTATAAGTGTTGTTGGTGTCGTGACGATCTACGCGAATACTGTAGGTTGTGGGGAACTAACAATACAGACATCGAGAATTGTTGGTGGCCAACCGGCTGATAAGGGTGAATGGCCATGGATGGCCGCTTTGCTCCGCGACATGACAGACCAGTATTGCGGTGGAGTGCTCATCACTGACCAGCATGTCCTTACTGCCTCTCATTGCGTCGAAAAGTAGCTACTGCATTCTTGTTTTTTATATACCTTTCAGCTACGCACAACTGTAGCCATTTCTATTAGTTATAAGCCGGGAGATTTGATAGTACGTCTAGGGGAGTATGATTTCAGTAAAGTGAGCGACTCTCGTCGGGATTTCGCAGTCGGGGCAATCTTCATGCACGAATCGTATGAACGTCGAACTTTCACGAATGACATCGCCATCATCAAGCTCAAAGAAAAGACCACATTCACTGGAGACATTTGGCCCATTTGCTTACCGCCGGCCAATATTGATCTCACCGGAGTGAGTGCCTTCGTCACAGGCTAGTTCATTGTTCTTTACGGCAACTTTAAAAATTGTGCGGTTTACTTTTGATCTTCATCGTAATGTTATTTTAGGTTGGGGAACGACTTCGTACAGCGGGACACCTAGTGACATTTTGTTAGAAGTTCTTTTGCCTATTTGGAACCGAACTGAATGTCAAGCAATCTACACTCAACCAATAAGCGACTTGCAGCTTTGTGCTGGATACAAACAGGGCGGCAAAGACTCTTGCCAAGTAAACTTTTGATTTCTTTTTGTGTCAGTCACATTCATTCACCTTGTTCTTCGTATGAAGGGTGATTCTGGTGGGCCGTTAATGTACCAAATGTCAAATGGCCGCTGGGCATCAGTAGGCATCGTCTCTTGGGGTACAAAAATCACAGAAATATGTACCTTAATTTCTCATGACTATACTTGATTCCATTTACCCGAAGGTATCCGCTGCGCTGACAAACCTGGAGTTTATACTAAGGTGTCGGCCTATTCTGACTGGATCAAAGGGAAGGTGTTGGCGTAACGAAACATGCCTTTAGTTAATAATTGTTTTTTATTATTAAAGATGTTGCAACTCATGTCGTTGTGTTATAGTGTGCTTATCTAGAGTATGGCGTGTGTTATTAAACGAGTTACTATCTCAATTGAAACTGAATTCTTAAGGGGATCGTTTAAGACGGTGAACTTAGCTAAATCATATAGCAATATCGGGATTAACACCTTTTCCCATGCCTTACTTGCTACCTAATTAAAGCCAAACATACGGGACCAAGATGATACAAACCACTCGTAAATCCTTGTATCGATTAAGCAGACCTGTAGACCTGTAGACTCAACAAGTATTGCTTTAGGATAGACTGCAGACAGGGTCATAAGTGGTTGAAACTGATTCGGGTGAGTGAAAGGTAAGATGCGCAGTGCGCAGTCGCACGAGTGCAAGACAGCATTCAAGTGCGCAAGGTATAGCATGCTCGGTTGAACTTCCTCAACCTTCTTTGGAGTGATTAGATCTCTATTCAGCTTACTGTAATGCGTTGTGAGCGGTGTTAGCTGAATCCACAATTCCTCAGCATTTCCGATTTTGTTATTATCATTGTTATCTTTGAACTTCCGTTTCTAACAAATTTTCTTAGTAATTTTACAAATTAAATTCTTTTAAACGGAAGTTTGCCTGTTGGTTTGAACGACGATTTTCAAGATAACTAATGTATAATTGAAGCACTTAAAAAGGAGAAGTCTAAAATCAAGTTACATTAACGAGAAATTGTACCAATCCCGTCGGGTATTGTACTGAGACTGCTGGCAATCCTCCAAGCACTTTGCACTAATAATATGGCGCTTATTCCCAAAAACGAAACCTAGGTAAAAATAAACGTATAAGGAACGAGATAAATATGATTTGCGTAATTTGGTTACTTTTAGTTGTCGTAATGTCGGCATGAACTATAAGGATCTCAGGTTAATACACACGTAAGAAATTGAGTAACTAATTATCACCACAGTCTTGTTGTTAGTTTTTATAAAATTAGAAGGTGAGAAACGTTTCTTGTATGACAACGAATTGTATTCACAACAGGTCCATCGACGTGGGAACGTGAAATACCCATTCGAGCCTGAAACGAAAATTTTATTTTGAATAACAAAGACGAACGTCAACCCAGATGAACTGACTAAAAAAAAATAAGGGTTCAGAAATTATTTTTCAAATATCCGGGCCATGACAATACGGCACGTTTCAAATGAACCTAATTACAAAACGACTAGCAAGTTTTTATACGTTTAGAACGATACACACGACATCGCTATAAAATTAGTCGGCAAAAATCTATAGGATAGGCAAAATACGGACACGCGTTATTTTACTTTTTAAATTCTGTGCGAGGGAAAAAAGTTTTTTTTTGTACGTAACACAAGTCTTGTTGCTTCTTTGATGCTACCCGTTACGTTTGTTCATCCATGGCGTGTTGTTACATCTTATCCTATTCCACCTACAAGCGAATGGGGTGAAGTAGAACGTAAATATTTGCTTTAAGTTTATGTAGTACGCCAAACGCTAACGTAGTAATCATAGTCGTATCAGTTGTAAAAAAAAAAACACATTGTACCTGAAAGAAAATGTATGGGTGATCGGAAAGAGAATCTTCCCAAAATTTCCAGTCGTGAAACTGAATATTTTCCCCACCCAGTGTAACATCGATGAACGTGTAATTCTCCGGAATGTATTTGAGCTTGTAAAGTGGTGGACTGGCCAGATGCATGTCGTATTGATCCAACAGTCGCTCAAGCTCCCGTCCGCGTTGATCAATCTTCCGGTATACCTGTTATTGTTGATTTTTAATGTTTTTTTTTTGCTTATTTACACGTACGCTAGCTATGACGGAGTTAGTTTGATATAAAAATAGAGTGTCGTGTATTCTGGCTACTCGTGGATAAAGGATTTATGATTTACCGTCTATCAACCGGTTCTATATATCCGCATTGACGTACGTACCATTCCGTTATTCCATTTGGGATGTTTCGCGCTGGCGTCCATTCCGATGACCAGAGTGGGCGGTGCTTGGTCCAGCAGTGGCATCATTGTGGCACTGAGATTCAAGGAACTAGGCCGGCAGAATACGGAGTAAAAATGGTACGTTTTGTTGCCCGATCTTAATTGGATCTGTCAGAATGATGGTCGTGTATAAGGATTGCTCTCAATGCGGTCACCATCAGTCGTCTCTTACCCCGGCAATATCATTGCGACCATAACTACACATTTTGGCTCGCAGCGTGTTTTTAGCTATCACGGCCGCTCCGGATGTATGATGCTCCGTCAGATTGTGGAAAGCTGTATAACCGGCTGGAACGCCGTACATTTCCGGAGCCGCAGTGCCTAAAGCATATGGTTCCTGTATTAAAGCAATATCGATATTGCGGTCAACCAACAAACGTTTGGTCCTCTCCATGGCCTTTTTCTTGTGCTGTAAGTTGATCTGCCCAACAAGAACAACAAAATTAAAGCGTAAATTTAACTTTAAATAATTTAGGGCTTATACTTGTAAACATCGGAGGAGGATTTCCGGATGAGGAGGTTGAAAGTTACCGGGTTCGGGCACTACCGGCCCAACGTGAGGTAAAACATTCCAGAGTGATAGCCAAGACCCGTCATTTCTTAGAGCATTTTGATCGGCCAGTACGACAGAAGAGCGACCCTTCTTGTCTGTGACAAGAAGAGATGAACGAGATTTGAGCTCGTCTGGTGGATATTTGACCAGCTGCAAGTGTCGGTTTTCTGCCATCAGATCCTCTATGCGAGTTTTCCATTGCCGGTTTTCATTAGTTAACCTTTCGACGACCTTCTCCAGTTCTTCAATACGCTGTGTCATTCGCTCCCTGTCTTTAGTGAATTGAAGACGTTCGCTGGTTATATCCCGATGCTGGACGTGGTTGGTTATTAAGCCAGGCCGTCCTTGTGGAACAACCAGACCATTCTTCTTACTCGCAATATCTGTGTTCCAAAGGACAATTGGTTAACTCCCGCTCCTTCGCTTGATGTCTGAACTTACAGATACAAACATGAATAGCCAACGCCCAATTGTGCATAGACCGATAAATCCAATCGTTATATATAAAGCACGCTGCTCGTGACGGCTGTGTACGAGACACAAACATGACAGTACGTCACGGCAGCAAGTCGTAACAAAGAAGAACGATAAAGTCGCGCATTAATAGGCGACTAGTCTCCACGTAGACGAGTCTGTATACTTTGTTCCTTGATAATTCTTTATGGGCACATTGTTGGTTGTACACTCTGACCATTCGGGGAAATTTAATCACGTATTAGAGCTAGTAGCAATTCTTTAGTTTACGAGTCTTTGTTTTCTTTTCATTACACCGAAAGACTGGCGCATTTCAACCAAATCAAGGGCCGAACTATACGGCTGGCTCTCTAGGGAATGACACAATTTGCTAAGTAACTTTTCCCTTGCTTTGTTTCTTTTATAACCAAACAGGAACAAATTTATGATTCTATTTTTTTTTTATCTCGCAAATGTCCACATAACTTTTACAACACAGTTGTTTGCCTCTATCATCTAAAAAAGGCGGGCACTTAAACCGAATCAAGCTACTTTTTAAATAAATATTCCTATTTCAAAATTGTAGTAGTTAAAACTTAGACACTTTTAAATATTCAATACATACCCGCTGCTTCCCGTCCGGCGGCTAATTGATCCAGCCGCTTGAGAATTCCGCTGATGCTATCTTCGATGTTTTTTCCCCAATGTTGTCTAGGTTCGTCACTGGTATCTTTACTTTGTTGACGTGGCGTTCGACGAGTGATTGGCACCAAGTGATGTGGTGGCTTTTGATGTGATTGATGCTGTCGTGGTGTGCGATGCGGTTGTTGTTGTTGAGTTATTAACATGTCGTAAGGATCCGGCTGGTTGCTATGTGTACTGCTGCTGTCCTCAACCAAAAGTCGATCAGCTCCACTGCGATCTTGACTTGGCTGTTCCTCTCCATGACCGTGATGAACATCCAGCTCTTGCAGCGTCGCAGCTCCTCTCTTGTGATCTTGTAGTCCGCCGCCTGAATCGTAACCATCTTCTTTGGCGGATTTCATATTAGCTTCTAACGACCGATTCAGTCTCCCTGTTTTATTGCGGATCGAAGTGGCTGTCGCTTCCGACTTTGTTTCATGCAGCCCTACCATCCGATAGGCCTACAACTCATGAAACGAAGCAACAAAGTTATTAAATAGTTATTACATACGTATCAAAATACCACTAGGGAAGAAATCGAAACTCACCGGATTGGATAGGTTTACTGTAGGGAGCAAACAGGGCACAACACTTTGGTTCGTCGGTAAGCAAACTACTAACTGTTCGGGGCAAAGTTACCGGTTGGTTCTTATATATCCACATTTCACGATGGCACGACAGCGCGCGCGGGAACGTTGACGTAATCCTGCGTAGAGGGAGGAAAGGCCGACGCAGCGGGGGTTGCGCGCTTCCAACATTACTACATGTAACGTGCATCTCGTTTTTTTTTTCTCTCCGTATCTTTATCGTCCCCGCACGCTCACGAACAAAGACGGATACGTACACACACGCGGACACAAACAAAACTCGAAAGCGCAAGAGGCAAAAACTTTCAATTCTTCCCCGAACACCGAAGTTATGCCGCTGTGCGTATTCCCTCAATTCGATTTTCTACTCCATCATCGAACATATCAACTTTTGGAAGCCGCCTATGTGCAATTCCATTCGGTGAAACAGAAACTTGCCGGAAGAAAAAAATCAATTTCAAAAAGAGTGACAGGGAAACTTTAAAACTTATTGTTAAGGACAGAGGAAAGTCATCATGCCATCCATCGTATGAAAAAATCGATCGTCCTTATTACCATTTCTTTTGTTTCACTTTTTTTTTTCTTTTTTCTAAATTGGATTTTTTCCCCATTTTCTACGTGTGTGTGTTCTCATAAGGAAAACCAAACACCAGAACGAGTCCATGTAGAGTTTCGGCATTGGTCGTGCATAAAGTCCCGCGTGACTCGTCGCGGGCTGGCATGTGAAACTTTTGGGTGATCGAGGACTACCGTTCCCAAGAAAATAAGAAGGGACTCGGTCAAACAAAGGAAACGAGGTCGTATTGCGTTTGTTGTTACTTGGAATTTTTTTTCGGTCTAAGGAGGGAAAAATATGAGACGATGAAGAAGAAACCGAAAAGAGTAGGACACAACAATGAAGTCTAGCAGCCGTTGGCGCTACCTCGTAAATTAGCGCGTCCTATTCAACGAAATTCGGGGAAACACACTACTGCACGCACTCTATCAGCTATATCGATCTTTAATGATGGTTATTCTTTTCTTGGATAAAGAAAGAACACAAAGGTGAATCTCACCGACGGGCAATTTTTCAATTACGTGACCCGAATATATCGAATTACGTAACACGAAGGAAAAGTTCAAAATACAATCGCGTGATTGAAATAATGGCGAGAACTGCGCTAAGTGTATTTACAACATTGAAAGTTGATTTCAATTTTTAATAAACAAATTTTTTTAAAAAGAAAGCGTCAATTGATTTGTTTAGAGAGTCAAAAAACAGGGTTTAAAATTATTTGAATGGAGTCGGATTGTGCAAGCGCGCGCAGGTTCACAACACATCGCCATTGTTTGTCCTAAAAAATATTTCGGAAAATACTGAAAGGCTTCCTACATCGTCGACTAACAAAACAAAAAGATTTTTTTTGGAGCGACGGAGATATAGTGAGGTCATTTCCCGTTCACCCCCTGAACCGAGTCACGATAGGGCACGGACGTTGAAGAATGGCCCAACCGAAGACAACTTTGAAAAATATGAAAGCTAGAACGTCTTGTACCACCAAGATTGTGAAATTGAGGTTAACACAATTGTTATGTTATGAAAAATTATACTTAAACCGGGAAGGTGGGCGGCCAGAGAGAATCCGTTTTATGGCGGGCACGCGATCACTTGGGTTCCATGTTACTTATTTTTCGCTTCGTTTACTCTCACACTCTATTGGGCCCGAAGGGAAAGGGTTCTCCTTAAATGACCGATTCCCGGAAGGGATAGCTGCCCGCTATTTGGCGGGTCAAAGCTTCCGTTTCCATAGCGCTGGCTGCTGGATTAGGAGGTTGGATCCTCGCTTCATAGGCGACGACGGTGGCGTGATCGAGTTTGCCCGGGATCAAGGCAAGGCGTTCGCAGATTTTACGTCGTCGTATTTTTTGCTCCTCTGCATCCAGCGGTTGTCCATCTTGATCAACGTAGAGTTCGAGATCCTCCAACAGCCGTCTCTTGGCTGTTGTTAGGCGAGTGGCGAAATCGACTAGATCTTCACATAGTGATTGTGCTTTCATATGGTTTCCGTTGTCGTTCGTCGGCATCATACCGTTACGCAGTATGTCTTCCATACGCAGCAATGTGAGTTCATGTCTTTGGAATGCTTCAACCGTCGGTAAATCTGTTAAGGAGAATAACGACCGTCAGTAAGAAAGAAACCACGTTGAAATAAGGGCAACGTCATTACTTCTATTGGGCGGCTTGGCGGTTTGTTTGGCACCATTCGGCAGTGGAACAATTTTGTCCGGCTTCCGGGCAACAACAAATTTCCCGACAACAGGATCAAAATTATCTGAAACGCCATCTGAAGTCAAGAAAACAATGTCTCCTTCTTCAATGACCGTCATGGAACATGTCAAGTTATTGAGCTCGGGATTTTGTCCGTCTACAGGACCTAATGCACCCAATGCATCTCTCATGTCGCGCATGGAGTTGACGTCATGAGATCCTAAAATATTAAGTTTTTGTAAAAAAAAAAGACAAGTAAATGAAGACGAATGGCTCCAGAAGGAATGGCTAGAATTTCATTACCGTGAGTTATTTCGCGGACGCCATGTTTCGGACTGTAGACATAAGCCAATGAATCGCCGACATTACAAACGCAGACGGCAAATTTCGCGCTGTTGCAATTGTCCGACCCGGTATAAAGGGCGTTTTGTAAACTTGACTGATCCATTTGTGCCACCACGGCAGCTGTTAAAGTCGTTAACAATCCACCTTCTTGCAATATCATGCTGTGGGCAGCGTGAAACGAGCGCAACAATGATAAGAAAACGTCCTGCAATAAAAAGAAAATGGGGCTTCGTTAGAATGCTGATAGGTTTTCACAAACAACGGCTAGTTCATGACTCACGCTAGTAGTTAATTGGCGGCTATTGGAGGCCGAGGTAAATAGGGCTCGATTCAGATAATCCATAGCACCGTGGATGGCACTGCGAGCTGCCAACGCAGCTCTTTCTCCCCAATTGACTCCATCAGCCAGACATAGTAGGGCGTTGTTGGAGCGTGTCACGATGGCAAATGCCTACGTCAAGACAAAACAAATGAACTGCTGGGCCAGACCCTCATATATTCTTTAGTAGCGGCGCGAGTGTTGCTTACATCAGCCACCGGATTGCCGGCCGTATCCCCAGAGACAGGATGGCGTTCGTAGAGTGATGTGGCAGCTCCGAACGCTATGCCACTCGGCCTGTTCCAGTTGACGACGCCTGCAATCTCAATTTCGGGCTCTAGCGGACCCACTGCCACCGCCGTGGGCAGCTCCGGTTCCTTGGTGGACGATTCTTCTTGGTTGGCTGGCAGTTGGTCAGCAACTTCCGACCGGGCGTCGCTGGCTATATCATAATTAATCAATGTTCATTACTAGAGGAAGTCATTATATAAAATGAAGCTGCTTCCCAACAGTGTGTGTGTGTGGTGTGTGTTAAATGAAATTAGGGGGGTCGTCAACAACAACCAAGCCAACTATGAATCCGTTATCAATAACCGACTGTTACACAAACACCCAATAAGGTCGACGCCCAATTGTTCATCCTGTAGAATCCTACACGTCTTCCGGTCGCTTGCTCCCAGCACCATGCAATCGGTAGCATTCGATTCAATTATGTGACACATCACGTGACACTTAACGGAAATCGGATTCCAAATGGATCGATTTTAATACGAGAGAAAAAAAAACTAGAGCTAGTACGACAGCCGTCGGCAGCAACACGGATGGGGGACCGTTAGGAAGCCATGCAAAGCCATGTGGCGCTGAAAATCTAGGCGACAATCGTGCTTCGTGCAACAACATGTATCATACTAACACGATTTTCGGAGTGGTCCAAAAAAAAAAACAAGTAAAAGAAAAACGAAACTTGATGATGTCATCGCGTCGGGTGGCATTGGGGTAAACGTACAAACCATCGGAAATGACTCACGAGAACCCGCCTTATATCATTACCGAGAACTCGTACGTTATTATCTCGGAAGCCCCCGACGGCGTGCTTTTTGTGGGTTCAATCAGGCCTGCTCAAAAGCTAACGTTTCTTTTTTGTTGTTGTTGTCGCTAAAAAGGCTTGGTGAGCGGGTTGCCGAATCAGGTGTATCACGTCAATAGTCAACCGAAATTTTGGTGGGTCTTAAAAGTCATGATATGGCAGCAGGCTTTATAGGGGTATAAAAAGAGAGGGGCAGGTGGTCGGGGTTGGCTGATAAGGTTGGAACACTTACCACCGATGGACGGCGGCACATCCGGCGTAAGAAGGGGATCAAGTTGATCGAGAAGGGGACTCAAAGAGCCAGAGACGAGTGTGTCGTCTGGTGAATCGATCTGAACCACCGACTGACGATCAAGCGATGGATGAAGCGGAAGGCTCAATATGCCAAATTTAGACAGGAAGTCTTGATAATCATCCGAATGGTCGGCGCAGGTAGTGACAGAAGCGGCTGTGATTATGGGAGCCGAGGTAGAAGAGGAGGTAGAAGGTGTGGATGAGGGTGGGGATGGGTCTTCACAGACAGTATTCTCAGTGGATAATTCATCATCGTCGTCCGACAGCCGGTTCTGCTCGATGTTATGGGAGTCACTCGCCGTTGCCATCGCAACGCTAGGTGACGTGGTAGGATGTGGAAGAGTAGGAGAAGGTTCCCCCGGTTGTTTAGGTGGTGTTGGTGGCAGGTGATTCCTCACCACGAAGGTCTGACCCATGGCACGAATAGTCACCAATTCACCACTTCGGGCTCGCCCAGCTAATAACAAGTCGGCACAATTTTCGGGAAAGGGAACCCAAAATATAAATGGAGTTTAAACTTACCACTGTTTGAGGCAGATTCAGAGCTTTCGTTGGTTGCCGGAGGTTGTGATGCATCCTCTTCGCTGTCTATGAATGACACGTCAGGATCCTGACTTGTCACGTGGCCTCGTTGACCCCGATTAACAGTGGTAAGACCTCCATCCGGACCAGTATGTGTGGCTATAATATCACCTTGAAGGGGACATAACCTCAAACATGGTAGCTCTTGTCCTGTACGGCCAAACAATATATCAGGCTGCTTCATACGGCTCTCCCTGCAAAAAAAAAAATGATCAATTTGCATGTATCAGCCTTAAGCCTTGAAGAGGATAGGAAGCCCAAAAAAAAGCAACAAAACAAGTTATATGATAATGATATGGGTGTGGGTTGGCCTTAAGGCCATCATGAAGAATCCAGACAACAAATCAGACAAGTATGTAGAGTTCACTTACCCATTTAGGTAGCGTTGAATGAAGCACCCAGTATTGTTGTCTGGGTGATTGGATTTAACTTGGTTTGCATTTTCCAAGCATTCTCCACCTCCAGGATTGGAGATTTGACGAAAAAATCCAGCAAATTTTTGTTTAATGGACGGCATCTTTTGTCTTTTTTCGTTGTTTAAGAAGTCAGGATGAACAATAAAAAGGATGTCCCAGTTGTGAATTGATCAGACGATATTCAGGGATGTTCGCGTTCATTTAAATCTCACTAGGAGAATGTATAATAACTTATCGGTCAACAGAAACTGAAGGAGTGGCCGAATTCGATTCGACACCAAGGTCCCAGGAAACAAACACATCCAATATCATGATGTTTACAAGAAAGCACTGTTCTTCCTCTCCCCCGGAACCCGTTTGTTTACTACACCAAGAATACTGATGAATTGTTGCGAATGTAGAGAGAGCTAGGTTGTTTTCTAGCCTCGGACCGTACTTGTTTTTCTCCTGTTTCTCGTGAAATTCAGCGCTTCAGCTCCACCTAGGTGCGGAACAAAAAAGCTGATTTACCTTAAGAATCGATTCCAAAGCTGTCACAAGGTCTACAATAATCTGAAGCAATAAAAAAAGGAACACAAACTTGTAGATTCACTTTTCGTTGCTGCACACTCCCACTCGTAAATCCGGCACAGTTAGCGGAAAGAATTGATTAGGCACAAAACAATGTCGACATCAGAAGATTTCGATGAGAGTGTCGGAATTTTGACAGATAAGATGGTAAGGGCTTTTGAATATGGTGATGAAAACAGTGTTATGAAGTATATTTGTTCATTTCGCAGAAAAATTCCAATACGGTTGAGGCCCTAACAGAGATCGAAAATACGTCGGGCGATGCCATGGAAGGTGCTTTCAATCCAAATGATCTTCGTGATTTGCAGGTTTTGTTGGATCAACCCCAGAAGCATGTTACACCATTTGAAACATACATTAGTTATCAAGTCACTACAAAGGTATACTAAAACTAAAGATTCAAAACTGAACTATCCCTCATTAAATTTTTTCCTCACTATTAGACAAGCAGAGTTGAATTTGAAAAATCTGATTATATGGTGAGGAGGCGGTATTCTGATTTTGAATGGCTAAGGATGCAGCTGGCAGTTTGCTACCCTACCTTAATTGTCCCACCTCTCCCTGAAAAACATTCCTTGTTTGAACAAATTGATCGTTATGATCGGGATTTCATTAATTCTCGAATGCAACTTCTGCACAGATTTCTAAATCGCATTGCTGATCATCCAGTCCTTAGCTGTGATAAAAAATACCATGCTTTCCTGATTGATACTCCAGTGGTAATATATTTTTATCACTATAATTATTACCATAATTTCTTAATATCTGCTTCCTTATTAAAAAGGAATTTTCTACATTCAAAAAATCATTCTTAAGTTCTGGATTGTTTGGTCGAATGAGCGAGTCTCTCCAAAGTATGGCCTCCTCGTATGTGGCCAAGGGGAGAACTGTCGAATTCGAGAAGATGAGTGAATATGTTGACAAACTGTCTGAAAAGATCAACACCATGGAAAAAATTGGCCAGAGAGTTCAGAAGGAGCGCATAGGTATAATTGCTGAAATCTGTTACTTCAATCGGTGTTTATAACGTTTACCTTGCGTAGCTTACTTGCAGGATCTTCAAACTATTCAACCTATCCTTAACCAATGGCGTGCCTATGAGCCCAATTTGTCAGAGGGATTGCAGGCGATTGGAGACGCAGCCAATACTTGCGCTGAAGCTCAGCGTAAATTGATTGACAGTCAGAAGCAAAGTCTATCAGTGGTAATAATTGAGCGCGATTGCTATTCGACTTACCACTAATTTCCCATACATTCAATTTAAGCCTCTTCACGAGTATGGATTGTATACTGATGCAGCCAAGGATGCTCTACGAAATCGAGATAACGCCCAAATGGATTATGAAGTTCACATGGAACAACTTTGTCGCGTGAAAGCAGAGCAAACTCAAGTAAATTTCCCGGTTTATAAGAAATCATTATTCTTGGTTAGTTATCTGGAATTGGTAAATTTTATCAGTTGGAAACTGCTCCGCTAAGCGATCACCCCGTAATGTTTGGTATGAACATGTGGCGCAGTCCGGAGCAAGTTCAGCAGCAACGACTGCAACAGTTAGAGACTGGAGCTAGTACTCTTGCTCAGCAAGTAGAGGTCAGTTCTTTGGGAAAAGTTTTCATTCTGTACTTGAACTAACTAATCATTTTAGGTTAGTCGCGATAAGATGGAATGTGCCAACGAAAACTTGCGTGCAGATTTCGATCGATGGAATCAAATCAAATCGCGTGACCTGAAAAATATCTTGCAGGAAATGGCCGATTTGCACATCAGGATGTATGAGCAGGTTTGTTTTAAGAAATTACTTATAACGTTCATATTTTCTCATCTTTTGTTGATTGATTAGTCATTAGCGGCATGGACAGCCGCCCTACCTGTGGTTAAGAATGAATCTCAGGCCTGAATTTAAAAAGTTCGCACATTTAAAAAGTTCGTCTGAAAACTGTAAAGTGATATGTTTTCGTCTTATTATGCCGCTATTATGTCATACCAAAGTATGTAATAAAGATTCTAGAATGATTACTATAACTGTTTTTAATATTTCTTGTCATACAAGACAATGGCGAATGTCCGTGAGGGGTCATAGATTACGTTAAATGATCGCCCTAGACAAAAAGAAAAAAAAAAAAAGAAAAAAACAGAACAAGTTAAAAAATGTTAAAAAATGTGATCATATTAATGAAAGATACCTGTTAATTCCGGTATGTTCGTCAAAGTGTAAACTGGTTTTGCTGGGGTCATCAATTCTTTGCGTAAGCGTCGGCCAATATCTTTTGCTGGATGCCAACCGGATCGACTGGAGAAAAATAAAATATAATATTTTTCACTACAATTCTGTGTGGTATTGTGATCCAGTATGGATCGTGATCAGTACCTGGTAGATACTGTTTGACTGTGAGGGGAAATGGTTGCTATTTCAACTGGTAAATCGTAATCAATTATGCGATGCTGTCCAGTTTCCGTATTCCAGGCAAAAAAGACACTAGCTTGGCACAAACTCCGCTGAACCTTCCTGCGAAAAATCAATTGCATATTAATTAGTACGTATTCCAACAAAAAAACAAAACAAACAAGAACAACTCACTGATTGGTTTGGGGAACATCGGCTTCCACAAGCATATAAGCTGCAGCCACAACGTCATTTGTCTCGAGACATAAATCGATAATTTCGACATTAAAGTCGCTACAGAACCAATACTTCTTTTGCGCTTGAGTACAAAGTCGTTGGGCCATTTCGTGACAGAACTGTTCAGTGTCAATGCTCATTTGTTTAACACATACATGTGGCAGCTTCTGTTCTCATATTCAGTGAATCAGATATTAATGAAAATCAAACAGAGTAAGTGATCAAGTATTCAGTTTATACCAGTCGAAAGGCTTTGGCGTTCGAAACCATGGCCATCTGATTGTAGCCAGCTCCATGAACTTCCAACGGTAGTGCGTTATGATAACCTGTGCTGCTACTCAGGTCATCATCTAAAGTTGCAAACAACCATTTTTCCTTTTTCATACGTCATATAATAATGGTACGATATTGATAAATCTACCTTCAATGTCTGTTATCACACTGACTAGTTCGTCGTCCACTTCAAAGTACCTTCGTTGGAATTGCGCGACACACGTCGGGGGTTCGGTTAACTTGGAAGGTTCGACTTCTCTTTGGGGTGGTCTGAAATCTTCAACTGGTTCCCAATCAGGAGAACGGATGGGTGTCGGGATGTTGGAATTAAATGGCCGAAGGACGTCGTTCGTGCCGACTGTGCAGCTGAAGTTCCATTCCCAATCCTCGTTCACATCTTTAGAACCGGAAACGACAACAAAAGGCTGATGCTGTTGCTGCTCGAGATCCCGTCGTTTTCTCATCGCCTTCAAAGGGACATTCTCCGTATTCTCGTCTTTGAACTCGTACTTTTTGTCAGCGAGACGGCGTTTACGAAAGGCCGAAATCGTTTCCCGAGGGAGTTCTGATGTGTCTTCCATAAAATCGTACTCCGACTCTTGGTTACTGTTGTTTCCTGTTGGTATTGGACTCCCGATAGACTTACGTTGACAGCCTGATGAGGTACAGTTCGGCGACATGTTTGGTGTATTGGATGTAACGGAAGAGGTCGATCGCACATTAGAAAACGAGTAAGAACGTTCAGAATCCTCTTCCCATTCCGGATGTAAAGCTGTTTGTTGTTGTTGATGCACTTCATCCAATGAGGCAGACTGGGTTAACAGAAAATCTTGATCGCCACCAGGGCCCACAGACGGGAATTCCACTTGAAAAGACAGGACATGTAAGAAGTTGGCGGTGTTGATCACGATCGTGCCGTCGCAGCGTAAAGAAACAGAGGCGATAAAGGATGGGTAAGGCGGTACGGTTGAATAATTGCTATGGATGGTGTAGCCATGTCTGAGGCAACTAAAGCGAACGCAATTATCCCAGCTTGCAGCCAAATCTTCGTCTCCAAATGACTGAGCTATCCGGTGGCAATCAGGACAATTCACAGATGGCACTGACGTGACGGTTAAATAACACTCTCTACTTTCACCCTCGGATTGGATGCTAATGAAAACAAAAAAATGAGTTAGGAGTTTTCCTGTTGCAATCAAATGTGGGATAGATCACCTGCTTCCATGGACTAGTATACGTGTAGAGTCACCTGGCCAATAGCACAACACAATTTGCAAAGCCAGATTAACTCCTTGGTCACTAAATAAAGTGACTTCTGCCACCTTGTTGGCTTGCTTGTAAGGCACAAAACTCCACCAATGCAGCTTATATCTGTATAGAACATGTCAGTTCAACAAATTTGATAACCTTTCATTGTTAGGGATAAATACATACTTATGAACCATTGTCAGCAAATTTACTTCCATTTCCACAGAATGGGTGTATGTCAGCAAAAATTGAGCACATTTTGAGAACCCCAAAAGGATATGTCTGCCAACAGGAAACCATTAAATTGATGTGCTTTTTTCATCAATATAGAGTGAAAAAACTTACCCTGATTCTAAGGCTGACAAAGGAATGACTTTGTCTAATTGAAAGACTAGCCTCTCATTCAGGCGTCCAAAGAGTGGAGCTTTACCTTGTCCATGGCTGTAGTTTTCCCATTTCCCAGTTAACTAGAAGAAGAATAGTTATGGTTGATAAATTGCTGTAATTTTAGAAAAAGGCTTTGAAAACAAAAGAGACAATGATTCAACCACCAACCATAACAAATGGAGGCATGTGGCAGGACTTCTATACAACATGTAAACATGTTTCTACAAAATCAACAAACATTGCAAATTTCCTACCTGTTTTTGGTGTAGTTTGGTCAAAATATTCTCTGCAGTTTTCCTCTTTGGCAAATTTGACATAATTCAAGAGGATGGTTACAGATTTCACACAAAATAAGAAAAAGGCCACGTTTCACTGATGATAATTCCAACTTCCTAATGAAAGCAGTTGCAAGGTCGAAAGGAAAAAAACAAGGACATTTTTCGCCACCGCCAATAACCGACACTAGTATGTATAGTAGCCACTGGTTTCGCTAACCTCAGGGAACTACATCAATCGATGGTTTCGGCAACTTTGTTTATTTCGGTTCTACTCGAAACGTCAAGGTCGGGTTGCCAAACCCATTGCGAGACGCCGAGAGGGAAAGGTAACAAATTGAAAGAAGTTTAATCATTGTCCGTCAGATGTCATCGAGTCTTTTAAAACACGTGTTTACTTCTGCTAGCGCCGTCACTCTTTGACTCGTGGTCGTTTTTCCTACTTGAAACTTGGAAGACACGAGAATTTAAAGTAAATTATCCACAATGAAGAGAAAACTTCCAATAAACGAAGAATCTGATAGTGAAGAAAGTTCTGTGGATTCAGACGAGGAGGTAAAAAAATATAAAATTGGTAATTCTTTACTTTACCCTAATTTTCAAACTTTTTCAGTTGCTGGAAGCATTCGAAAATGGTGAACTGCAAGACGGACTTAATGCTAAAGTGCCAGCTGAAAGAACATATACCAACAACAGTGTAATGGATAATTTACTCATCTATCTACACTTTTATATGATACATAAGTTACATGATACATCTTTTCCTCTTCACAGTCCATGTTGAAGGCAAAACGAGAAGAAATATCTCAAAAGCTTGAATGGATAGAAAGGCTTGACTTGACCACAAAACTAGACCCAATTGTTGATAGCATCATGGAGGGTAAACAGGAAGTTGAGCCAAAATATAAGGTGGAAACCCCTGGAGACAGAATAGTTGACGATCTGCAAAGAGAAACACTTTTTTACAGACAAGCACAAACTGCAATCATTGAAGGGCTTGCAAGACTTAAGACACTAGGTGTACCTACTAAAAGACCAGAAGACTACTTTGCTCAAATGGCAAAGTCAGATGATCACATGTTGAAGGTATGTCTTCATGGCTTTCATTAAATTGAAGTGCTTTTAACCTTTGTGTTTTCTGAATTTTTTTATCAGGTCAAAAGACGAATCCTTACTCAGCAAGTGGCTCAAGAAAAATGCCAGAAAGTTAAAAAACTCAGAGAACTTAAGAAATATGGTAAAAAGGTCCAAGTTGAAGTTGGTCTGCAGCGCGCCAAGGAGAAGAGAGAGTTGCTTTCTAAAGTCAAGCAGTACCGTGAAGGCAAGTTGGCGAATCTCGATTTCCTTGATGAAAATGAAGGCAAAAAGAAAAACATGCTGGAGCTCACCAAACAAAAGACGAAGGAAAGGAATGAATCTAAACGAGTTTTGTAAGTTTTAGCATTTGCCTTTATTCATTAGCAAGTGTTCATTTTTTTTTCTCTTTCCGTAGTCAACCGATGAGCAAAGGCAAAGTCAAGCGGCAGTCAAAGGATAGCAAATTTGGTTTTGGTGGTAAGAAGAAAGGCTCCAAGAAAAACAATTTGAAACAAACAGAAGCTTCGAAGGATAAAAAGGCCGCCGGGAAAGCTAAAGCTAAGGGAGGACGGCCAGGAATGAAAGGAGGAAATAAAGGAAAGGCCGGAGGTGGACGTAAACGTTAAACATTGTGCTGTAATTGCTATTGAATTGGAATTAAACGAAAAGACAATGCCGTTTTATCGCGTGTACTTTATACGTATTTACACATATTTGGCCAAATTTCTTTCAATGTACAAGTATTACTCTTTTTAAAAAATTTTCACAGATCAACTTAAAGCAGGTTAGTAATGCTCCCTTTGCTCCTTTAAACGACTATGGGGACGACTTCTATTAAACATTAAAAACCGATAAGGTAAGCTCATCACCTCTAGAGATTTTTTTGGAAAATAAGATATGGGACTCGGCAGGTATATCTATGACGCCGGACTCTTTTTCCTCAGCGGGATTCCATCTCAATTTAAGCGTTTCCTTATGTGTGTTTAAGCTTTGGCTCCTTCATAGGCATGGTGGGTTTGGTGAGCTGAAATTGAAAAAAAAAAAATTAGATAAAATTACACCTCAACAAAATGCAGGATTATTTCCCTTACGCTTGTAAAAGACTGCCTGAAACTCAATATTGGGGCATAGCTCTTGAATCTTCTGAACAATTTTGGCTTTGTCTGCTTTTGTGCTGTCCACATTCCAGACCTACAATGATGTATAATTGAGGATAAGCCATTACTCATAGGCTAAAATGGAGAAAAAGGCAAACCTGGACAATGTCATCCCTTTCTCTGACAGATACAGACACTCCACAGATGTCATCTTCAGGATCCACAAAATTTGTGAACTGTTCTCCAATAGCTGCAAGTAGCAATTCTCTCCAGATAGTCACCTATTTCATCAAAAAGTTTATTCCAATCAAATCATATTAATGGGTATTTTTGTTCCTACAGTGTCAGGCTTGAAGCACTTGATCTTCCAAGTTCCCCCATTGCGATTATATGGTTCTTCCCAAAGTGGGCGTCTTTCCTCTCTCATGAGATGATAGCTGTACCTCATCTGAATCTCTGACACTGATGGAATATTGTGGTAAACCGACCAAAATCCTTCTGCCGTCGAAAAAGTGTAAATCTTCTTCAGATTTGCTTCATATTCGGCTGCGGTTACACCGCGAACCGTCCTTTAAGTAATCGGAAAAGAGATAGTAAACATTGGGCGCCAAAAATGGGACCCAAATTCTGATATACTTATCAAGAAACCAGCTCCATGGTGTATTTAATGGTGTTCCGCTGGATTCCTGGTCGTTAATATTGCTGATTGTTAGAGCTGACAGAGCTGGAGATTGGGATAAACAATCAGTATTGGAGGACTTCAACTTTTCAACAGAAACAGGAATCGAAGCCATTTTTCGATCGGCGTGCGTCGTCTGCGTTTTGCTTAGCAACGTAACCTCCAACGTCGACAAAACTGTTGATTCAACTACAACAACAATACGGCAGTCGTAAATTTACCGACTGCGTTTACTGAACGATACGAATTCGACCTAAATCTGACACACACACAAGTAAAAAAAAAGGCCTTGAACAAAAGCGGCCTTTCAACTGGTTCTATTTTTTCATACGGGTAGACTATCTATCGACCGCAATAGCTGCCTGGAATCTAGAAAGTTGGGTGGCTGTATCTGGGAATTATTTAAACGAACTGGGAGCCCGCTGTTAGAATTTGAGATCACCAGACTTGCCTGATCAGTGTTATCTCTGCTGTCTTGGTGACCTTATCGTCGTATCCCCTAAAGTCGTAAATTTTATCCCGTTCTATATCTGACTGTTTTTCCTTTAACGCCGGTGTTTCGTTACATTTCGTCATCCTTAAAATAAATCCAAAAAATCCAAATTGTGTATCAATCGCGTCAAAATGGCTCAGCAATGGAGTGATCCGACACGTTATGCTTATGCATCTCTCTTTGCCTTAAGTCTGAACGAACGTTATAGTGAATCATGTGATTACGAATTTCGGCAACAATCGATGCATCGATTGCTCCAGCACCTCAAACTCATGCGGGCAAGTATATTGCTTTTCCCATTTCGTTAGTGAACAATTACTTGAAAGATTTGTCAATACGCAGTGCGAGGCGATGATGCAGTTGCTGCTGGAAGACGGGGCAGGCCACACAAAAGATCCCTATGTACAAATGATATTGGAAGAGCCCGAATTTCATTCGGATGGCACCCGAATCGTTTACGACGCACTCCACTGGGCTCTAATGCTCGGTACGTTGATGTATCATATAATATTTACAAAGTACACCGCCAGAGCTTAATCCAGGTGGGTAATCATTGTTGACGGTTTGTAATTAGCGTTTTCTCGTCGTCATGCAGGGAAGTATGACGCCCGTATCAGAGTGATCCTTCACGATTGGGCGACTGAGCTGTTTGGATTAAGCGTCGAGCACTTTGAAATGTTGGAAGACGCCATCATCGTCCGAGTGACGTCGGGCAGCGTCGCCAAAACACCGCAGTGAGTCTCGCTTGCTCTTTAAACAATTGTTTGCCATGTACTCTACGAACTAGAGAGTATCAGTGTCGCTAACAAAGCAACAAATCTCAAAAGGGAGGAAGAGGAGCAACGGAAGCAGACCAAGATAAAGAAAGCTAAAAAATTTGCCCTTATCGGTGCTGCCTCAGTCGGCGGAGGCGTACTGCTTGGCCTGACGGGCGGATTAGTAGCTCCCTTACTCGGGGCCAGCTTGGGGGCTTTGATAGGTATTACAAAAGATGCCCTGCGTGTCCTTGGCAACCTAAAGTATCGTCTTACGTAATTAACCTTGCGTGAATGGCAAGGTGTGGGCGGAGCTGCAACGGCCGGAAGTGTAGCTGGAGCGGCCGTCGTTGGTTCGCTGTTCGGGGCCGCTGGAGCCGGCGTGTCTGGTTATAAGATGAACAAGCGAGTGGGCGACGTCGAAGAATTCCTTTTTTTGCGTCTACCACCTGGCGAGGGTTCCAGACTCTCCGTCACAATCGCCGTCCCTGGTTGGCTTCCTTCGGACAATCAGGACGATGACGACATCAGCGACGAAGACAGTGACGTCGACGACGATGTAGTAGCCGAAGCCGCACAACGTCGTTTAATGCAAGCGTTCCACGGCTTAATTCATTCTAGGGAGCAGTACGGGTTGCAGTACGAGACCAAGTACCTCGCCGAAATGGGTAAGGCGATGGACGCCATCTATAATATGGCCATTTCAATGGCGACGACTGAAGTCCTGAAAATGACAATCCTCCACGGTACGTTTATAATACAAGTATTATTGCTCGATTCCTACATTCATGCGTTTCCATTGAATCAGGTTTGGTAGCGGCCGTGGCTCTACCTAGAACGGTAATTTACCACTACTATTAAACTACTATGTATATTATATATCATCGTCCGATCTTGATACGGTGTCATTCAATCTTCCCCCCTTTTTTGCCACTCATTCGTTACGACACGCACAGATCCTTAGCTTGACGGCCGTCATCGACAACCCATGGAACGTGTGTTGCAACCGGAGCGCTCAGGTTACTCTCCTAGTCTATTTCTATATATAAAATATATAAAATATTAAATATATTTCTCGAGCGAGCGTAGATTATCCCCCAGTATCGTTGTTGAAAGACAAAGTTGAGGTCGCAGCGTCCGTTGCTGCTGCTGTTAGATCGATTCCCATTCGACGTCTAAAGTTTCAAAAACAGCAAACGTCGTGGAATAAGGAGAAGTCGTTATCGTCAAGCGTCAGCATCAGCAAGAGTTTCCTCTTTCCGGCAGATTGGAATTGTTAGAGTTTCTCTTTTCAGGTGGTTAAAAAAAGCGGCGCAAAAAGGTTAGAAGCGCGCGACACGACACGCTAGAAAAACAAAAGAGAGAGCGAAGAAGGAAGAAAAAAAAACTAGTTATCGGATGTAGCCCTATCTGCGGCTCGACGGCTCAGTAGCTCGGCTCAGTTCCAGACTTTTTCTTCTTCCTCTTTCTGATGGTAACGTAAGGCTGACACGTGCTGCGACATCGCGCTAGGCTAGAAAAGAAACCTTAGAGACAAAAGAAGAAGAAGACGAAAAGACCTTGCTGCGCGCGCTAATACAAGGAGAGAAGATATCAGGATTCTTTTATTTATCTCTAACGCACACCCGAGGATCTCTCCCTGGGCTGCCATATAGGCTTTGCGGCTTTGAAAATTAAACAACAAACAACAAAAGAAAGAAAAGTCGGCATATATATATATATATATATACGTATAAGCTAGGCTATACCCATTAGCAGCAGCAGAGGGGGAACCCGCCGTCGTTGGCACAAGCAAACAAAGGACTAAAGCAAGCTTGATTGAGACTTTGTGGGGTGGTTAGGGGACGGACGATGTGGCCGCCGCACTATATATCTCATTGTAATGAATGTATACGACGCTGATATCTTTTCCTGATGTGGCTGCTCCGTGTTGTAGGTTGGAGAAATGCTGGCCGAGTCACTGATGGATGGCACCTTTGGACGCCGGCCCGTCACTCTCTGCGGATTCAGCTTGGGTGCCCGAGTCGTTTATTTCTGCCTCAAAGTAAAGGGCCAGTACTATAGCTATTACTGCGTAGCTTCTTCTTCTTCTTCCTGCTGCCGGCCCATCCATCCTCTTTCTTCTTCTTGATTCGATACAAGGAAAAGAGTCCTGAAGAAGAAAGTGTCCTCCTCCTTTCCTTTTCCCAGACTTTTCTTTTTCAATTTAGAGACGTCGACTTTTTCCCCGTTTCCTTGTCTTGGACGCTTCTTCGCTTTTGTCCCCGTCCGTCTATTATGTACACAGCACGTGGGTTCCATTAAGCGGAACCTTGTACGGAGAGCACAAAAAAAACGACCTTGGTCGTCTATCCGTCCATCACTCCACCCACTGCTTTAGAGCTTAAATAGATTTCCAATTCTTTTGCTTCCTGCTGCTTCTTGCTGCTGCTCTGGTATTAAGTGAATGGAACTTGATCCTGTACCTCCCACCGTCCGTCCGTCGCAATAGGCACTGCAGCAAAAGGGTAGAAGTGGACGCGGCATCGTTCAGGACGCGATTCTTATTGGAACACCCGTCACGGGCAACCCGACTGAATGGAGGACCTTACTGGAAGTTGTAGCCGGCCGACTGGTCAACGCCTATTCAGAGTACCTAATCTAATGATTGTTATTGCTTTATCGCTTGTCTTAATCACTCTTGATTCCACCGCCCCTATTCCCAAGGAATGATTGGGTGTTGAAAATTATCTACCGGACGGCGGCGGCCGCCTACGACATCGCCGGCCTGCAGGCTATCAATGTCGAGCACCAAAGACTTGTCAACATCAATCTCTCTGAATTGATAAGCGGTAAGTGATAGAGTGGGCTGTTGACTGGCTCTTTCTCAACTTATGAAAAATGTACAACTCGTCGTGTACGACTCAATGATGGATATCGAATTGCGTGCGAATGTCAATGGTCTGAGAAACAGGTCACGGCGACTACAGAACAAAAGCTGCCGAGTGCTTGAAGGCCGTCGGATTGTTACGCGTCGTGGTCTCTCCGGCGACTGTCACCGAGGTAAAAATGGCACGCGATGTACTACTCCAACTATGATGCAGACGCAAAGACAATGTCGAGCTCATTTCTCGCATATCCAACAAAAAAAAAATTTCTATTGACAGTTGTATATCGTAGAGTTGTATCAATTCAACTTGACTTGTTCACATCTGATAGTCTGAATCTGAGTATATTTGGAGCTCGTCGCCATTGTGCTGTGCGCGCGGCTTAGTCGACGAAGATCGTATCACTTTTGGCATCGATGCAGGGACGCGAGCGCGTCCTTCATCAGCGAGAGTGACGTCGTCGGCTTCCCAGCTAATCATCAATCTAATAAGAACAATTTTTGGTTGATGTGGCAACAGGATTCGGAGATTTCGGACGGTGTCGATAAGGACGACGGCGAAGCGGACGGGCTTATTCGAGGCAAAACCTTGGCGGGCGCTCCTCCTCCTCCTACCGATCGAGTTTGAGAGAATAGATGAGGAAATCCATGGCGTACATCATTTTCGGCTTAACGTGATGGAAGGAAATGACGTGCGAACTGCAGCAATTCCGTCCCTGTTCGTCAAACAAAATAATACGCCCAAAAAAAATGCAATAGAAAAATGGATAATGATGTGAAATTCATTAGAGAAAGAGAGGAGGAACGCGGGCGACATGTTGTCAAAGACGTCACAGCTTTGTCGTCGATATTGTGAATATTTTATATTATTATTCTTTTTTTTTTTGAAAAATATTCGCCCTTTTCGCCGCGGGTTCGTCGAGTCTTGAGATTGACGGATCGATAAGTCAATAAATGAATTTCTTTCTCTGTATATTTCAACTCGTAAATAACTCACAACAGTCCGTCATCCGGGTACCGCGTCATCTGTATGTAGCAACCGAATCTTTGGCTTCTATTTCGAGAGCATCTCAGACGCGCCTTATTTGATATTCGCCGCATGCAGTAGTTGCGTATTCGAGTGACGGGCATTTTCTTGGCCTTTTGGCGCAATAAGACGCAAAGTCGGTCGTTACGACAGTTATAGCTAGGAATATTATAGCACTAGCTGCTGCTGCTGCTGAACTGTAACATGGCACTGGGGTTCGCGTCAACGATCGCTTCGTCTCTCCGCTGATTTGCTTTGGCTACGTACAGTTGCCATCCATTCCAGCGTCTCCTTGCGAACGGCGCGGAATGGAATAAACAATTCCACCCAACAATCAATATACAGTACTAGATACGTAACGTCGAGCTACGTACGAACTACGCTGTAAATAGAATTGGCAGCGCTGAAAAAAAAATAAATAAAAAATAAAAGGAAAAGAAAAAGAGAGAGGAGCGACGGAGGAATGGACTGGTGGCGCGGAATGCAATTGCGCGGCGGCCTTACACATAGATCATTACGGCCTGTCTTTTCCGCGCGGCATTCTTTATATATTACGACTGGCTGATGGCGTCAGATGAAGACGAGAAAGAAGAGAAGGGACGAGGCCAGAAAAAAAAAAAAAAAAAATCCGATTGGATGTTAGGAGAGAACTTGGTTATGCTGACGGCTGTGTGCGGCCTCGGCGTCGGGCCCCGTCACTCTGTCCTGGCGCTTCTCCGTTTCTTTTCTGATTAGAGGGGGCACTGAAGCGGTGTACAGTTTCCGGCCTCTCTCTCTCTCTCTCGTCGCTTTTGATCGATTAGCAAGTCGACCGCCCCGACACCAGGCATGTTAGCGATATGGCGACCGCCGCCAGACGTCGCGCCTTCAAATCAAAACAAACAGAGAAACTACGTACGTAGCACGCGAACGCGGTCGCCAACAACGACTTTTGGCGTCGTAAAACGTGTTCGAATGATAAAACCTTGAAAAAGTTTTTGTGTGCCGTTGTTGGTCGCGTCAGTCAAAGTGGCAAGTTTTAGCCGCCGCACGACGACGACTTTGAGGAGATATTATAAATAGCTTTGAGCCATAAAACTCGGCTCGACTTCTCTCTCTTTCTCTTGTTTTCCACGACTTGATCCGTTCCGCTCGTTACATTACCAGTTGATGAGGCCACCAGACAGTTTTCCAATACCAGCTGTCGCCATTGCCGAGAGGATCGTCGAAACGAATGTTGTCGGGTCGACGTGGAAGTAGCAGCTCTTCGGGCGAAAAAGGTAGAAAAGTCGCAAGACCGGTCGAATCTCGCGTGTCGACCACTTGGACGCCCACTTTCTCCAAGCAACGCCCTATATATATACATCGGCGAAACAAAACAAAGAGAAATTCCGGATTAGACAACACGGTCAGTGGCGATTCGCTAAATCGAAATCAATTGGAAACAGTTGCAGCGTGGAATAAACGATTGACCATCACGACACTAGTAGTAGCTGGCTGGCTCCACCCGAAATCCTACAAAAGTCGTCACTGCTGTAAACCGATCCTTCATGGCTGATCGACCGAGGGAAAGATTAGAATAGTGTGCCACGGTCGAATTATCCTCTTTTCGCCCGTCTTTTTTTGCTGCGCCAAAGAAGAATGGGGGAATCGAATTCACGTGGAATCGATCACATTAGCGATAGATACAGGACCAAAACACAGTCGACTGAGTATATCGGCGGCGCGTTATCTTTGATGCCCGCCGCCACGAACCCAATCAAGCCAAGTGATTCAGGAACCTTCCCCAACGATGTCGGATGGCATCAAAGGTCACCTCGAACATCAAGAAGATGCGCGGAATAGACGGAAAAGAGGATGAGGCAGAGTCTATCCAGGGGAAGGATCTTAAAATAAAGGGCATATATATAACGTCTAGCTATATAGACCCGTAGATGTACTACTTGACTTCTTTTCCCCGTTGCAATAACCATGCACTTTCCTATGGGCGCGCATCCACCGCCGCTCCCTGCCTGAGCTGATGTAATTGGATTTGTGATTCCGCTTTCGATGCTGGTAGAAGGACCATGTCGACACGCGAAAGGGTGGCCAAAAGAAGAAGAAGAAGAAGAAAAAAAACACGTCAAAAGACAAACATCGAACAACGGCGACTCCTCACCCATTTCTAAATCTTCGTATCCGAAATTCATTTGACTGCAGTGGCGTCCGTCGTCAAAGAGCTCCAACGCCCGCCGACTCAGCACGTAGCCGGCGCCGCCCGAATGATAACCACCGGTTACTTTAGGGTTCTTCAGTCTGGCGCCGAACCAGACGCCTTCTGCAATAGCATTAGTAGAAGAGAGTCTTCGTTCCAGGAAACTCCTTAAATTATCGACGACGATATAAGTGTCGTCGTCGGCTTTCAGGAACCAATCAAAGTCGTCGAGATGTTGAGAGCGCAAGTGCTTCCATATGCCCCGCACTTTACCCCACAGTCGATAGTAGCCCTCGCTCCGGTCCGTCAAGACGACAACGTTGGGCATCAGTTGTGAAATAGCCTTGGAACTTTTGGGGTAGTAGTACAACAAAAACACAGAAACATATATATATAGAGTATGTACATATATACTACATCATCAGTTATAGATATAGATGTACTCGTCTCAACTTGAAATAGAAAAGGAACTCTTCAGATCTCAGACTACTACTACACTACGGTACATGAAAGCTTAAACCATCTCTCCACTTTTTTTCCGCGAGGACGCCCCGAACAATTTTGTTTGGCCGCCTATTGAATTTTTATTCTACAAGGCGAGAGGCGGCCTCGATCGATATGAGCCGACGCTGCTGTGTATTCACTCGTATAGACGTCACACGGGGCCTTTTGGTCCATCCAAAAGGGGGGAAAAAGAGAAAAAGAGACAAGAGACGATAGTACATCTAGTTTGGTCGTCCTTTTAACATTATACAGTATGATTTCCTGGTAGTGGGTGTATGTCAACAAACGACTCAGGGTATCTACGTGCACGACGACTCGTACGGTATCTGACCTGAAAAAGAGAAGAGCGTCGCAACGAGATCCCCACGTTTCCTTGACCGAGAGCGAAGATGAAACTCGATTCGGATCGGCCGGCACAAAGCACAACAATCGCTGATGCTGTTGACGCCACGGTTTAGTCTCGGCGATCTCGTTCCGATGCTGCGACGCCCATATTAAGACGCCGGTGACAACGAAAAAGGCCCAACCGGCGAGTGCTGCTCGCAGCTTCCTGATCCGTCTCATCTCTTCACCGTCTAGGACGAGCAACTGGTTGCCCTTTCGACTACTGCCGAGAGCTTTGAATACTTGGCCGCATTATTCAAAGTTGAGAAAAGACTTGAACGTGAGCCTTCTTCATAGAGAGCCGTATCTCCCATTTGGTGTGTCTAACAAAAAAGAGCAGCAGCACTATTGAAATGGACCCGGAGGCGGAATAAGAGTTCCTTCTGTTTTTTGTTTTTTTAGAGAAAATCAACGGAGCGTCGAGTTGCGCTCTACTGACGACGCCTGAAGTGATTTGCTGGACACAATAACAAAGAATCTTTTTCTTTTTCTAGAAGGATTTTCTATTAGAGAGGCCCATGTAGACCTACCAAGAAATCTTGCACGATTGTCAGCACGTACTCTCAGCTTAAAAGACTGGGATTTGTTTGCCTCGGATTTTAATCAAGACGAAAATAGCAAACATTAATCAATACGAGTCTCTAGGCAACATGACGAAATTCTATGATGTTTTCAACGTTGAATTTCCAAATCTTCTTTGAATGGAGGGCCGCCATCCGTGTCTCTCTCCATTGAATATCGGAGGCCTTGCGTAACAGTCAAGTCCGAATGCGGAACGAATGGGGGAGGGAGGGGTGTAATACCTGGCTGTGCAAATGAAGAAGACTATGATGGCAGAGTTACTTGATTAAAATCATGGCAGTTGCTAAATTGCCACGATGGCGAGAGATTTCCGATGGTTCGACGTAAGAGCCGTTCGCCGCTCCTTCCCTTTCGGCTGGGTCTTATTGATCGCTGCAAGTTACATAACCTGGGCATCCTTCGTGTCGGTAAACGGCCGACACTCGATAGCTCGTCCACCGCAGCAGCAACAACCAAGGACGGTCAAAAGGATTCTTTTGTGGAACAGTCCCCACCGGATCGAAGCGGCCGCATTCGGTACAGGTCGACGAGCATTTTTCAACGCCAAATGTCCGGTGAGCGATTGTTTGATTGTGGCCAATTCTTCCAACCTCCGGGCCAGGCTCCTCCAGTCCGACTTCCGTCTATTGCAGACATTCGACGCTGTACTCTTTAGCGTCCACGAACTTTGGATGTCGTCGCTACCCCCTCCGTCGTACCGGAGACCTTCGCATCAACGTTACGTCTTGCTCACTCAAGAATCGCCGGCATCGATGATAGCATTCCGACCGGAAGAATACGACAATTTCTTCAACTGGACGATGAGCTACAGACGTGATTCGGATATTCAGTTACTTTACGGTCGGTTCTTCCGTCGTTCCGTTGATGCGAATCAGCAATCAGTTGGCGATTCTTTGCGACGACGAAAGAAGAGTGGGAAAGTCGCCTGGATGGTCTCCCATTGCCAGACGCCGAGCAAAAGGGAAGAGTTCGTCCGGGAGTTGCAAAAACACATCCGCGTGGATGTTTACGGCGAATGCGGAAAGTTCAAGTGTGCCCGGAACAGCAGTCACTGGCTGTCCGACCCGAAATGCTACGACAAATTAGCCGGCAAATACAAATTCTACTTGGCGCTGGAGAATTCCGTCTGCGTCGACTACGTGACGGAGAAATTCTTCCATTCTGCTGATCTCGTGCCAATCGTCCTAGGCGAATTACCCCTCCATAGCTCCTCCGCATTCTTACATCGACGCGACAAAGTTCGTCTCCCGCCGATTGGCCACTTACCTGTTGAAG